>CM036616.1:73019551-73402051 GCA_020745705.1 Hemiprocne comata | reverse complement strand
TCTTCAGTGAATGACTGCTCTAGCTTTTGCCTCCCTATCACTTAAACAAGCTGTCTTTTCTGCCACGTTTGGTATAGGTTTCCTAAGCAAATTCAAAACTGCACTGACATTACACCTTGTTGTTATTTTTTTTTTTTTAAATTACATACAATAGAGCAAATGGTTAGCACCAAAAGCTTTATCCCAGTGAATACTATTCAAACTTGACAGGCTGAGAGAGTTGGAGTTGTTCAGCCTGGAGAAGAGAAGGCTCGAGGGACACCTTCCAGTGGCCTTCTAGTACCTGAAGGGGCCCACAGGAATGCTGGGGAGGGACTTTTTACCACAGCATGAAGTGATAGGATGAGGGGTAATGGTTTTTAAATGGAAGAGGGTGGATTTAGGTTAGACATCAGGAAGAAATTCTTTATTGTTAGGGTGGTGAGGCATTGGAACAGGTTGCCCAGGGAGGCTGTGGATGCCCCCTCCCTGGAGGTGTTCAAGGCCAGGTTGGACAGGGCTTTGTGCAACCTGGTCTAGTGGAAGGTGTCCCTGACCTTGCAGGGATGTTGGAACTAGATGATCCTCTAGGTCCCAGCTCAAACCATTCTATGATTAATGCTCCAGCTAGTTCATTGCCATGGTAAAATTCAGGCATCCCACAACTACAATTATTCATTATTCCTGCCCTGAGCATGCACCACAAATATCCAGTAATTAGAACTAGTGAAAGACCAGCTATCTGGAATGAGTCACACTCAGCCCAGTGCAGACAAACGTCTGCTGAGCTGACAGCATTTATTGTCTTGCCATGACTTTCAGCTTGTAGTTTAGTCTTTCCACACTGTGCCATAGAATTGACCAGACAGCAACTAGGGTAGAGATAGGTTACACAGGATCCAACACTTGTTGGAAAGTGTGATCATAGACTGATTATAAGCTTATGATTGATGTTACTGATATATTTGAGCACTGACCTGAAAGGAATTATGCGCAATATGGAAGATTAAAAATAGCTGGGGAATTTCTTATGTTTTTAGATTTTGTCTCAGTGACTGACAGAGTGGAAAATGTTGCAACCAACCAGGTCAGCTGGTAAAATGACAGGACCAGTGAAGACTACTGAGTCTAAAGGAATGTTCAAATATTATTTCCTTATGCATAGAATTTTTTTGCTTCTTGATATTTTCTTTATGTCTTTCTCTATTTCTTATAAAGTCATAATTTTGATATAAATACAGTTATCCAGTATGTTAGTGATTGTTACCTAGATAGCAAACACTGGAAATAATTTAAATTTAAACAGACCTACTACATCACTTAGATGCACTCAAGTCTGTGGGACCGGATGGGTTACATCCAAGGGTGCTGAAAGAGTTGGCAGATGTGATGGCCAGGTCACTTTCCATTATTTTCCTGAAGTCCTGGCTAACTGGGGAGGTCCCAATGGACTGGAGGGTAGCAAATGTAACATCCATCTATAAGAAAGGCAGAAAGGAGGATCCAGGAAACTATAGACCTGTCAGTCTGACCTTGATACCAGGGAAAGTCATAGAGCAGATCATCTTGAGTATTATTAGAAAACATATAGAGGATAACCACAGGATCAGGCCCAGTCAGCATGGGTTTATGAAAGGCAGGTCCTGCCTGACGAACCCGATCCCCTTTTATAACCTGATGACCCAACTATTGGATGAGGGAAAGGCTGTGGATATTGTCTATCTGAACCTCCAAAAAGCATTTGACACGGTTCCCCATAGAACTCTCCTAAAAAACCTGACTGCTCATGCCTGGATGAGCATACGGTATGTTGGATGAAGCACTGGCTGGACAGTCAGGCCCAAAGAGCGGTGGTCAATGGAGTCAAATCCAGCTGGCAGCCAGTCACAAGTGGTGTTCCTCAGGGCTCAGTGTTGGGTCCATTTCTGTTTAACATCTTTATTGATGATCTTGACAAGGACATAGAGTGTATTATCAGTAAGTTTGCAGATGACACCAAGCTAGGTGGGAGTGTTGATCTGCATGAGGATAGGGAGGCTCTACAGGGAGACTTGGATAGATTAGATTGTTGGGCTAATGTTAATGGTATGGGCTTCAACAAGGCCAAGAGCGGGGTCCTGCACTTGGGCCACAACAACCCCATGCAACGCTACAGGCTTGGGGAAGTGTGGCCAGAAAGCTGTCTGACAGAAAAGGACCTAGGGGTTCTAATTGACAAGTGGCTGAATATGAGCCAGCAGTGTGCCCAGGTGGCCAAGAAAGCCAATGGCATCCTGGCTTATATTAGAAATAGTGTGGCCAGCAGAAGTAGAGAGGTGATTGTCCCCCTGCTCTCAGCACTGGTGAGGCCACACCTGGAGTATTGCATCCAGTTTTGGGCACCTCAATTCAGGAGAGATATTGAGGTGCTGGAGCGAGTACAGAGGAAGGCAGCGAAGCTGGTGAAGGGCCTAGAGAATAAATCGTATGAAGAATGCTTGAAGGAGCTGGGAATGTTTAGTTTGAGAAAGAAGAGGCTGAGGAGAGACCTCATCAGTCTCTACAACTACCTGAAAGGTCATTGTAGAGAGATTGGTGCTGGTCTCTTTTCTCACGTAATTAGTGACAGAACAAGAGGGAATGGCTTCAGGCTCCAACAGGGGAGGTTTAGACTAGACATTAGGAAAAAATTTTTCACAGAAAGAGTGGTTAGACACTGGAATAGGCTGTCCAGAGAGGTGGTTGTGTCACCATCCCTGGATGTGTTTAAGAACTAGAAGCTTGTGGGTCAAGAGAAAAGGACAAAGAGGGTTCGCCACCGTTTAAGGTCACAGGCAAAACAGACTCAACTTGGGGAAAAAATCATAATTTAATTTCACACTAATCAGATGCATACAGGACACAGACAACACAAAAAGCAGTACTTACATATATTATCCCCACCCCTCCCTTCTTCCTGGGCCCAAATTACTTTGTTCCTGATTTCTCTACTTCCAGCAGCACAGGGGGACACGGGATGGGGTTTAGTCAGTTCATGGTCTGATGGTTCCTACCTCTCCTTCCTCTTCAGGAAGAAGGATTTCTTACAGTCTTCCCCTGCTTCCCCATGCCGTCCCTCCCATGGGAAAGAGTCCTTCACTAGCAGTCTAGTATGCTGAAAGGAACAATAACTGTATTTTCAAGATAAAATCCATTACCTCCTAAAATACATTTTCAGCCACTTTTGTTTTCATAGGGTCTCATAAATATTTGGGGATCAGTGAGTGGTTATGAGTGGTTATACATTATTTATTATATTGTTTATGTAGAACATACAGTATTTTTATTTTGATGGCCTTGTGGAAAGTTATAGCTAAAGACAGAGGCTGTTCCATTTCCATTACTGATTCTTGCTTCAAAATCAGAAGTAAACCTTTCCTGCTCTTAACTTCATATCTCAGTCTGGGAAGACATTTTCTCTTAAAAGAAAATGTATTATGGGTTATAAAATTTTGCACAAAAAAATATACACATTCCGTAAATCCAGACTGCCTTTTTAAAAATTCAGATTTAAGATTACTAAGGCCACAACTATTTGAAAAAAATTATCACAGAAGGAGATTTTTCCTGATGCAGAGAGTTTGTGCCAGAACATGATAATTACTGTTTCAGTTCTATTACCAATCTGAACATTATACATTTATTTCCCTCTTTTTCATCCTACCTATCCCTAACATTCCCATGCTTCACCCAAGTAAGCTCATATGTAGTTACAGAAGCTTCTGGAGCTGTAACATTAAAGCTTCAGCTGCTGAAAGTCTGGTCTTGCAGAAGTAAAGCAGTGAAGACCAATTTCCTAGAAGTTACAGACACGTTAGCTGTACATAAATTTCCTCTGCAAAACACCTGCTATTTGAACTAGCTTCTGTGGAGACATCAGCTTGAAGTTAATTTTCTTGAAGTTCAGATGTTGGCAAGTCTCAGTTTTTCACAAAAGTCCACAGGAAAATTGCGGCGGGAGCACAGACTAACACACCATGATCAAAGTGATCCAGCGAAAGCCGTTCATTATTAAAAATGGCGGCAATTTATACCCCTCTGACTCCAGATGGTCCACCCCAGTACAAACCCCATTGGTTACATACATACACAGCTCATATATGATTGGCTACGTGTCTTGTCATTTGCTGTCCGTGTTATGATGACCCAGGGCTTCTGCTTCCCGCCGGTGCCTCTCAGTTCTTGCTACAACATTCTTTTCTCACTACTTCATGAGATAACAACCATGGGATACCTACTTGTAGGACACCTGCTGTTTACTGGTCCCGTGGGGCAGCGGCCTGTGGGGTACCAGCCTGTGAGACACCAGCTTGTTTATTGATCCCACGGTTTGCTTCAGGGTGCCTGACACTTTGGTCAGCAGCACCTGCAACACTGCTGTTTTAATTCAGGCATATTAATTTTCCACAAATCCCATGTTAATTTTCCATAAATCCGCACAAAAAATGATGAGCAGATATCACTGTTGCTTTGGCGTATGAGATAGGCAAAGGCCAACTGTAGTTGGTGAAATCCCACTTTCATTTACCTCTATTTTGTCTCCAACAGTGCATGCCTCTAGAATAATGTAAAAACACAGCTTTTCCCTACAATACTGTCACTGATTCCAACAATATATACTGAAAGGACTTCCTTGGCCAGAAATGGCATTTTTACAGGGTGTTTTAGATAGCCTCTACTGAACTTCTTTTTCCACTAGAATATCCAGTTATCTTACTATCCACACAAAATTGTAGTGTCCACATCAGCCTGCAACAATGAACTCCATACCTTTGCTACACACTAAGTAAAGAACAAGTTATTTTGGTTTCCTTTGCCATGGACTAGTTTTAGCTGATGGCCCCTAGTTCTTCCACTGGATGGAAAAAGAAGAAACCATTTTCTATATATCCTCCCTTTGTAACTGCTTGTTTTATAAATATAGAATTATGCTATTCTTCCTGGGAGGGAAGCCAGCCATACCTTTGATTACCCTTGCCACCATTCTGTGAAGATTTTTCAGTTCCTGCTCTGTTTTTATTATTTTCTAAGATTGGTTCAATCAGTACTATGAATATCAATTAAAAAAACAGGCACCGCATAATTATAGAGGGCCATAGTAATGCTCTCTGTTTTTTTCTCTATTGTTTTCCTAATGATTCTCAGCATTTTTGGCTGATAATAGGCATTACAATTTCTGTACAACCTCCTATGTCAGTTATTCACTTACAAAATTACAGGCTCTGTCCTAAGACACCACCTTTCTCCCACAAAATGTCACTTCACATTTACCCATATTTAACTTCATTTGCCATTTTATTGTCCTGTCTTTCAGTTTAATATGGTGTTTTTCCAGTTCTTCATATCTGCCTCCAACTGAAATAACTTAATATACACACTATATTTTCTTAATGATACATATTCTTTTTTCCAGCTTAGTGGTAAACCTACAAAACTGCCTGCACCTGCAGAGGATTTCGGAAACCCTGAAAAAATCTGTGTGTAATCTTGCTTTGCTGTGAAAACTGGCCATATAATTTGGTGATTTTTCAATTTATTTTTCAGCCAGCCACCTGACTATTCCAGGACCTGTCTTTTTTAATGCTCAAATACTCAGTGGTGAGGGAATTTGTCAAATGACTTCTGGAACTGAAAGATGATTTATCTCTACTCAGCACTGGTGAGGCCACACCTGGAGCCCTATGTCCAGTTCTGGGCTTTGTAGTACAAGAGAGACATGGACATACTGGAGAGGGTCCAACAAAGGTCCATCACTAAGATAATGAAGGCACCAGAGCAACTCTCCTGTGAGGAAAGGCTAAGAGAGCTGGGACTGTTCAGCCTGGAGAAGAGAAGGCTCATGGGGAATCTCTTCAATGTATATAAATACCTGCAGGGAAGGTGTGAAGAGGATGGATCCATGTTCTTTTTAGTGGTTCTTTTTAGGACAAGAGGCAACAGGCATAAACTGAAATAGGGAGTACTCCTGTAAGAATGTAAGAAGACACTTTTTGCTGCAAGGGTGACTAGGCACTGGCACAGGTCACCCAGAGTGGTTGTGGAGTCTCCTTCCCTGGAGATATTCTAAAGCCATCTGGACATGTACCTGGGCAACCAGCTCTAGGTGACACAGGCGTTGGATCATGTGACCTCTAGAGGTCATGATTCTGTGATACCTACCAAATATTCTGTATCCACATACTTGGGTAGAAAATGGAGAAAACATCTCTAAATTAGAAAACCTCTCTAAAAGGTTTCAGAGACAATATATTTTCTTCATCTCGGTTATTTTAGAATGAAGAAAATATTATTTTAGACTGATTTTGAGCCCACAGTTCTTATGAGTTGTAGAAAACTCTTCTAAAAGAACCATGACAACACATTTTAAAAAGCAACTACTTCATACATTAATGACTTCCCAAAAGATTTCCAGGAGGTCTGAAAACAGCCAAGTTAATCTGTTACACAACAGATTTAATTGTCCCCGAAAAACCAGTATGTTCCTTCATTTAAAATACCCTAATAAAAATAATAATGAAAACCAAACTCTACACATTCCTATGATTACAGATTAGAAAATAAACCACTTTTTAGTTTGCCAACTTTCTTCCTTTTTCTCAATTTTTATTACAGATTATACATACAAACTTGGGATGATTTAAAATCATCTAAGTTTCCCTTGCATCAGTTCCAGAATACTAAGTGAACAATTCTCTAGAGGAAGCCTGAACTGAACATCTGCAAACTGTTGCAAAAATAGCCTGTACTAGAAAGAGCTCTGTGAAACTTACTTTAAAAAAATGCATGTAGTTTGCCTGGACTGTCATTTTGCTACCTGAAAGACACAAAGACTGCACAAGTCTTCCAGGGGGCTCCAGGAACATGGGTGTTGTAATTTGGAGATATGTTTATGATGTACAGTCTTTCACTTCTGAACCCATTCTATGGCCTTCTGTGTGATCTCCCTTAAGATGATTCTGCAGATGTACAACTTCTATCACCTTCTTCTCCCTGACAGACAGATTGGCTAAACAACTCCTTTCCAATCTGTCATGTGAGAAGACAAACTAAATAACCATAACAGTAGTTTATATGAAAATGCACATTCTTCCTTAAAAGCTGCTGTCCTCAGTATCGTGTTCCAATACCTCAGCAAACCTGATTATTGATCAGCAGCTCTGGCTGTAGGCTACTGATGAATAAATACAGAACTTCTCTTTACTTGTAGATAGTCATCAAAATCAAAAGGGTTATTTCAGTTTTGGTTTTCTTATGAGCTCAGATTTGCTAACTTCCCTGAGAAAAAGCAAATTAGCTCACCCATATGTTTAAGTTCACAACCTGTATCAGCCAAACTTACCAAATTTCATATGGCAAAAGCATTCTTATATCCGCATTGAAGAGTGGTTAAGATGTTTGAAAGCATGAAAACTATGTGTGTTCCAAGTCAACTCTGCAAACATTCAATTGAAAATGTCGAAGAAGCAGATTAATTTTAGCTAACTGAATGTTCATTTCAAGTTCACAAGTGTGCTATGTCCCATGTGCGTCACCAGGTTTACACCTGTTTCCCTTTTTACACAAGAATTCTCTGGTAAAACAGTGAACAGAAACATAATCTTTTGTATCTGACTCCAGTGTTCAAGCCACTAGACCAAGCTTCCAGTTCAAAGGAATCAGCAATGTCTGTGGAAAACATTACATGTATTCAACTGGTCATACTCTCCCATATTCCCACCAGATTTTGAAAGACAGGAATATGAAATGGACAGGTAGCTGGACGCCATTGCTTAAAAATTATTCAAGGAATCCCTGACCCAAGCAGCCACAGCTGTACAGCATGGATCACACAGATTAAAGTGGCTGTTCTTCAACAGAGTGGAATTATGGATATTTTATTGGTAAAGCAAGAGAACTAAGTCCAAATCCATAGTGCAGTAAGAATTACAATGCTGCACAGAAATCCACATTTGACGACCAACATCTGATAAAACATGATTCTGAAGGTCTGTTTTCCATATTTATTCAGACTGAACAGTACCATTGATAAGATTACTTGGGGGAGATGGGAGGGAAAGCATAAAGATGAAGGAGTTTGGCTGTAAGTGTATCAAGAGCACTTTATAATCCTCAGTTCTGTATGTCTCACTTGTTGCACGTTTTAATCAAGACATAAACATTTGTGACTCTTAAAACTAAGCTGAACTGGAGAAAGTCAGTATCTGTTAGTGGAGAGGCTGAATGAGTGTCAGTGACAGATAATGCAGTACATTTGTTTGCAACTGAGTGTCCTAGACAAATTCCATATCCAAATACCACCTAATCCCCTACCCATTTTGGTTTTTTAATGCCAAAAGCATGCAATCTTTTACTTACTCAAAAGCATTCACTTCTATCTCTCCACTCTTCTTTCAGAAACATGAAGTCCGTTCTTGGAGATCCCATTCCTTTTGCATCAGTTCCTATATTAGAACATTTGCTGTATGACATAGAACTAACTTCTTATTCTAAACCTGGATGATCCTATTTCAAACACTGAAAATATTAACTGGGAGGGAAAGATGACCTTTTACTGGCAACAACTGCAACAACACTGAAAAGGAGAGCTGGTTTAAAAGTAACTTTTGAGTCCTTTAAGAAAAGCATTCAGGTAAAAACAGACATGAGTGAAAGTCACAGAAGCATAGGTCCAGAGCCAAACTGCCTTGCTAAGCACCTACAGAATTGCTACTCAGCTAGGGATAACTTTCTGTTCCAAAAGGGTGTTCAAAGCATAAAGATGTGATGTAATGCCAGGAGCAGAAGAAGTTTAATGAGCAATAACCAGACAGTTGTGCTGTATCCACATTTATGTTAGATACTCATGTAGAGTCCCAAAAAGAATAATTGTCTCAAAACAGCTGCCCTGACAAATTGGACATTGTGCTCAGGTGGGGGCCTCATTCAATAACCACCTGGACCTTGTTCTTGCAAGGAGAGCCCCTTGTTAGGTAACCACCCTGATAAGCTGGACACTGTCCTTGCAGGGGGAGCCCCTCCTTTGGCAGCCACCCTGATAAATGGGACACTGTCCTTACTTGATAAGGAGCAGTGGCCAGCAAGAGGAGCCCCGTGGAGGCACAGTGCCACCTTGCCAAAGACCACTGTCCTGTTTAAGGACAGAGTGCATGTGTGACAATAAAGGTCATTGCTCGGTCAACCCAGATGGGGGGGATGCCAAGTGATCACCTGAACCTCCGTGCCCTACCGACTCATTCCAGAACAATCCCAAATCCAACACTGAGTCTGCACAAAGTAGGCTGAGCCTCACCAGTTTCAGGTGCCATAAAAGAGGCAGACTTAAAATGCTCTGGGCACGCGCCCACCATCCAAGGACCACAACGTCATGCTGAGATTGTCGCTGGATCCAAGGGTGGTGATATCTTTCCTATCTGCTCTTTCTTCATCTCTGTCTCTGTCTCTCTCTCCCTCTCTGTTTCTAACCTTTTTCTCAGCACACAGGGGTAACACCATTTCTGATTTTGCTAAGTTTTTCCAGTTGTAACCTGTTGTTTTGAGAGGACCATTTTGCGAAGTTCTACTAGTTGTAATCTGTTGCTTTGAGAGTGATATGGTTGTATGTTTCCTTTGACAACCTTTATAATCTTACTCAATCTTAAGTAAAGGTGTGTTTTGTGAAAGCCTCCTGGGTAATCGTCTTCCTCTTAGAGTACTGCACAGAGTATTCCTGAGCCTAATCTCGCCGAATGGGTTGTCAAAAGAGAGATTTATATTTAGCTTGGACCCCCAGCTCTGGGAGCCACGAACACTTTGTGGGATGTGATATTTATATTTAGTTTGGGCCACCACCTCTGGGGAGCCATGCCCGCTTTGTGGGATGTGACAGTACTCACGTTGTGTGACGTGAGAATTCAAAACTAATTTTTTAGTCCCAATATGAGGTTTACATGTACTTACCAGTAACTGAATAGAAAATGCCTTAGGAAACTAAACTGATGCAAAACTAATTTTTTCTGCTATTCCAAATAGATCAAAGTTTCAGCCCACCCTTAAAGCATTTTTTCTAACCTATAATGGGATTATGGACATGCAGAGATACTTGAATTGTATTGCTCATCTCCTAGACTGGTAAGGGAATATAAGAGGATATTTAAACTGTCTGGGTTAAATTTACAGCCTTGAAGCTCAAAGCACAAAAGGTGTCACTAGCCAATCTTTAGAGTGCTTCAGCACTAAACTCTCCGTCCCCTTGTTGTTCTGGTGGTACAGAAAGCAGTAAAACTGTAAATTAACCCATCCTTGCTTGTTCCAAAAGAATTTATCCTCAAAGGATTTACTTGTCATATAAAATTAACATGGAGGAACTATTAACTTGTTCAACTGTGTCATTTCAACAATACCCTAGGAAATTACTTCTCTGCAGTAAACTCTAGCACCCATGTAGTGGGTGAAGTACCCATTTCACAGATAAAAATTAGCACTGAGGAGGCTGCCTCTCCCTCCAGATGGATAAGTAAAACAGGAGCAAAATATACACTTGGCTACCATCTTCAAAGGCCTGCTTGGCTAGAGCACATAGCAAACAAGATAACCTTTTCCTTCAACTTGCTCTCTTTTAAATACACACGTCACAGAAGGTAAAATGTCATACTGACCTCTGGAAAGAAAAGCACCAGGCTAGCACCACTACAAGATGATACACATGCAAATCAGCAAGAAACCTGGCTATAGCAGATTAAATCAAGTTCACAGATAAAGACCACTTTGCTTATTATAGTGATTATTACTAAAAAATGAGATGAGCTGAATATGCTTCTTGCCAAAAGGTAATAATAAGGTATATTTTCTACAATGCAGTGTAATACTTAGAAAAACAACAGAGAAAGCTCCAGTCTGTTTTGCAAAGAAAGCTTACTCAAAGGGAAAACAGGTGTGTGAGTGCAGCCTGAATGATTCAGCACCTTCTCTTTTGGGGATTAAAATGGGAAGTTAGTTTTACATGTATCTGCTTTTCCAGATGTTGAAAAGCACTGTTCAAATGTGCCTCCTTTCACCACCAAAATACTGAGCCACTCCAAATACTTTTAACAATATTTTACTTTTTCTCAGACATGAATGCTTGCGGCAGAAATTGTTTATAATACACTCTCAGACCCAGGTGTGAAAGTCAAAGCCAGGTGTAAAGTCAAAGCCAGTTCAGAACAGCTACAAGATTCCCCCATCAACTAGTAGCAACCTTTGTACCTTATAGAAGCTAATTTGATTGCTGAAGAGAGAGAAGGGCCAGAAGTACAGGAAACAATAAAGGAAAGAGGTACAACAACTCACATGCACAAAAAAGGCAGATGGAAGTAGTCTATACATGGTAATAGTCCCCAGAGAAGAAATAATACTGTATTGGTACTGATCAGAAATCACTCAGATAATTTACCTGATTTTCTTATACCGAGTAAGAGCATTCATGAGCAAGTCTTCACCAGGGATGGATAAAGAACAACACTGTAAATCTTTGAGTTAAATTTTTAAAATCACACCAAAATTGTTATTATCCAAGAAGAGGGTTTTTTTTCAATAAAAATTATATAATATGTGGTAGTATAACAGCATCACCAAAAAGATCAGATCCAGTTATCATACAAAACCTCATTTGAAATTTCTTGAAAGTAACAAATTTGCAAAGACCTTGTAAGCCCATGGAGACTGTTGGGATTGGCTTGTGATGAGTTAAACTGTCTGCAACGAAATTATGATTAACAGATCTGCCTCTTGAAAAGAATGTGGCAGACAGTTCACTTTTCTCCTCATTTCTCTTTACTTTTAAGAAAGCAAAGTGTTGTATCCAGCTGTACAGTCCCGAGACCATGGAGTTTGATATAGTTATTTTCATTTTTTCTGCAGTTTGCCTAGCATAGAATGGAAAAGGGTATTTTTCCAGATGTTGACCATAAATGTGGCACTTGTACATAATACCTATTTCATTTTCTTTTTAAAATGACAACAAAATTGGAAAAATAAAAATAATTCAAAGAAACCCCCCAAAACAGAAAACTCCAAATAAATAAAAGCTGAAATCCGGGGGATACTGTAACAGAAGTGTACGTGAATAGTTTGGTTTTGCCTTTAGAATCTGGACGGAAATTAGACTAGAGCCTGGCTCACATTCAGAACACCCACTTGACAAAAGAGGTTTACAACAGCCAAACAATCCGCCTAACAGCAAGAGGCATGTTGTAAAAGAGGAGTTTGTGTTATGTGACAGCCAAGCTTTTCAGCAAAACAGCTTTTAAACAAGGGCACATGCTGGAGAGGATTCCAAAATATCTTTTCTCCAAGAGGCTAAACAACTTTTAGAAATATGAAAAAAGTTTTAATTAAAATAAAAAAAAAAAAGTGCATTTCCCAAAGTAAAATTTATTTCATTTTAGTTGTATAAAAAATTACAGAAATTAAAATCACTCACCTTCCTGAATTTGTTAATGCAAAAAACAAGTGCAACCTCAGTAAAATAACCAGGCAAGTATACCATGTTAAAATGCACTGATTATTACAGCACACAATCTGCAGAGAGTTTTTCCTTTCTATGAGTCAACTTCAACTCAAAATTAATTGTAAAGCTGTACTCAGATACCACTGATGCTAAAAGGAGTCCTTAGAGCTAGTTAATACTGACATGACATCCTGCCAGGCTCTCCAGTGGTACTAAAACTGGAAACAACAAGAAGTCTTTGAGGACTTGGCCCAACAGTTCTACAGTAATACCTCAATTGAAAAGCTTCCTATTAAAATACTCTCTACCACACATCAGACATTAACTCTGTTTTTCAGTACAGCACAGTAAAGAAATGTGATATTTCTTTTTTTTGTGGGCAAATGTTGCATTAACATGTAATTGATACCTCACTTTGTCAGCTCTCCTGAGCTAACATACAGATGTTACTACTGTTTACTCCCATTAGCCTTGAAGAGGTGGAAAGGAAATAAGCTCTTGCTTTTTTCATATCCTGAGAGAAAACAATTTGCTAATTTTCCCTTAGAGCACAATAATGAGACTCTGGGTAACACCTCTGCACAAATCGTACTGAAGGCAAAAACCAGGCATACACAACCTTTATTGCTAGTGATTAAGTGTCATTGAGATTAACTTTGAAACTCAGTACTCTGTAGAGGTGGTGATAAGAGACATCTAACCATTGAAGGTTATAGCGGCACTTTAACACTATACAAAGGCACACAAAAAATATTTTTTGACTAGAACAGCAGCTCCCGTTTAGTGAAGTTTTAGTATCAACTATTTACAACTGCAAGGAGAGATCTGTAGAGAGATAAGGTAAAATGTCAGTGTTATGGTGGGGGGAGAGGCATTCATTCACTCTACTTGGATGTGGTGGCATCTGGCAGCCCACACAACTGAAGGAAAGGAGTGTTTCGGGTCAATCCTTTATGTATTCCAGAAACAGCAGCAGACACATGCTATCTTTTTTAATAGCAGTGAATAAAACTGCAAATGAATAGTCAGCACTGAAACAGCAGTCTAAGTGGGCTCAAATGTCAGACAGTGATTTGCGAGTAGGGCTGCAGCCACCGCACAAACTCCTAATCCAGGTATTTAGCTACTAAAGATTTCCATCGTGGAATGTGCAGGCAGGATAGGAGAGAGATTTAGAATATCAAGAGGTTCAGACAGCTGAGATTATTCTGTAGAGTAGCGAAGTATCTTTCTTTCCCCTCCCTCTATTTCTGCCAAGAATGCATAAACTTTGCTAACACTGGGATTATTCCATTTAGACTACTGTTTCCTTCAGGTTAATGTAGTGTAGAACTTGCAAGCCAAATCGTTTCGGGTAGGTTTCATGCTACATTTAATTATATTTTACAATAACATAGAAATGCAAGGGTGAAGCCTACTTTATATTTGTAGTAAAAGATAAGCAGGACAGGGAAAAAATCCATTTGAAGGAGATGTTTTAAATTCTGATCCTCAAAAGTAAGAAGCGCAGAAATGCAAAACAAAAATGAAATACTTCTGATTCCAAGACAAGCAAATAAGCTAAACAAG
This sequence comes from Hemiprocne comata, assembly GCA_020745705.1. Lineage (NCBI taxonomy): Eukaryota > Metazoa > Chordata > Aves > Apodiformes > Apodidae > Hemiprocne > Hemiprocne comata. The sequence continues at coordinate 73,388,019 of CM036616.1, read as the reverse complement.
TAAAACACAGGCACTCTCATTAAATTTCAGTGTAACAGAGATTTTCAATTACAAAGCTCACAAGGGACTGGCAGAGTAATTTGTTAGAAACTTAAAGAATGGCAGTTACATCTGTGATTTTCCCTGCCAGATTTTTTCTTGCAAAAAAATTAATGCAATACAAATACTCTTCCCTCGCTTATTCATAAAACAAAACACGACAAGATGTACAAGTAAACCTGGGTTTACCTGGGTTGTTTGTTTTTTTAAATTTATTTCATTTTAATTTCAATTATTAGTTTTGTAATTAATATAATTATTTTACAACTAAATTATTTTAATTTTATTTTTTAATTAAGATGCAGTCAACTTTGTTAAATACTAATGTTTCAGTTAAATGAGTTTTCTCCTTAGTTATTCTAGATTGTTTTTAAAAACAGGTGCTGTGCAAAATCCAAGATAATAATTTTAGAATATTCATCCTCAGTCAGGCAACACTGAGAAAATATAGGATTTTTTTTTCTGGTTATGATTATACCACTTTAACAATTATCCATCAGGAAAGGAGGTATTTGTCTGCATGGTTTGTTTTTTTGTTTGTTTTTCCCTCTCAATAGAAATTGAGTTCAATGCAACTGCCTAGCAGCCCCCCTGCATCCACCATAGTCAAAACACTCACTTGAGAGAATCTAAGAACAGAACTAGTATAAGCCTATTTTAATCTCAGCTATGATACCAGCTCTTTGATTCTGTGCCTTCCTATTGCTTAATTATGTACCTTTTGAAGAAATATGGTCCTTTAAATTTAACTCTGTCGCTGTAATTTGAGAATCTTCAGTTCTTTTACTGGAAGGGACAGTAATAAACTCTTGTCTGTTCATGTGGTCTCCATTCCATCCATTATTACATCAATTTCATCAGTCTCTCAGAAATGAGCAGTGATGCAACTTACAACTCCTCACCTCCTCACCAAGGAAAAAAAAAACCCAAAATATGTTGCCACCGCCTTCCTTAGTGGTTGATAGGTTCTAAGAGGTTTATTTCATTGCACAAACTGTGACTGGTCATTTTGCTATATCCACATGCTAATTTCATAGTTACAATGCAGGAGATTTATTTCTCATTGGGAAGAATAAAACCAAAAGCTGTAACAAAGAAGTCAAAATCCCTGTTCAGACAGGGACGAGTATCACAAACTAACTCATGCACAGAATAGACAAAGGATATACTCCCTCAAAATCTTCCAACGCAGAGTAGCTTAACAAGCATGTTTCTTCCCATTTTACAATTACAGCACCAATTTACCACCACCTCTGGTATCCTTTTCATAATATATTTCTTTTCTGCATCTATAGTTTACACAACAGAAGCCCAGGTCTTGAAAAGTCTCTGCCCCTTCAGATGTGTTTTCTTACCTTTTTCTTACTCCTGCTAGCTTTCTTTCTTACCCAACCCACCACAAAACAAGTTGAGATCTTCTGAACTCCTCCACTTTTTCTCTTTACGTACACTTGGCTGTATGTAATTTTTTTCCTCTGTCAGTCACCACAGAGAACACACAAGGAACATAAATCCTCTGTCTGAATGGATAGTGAAGAAGCATTAGGGTGTGTACACACCTCAAGCATACAGTGTTGAAGCATTGTTAAGGGACATCTTTATGTACATCACAGCTCTCATTTAGGGATACAAAGCTCTCAGAGGTAAAAGAAGGAGAAGTCAGAAGGATGAGAACAGACACTGGTGAATAAAGGTATTGACCTTTCCCAGAGGCTGCCTTTCAAATTATGCTCTCTGGCTCAGCTGAAAAAAAATCTGAAGTAAGACAATGAGCTATGCCCCTGAAAATATTTTCTACTTGACTTTAAGACACCTCTATTTATGAAATTAAACATCATCTTCAGTTGCACTTAGGAGGAGTATGTAACGTATTTTAAGGTGTCTGTATCTTCTAATAATTTCAAAAACTGAGGAAGGGGCTAGCCATGTATTTCAGATCACCACAAGAGCTTTCTCTTTTGTTATTCCATGTGCCTTCCAAACCAAATCTATCAGCAGAGTGTGACACCACAGTCTATCAGACACTCTTCATACAAATAGTATTCCTTAGAAAAACATGCAAAAAGCATGCACATAAATACACATAAAAAAATGGGATTGTATGCTTGTGCCACTCTTATTTATGCCTGATATGAGAAAGCTAAGTATCTAAAAATACTATACACTGTTTTGGGGGATATACTGCCAAGGCATGAACAATAATCATCAGCAGATTCTTTAGACGGATTGAGAAAAATCTGTGTTTGCCTGGACATGCAGAGTGGCCAGGCAGAATGAGGATGTAGAGGCATCCTCTACCAGAATACTTTGCAACTGTTGGCTGACTGAAAGCACAAATGACTTCCAAGCTGGGACTACAGACTCCACTGCACAGTGTTCCTCACTTTGGAAAAATATAGTTAGAGTAGGAGGACTTAAGAAGAACATAATGAATGCAACAGGAGCACTTACAGATAATTTCCAGTGGCTTCTGCCAGCTCCAAGAAAACAGAGTTAAAGTTAAGTGCTCATATACCTAACTTCATTTCCTCATCAAGAATTTGCTGAAATCATTATCCTGGGAAATCACATGGTATTAGCCCATTGCCTTAAATAATTTCATTTATGCAAAGTTTTATTTAAATCTACAGTTACTAAGTGAAAGAGTACAAAAATACATTTTTTCATCAAGAATCATCTTTTCAGGGCAATTTTTTGTTGTGTAAGAGCAAGGTGTCAAGACAAAAAAGGCAGAACTGGAAAGGCGAGTACTTTATACTTTCAGATGTTCAAGTGAACAATTAAGCTTCATAAAACAAACTTTCTTCTTTATGAACATAAGTATTAGAATTGTGGGGTTTTTTTAATCTTTATAGTTATTGTATACTTCTCTGTGCAGGAATGTAACTTTTGGACAAATCTGATTAAATTATTTGAACAAACAATGGAAATAAGCTATTTTTTAAGAACACTGTAGATTTTTATATATAAAAGAACTTCCATCACTCAATGCTTTAAATCTCAGTCTTTCTGGACATACAGTGTCTGAGAAGACATCTGGAGATGGCAAAAACAGCAGAAATTACTCAAAACAAAGAACTTGTAGATGACTGACTATGGGAGAGGTACTCCTCCCTCTCTACTCTGCCTTGGTGAGGCTGCATCTGGAATATTGTGTCCAGTTTTGGGCCCCTCAGTTCAAGAAGGACAGGGAACTGCTTGAAAGAGTCCAGCACAGATGATTAAGATGATTAAGGGAAGGGAACATCTCCCTTACAAGGAAAGGCTGGGGGAGCTGGGCCTCTTTAGCTTGGAGGAGACTGAGGGGTGATCTCATTAATACTTATAAATACATAAAGGGTGAGTGCCAGGAGAAGCCAGGCTCTTCTCAGTGATCTCTGATGATAGGACAAGGGGCAACAGGTACAAGCTGGAGCATAGGAGGTTCCAAGTAAATATAGGGAAAAACTTTTTCACTGTGAAGGTGACAGAGCAGTGGAACAGGCTGTCCAGAGAGGCTGTGGAGTCTCCTTCTCTAGAGATATTCAAAACACATCTGGATGCAGTCTGTGAGCTACTCTAGGTGATCATACTCTTGCAGAGGGATTGGATTGGATGATCTTTCAAGGTCCCTTCCAACCCCTAACTTGCTGTGATTCTATGATTCTGTGTAAATTCCGCTTTATGTTTTTTCTTTACTTTTGTCTATTAATGATAAGAATAAGAGTCATTTACATCAAAGGGTTAACAAAGCTGCTCATTTCCATTGTCCCCATGTTATCCAAAAGGACTACACATATGTAAGTAATTTTGAGGGTAGGGTATCACTTCACATAGTGCTTTGCTCCTATTTAATCTCATTTAAAAGATCTTTTCAAATCAATGGTAATTTTCTTCCCTCTCATGGGAGACAAATTCATGGTCAGATTTTTTATATTTTTATATATTTGGTTTTATTTTTTAAATATTTTTTAATATTTTTAACGTAGATAGCCTTAACATTATTAATTAAAACACTTACTGCATGCCTGAAAATTTCACTACTTTAGAAAAGAACTGAAGCTTATGAGTGAGCATGCCATCTTGTCTTTCTATTTACTTGGAGAAGAACCCTCTTCATCTGGCCATGGAGGCTAAATATTGTTTTCCATAGTGAGACAAATACTTTGCCAACAAATATTTCTCTAAGTTCTCTAAGAATTATATGACCTCTGAGACTTTAATTCCTCTAATTGCTTTGTGCTAGAGATAGTTCAAGCAGCAGTTCTGAAAACAAGATTGTCTCACTTTGCACTATCTATTTTTGTTTAGATTAACTTGGTGTCATTTGTATGAAGAAGAAATATGTTGTTCTCTGCATCTCCATCCACTTATGTTCAAGCTTGCATGAAATTTAGTGGGTTTTAATAGCTGGTTTTAATATAGTTTTGGGAAAAAGAAAAATTAATTTACACATATAGCCCAGCCTTAAAACACACAAATGTAGATCCCCGTGGATATTTCAGTAAGATTTAGCATTAACTAGAGAAGAAAGAGGGACATGGCTTCAATTGTCAATCTTAATTGTAGATTAAATAGAAACAACATCCTTACACACTATTTCATTTATTATTTTTTCATGAATGTGTGATCATTTGCCCAAGGTTTTTCTTTATTAAGTCAAGACTACATAAGCACATTGATTTCTATTTCTTAGATGCACTTAACAGATGATAGAACTGCTCAAATCATATTACAACTAAATGCAAAGATTCAGTTCTGGAGTTTAAGTGCCATCATAACAGTTCTAGTTCCTCTGCTCATTGGTCTAAAAGGCATGTGGTTTAAAATTCTCTTAATTAGTTTATTTATTTATTTTAATTCCATTCCCTGCCCTATGTATACTTACAAGCAGGACATAAAATTTTGCAGATTAATCTCTTTCTCTGTCAGTTACATACAAATGATTCTACAAATAGTGCCTTTTCCATAACAGAGTTATATACGTAGAAAAATGTAGGAAATTATATACTCCAATTGTATCTGCTAGTAGATTATGGGAAAACAATGCTGAGTTTCCTTTCCCTGAGGGGAAGTAGGAATGATGGTCAAGGGAAGCTCCTCTAGATTCCTTCGAGAGATCTTCCTGAAGCTGTCATAATTGTGATATTTCTTAGTTCTCCTAAATCACTTTGGTGACTAAATCACTCTTAACACTGTCATCACAATTAAAACAGTAAGATGCAGTTGGTAGTATAGCATCCAATTAGTTATTTCCCTGTCATGAGTGTCTGAATTATCAAATCAATTATTTCTTTAATCACTACCACCCTACCCCTGAGATGAGAAAGAATTCAAGTAACTCAAAAGTAAAGGACTGATTTTAGAATATAGCTTCTATTTTTCACAGAACAGACTGGAACAAAACATTAAAATATTTTGTGTGCAAATCAACAGTGACTTTTAAGGTATCTAAGTAGGATTGTCCACTGCAATTTCAAAGAAAAAGTAAAGGAAGCTTCTCAGAACATGCTTACAATTTCTTTGGATGTTTGAGTTTGCTTCAAACCCATAGATTATCAGGTAAGAGTTTTCAATTTGCTTTTGCAAAAAGTAAGAACCTGATCTCCATATGGGTACTTCTATGTAGACAGACACATACTTCCCAGAAGGATGCATGCCAGCCTTGTTTTCTGCACAGGAAAATCCTCCCAAGCATATCTCTGATTGCAAGCACTGTGAAATAGTTAAATCCAAAGACTCATTTTCTGTAAAATTCAACAGCTGTGGCCCCTACAATAGAATTATAATAGTAGTATTAAATTGGCACTTAATCCCACATTGTAACTATGTACTGACAGAGATTCTGCTGTTACGCTATGAAATCCAAGCCAACATGCTTAACTGTTTATGTGCTATACCTTGAAGACCACAGTAAGAGACCAATAAGAAATTTTAGTCAAAGATGAAATCACAAAAGAAAGGGGAAGAAATTCTATACAACTCTCTTTTTTCCTAATGCAGAGGATATAGATGAATCTAAAGAAAGACCAAGTAAGTTAGGAAGGGAAGCTGTAAGACAGACAGAAAATTCTTATTTATCAACTTGTGGCATACTATTCATGGAGCTTTCTTACAAAATGAACCCCAAGAACAAACAGCACTAACAAAATCTGAAAACAAAAAAACCAAACCAAACAAAGAAAACAAACCCCAAACTAAATTCCAAAACAGGTATATTGGACTTTCACTGTTTATTTCACAGTTAGTAAAAATAAGTATAAATAGGTATGGTTCATTAAAGCTTTAGCAGTTAAGTAACTCATGTGGTAAAGCAAGAGCTTAATTGCAATTAACACACAAACAGCAATATATTGCAGTGTCAACTGAGTTAGTGGTTTATACCATAGTTAAATCATGGCTCACAAGAGGTAACACAACAAGCTGAAGAAAAGGGCTGACAGCAACTTAATGTAATTTAACAGAGAAGTCCAAAAACCTGCACCTGGGCAGGAATAATCCCATGCATCAGTGTATGCCAGAGAACAACTGGCTGGAAACAAGCTTTGCAGAAAAGTACATGGAGGTTCTGGTGGACATCAAGCTAAACACAAGCCAGTAAGGTGTCCTGGTGGCAAACAAGGCAAGTGGTGTCCTAGGCTGCATTAGGAGGAGTCTTTACCAGTAATCAAGGGAGGTGAACCTTCCTCTGTTCTCAGCACTCATGAGGCCACACCTAGAGTGCTGTGTCCGCTTCTGGGTGCCAGAAAGATATAGACCTACTGAAGAGGAACCAGTGATGGGCCACTAAGATGATGAAGGGATTGGAGGAAAGGCTGAGAGAGCTGAGACTGCTCAGCCTGGAGATGAAAAGGGTCATGGGGAATCTCATCAATGTATATAAACACCTGAAGGGAAGCTCTTTCTCATGGGGCCCAGTGACAAGACCAGAGGCAATGGGCACAAACTTAGAAAGAAGAGGCTGTGTCTGAACATTGGGAAACACTTTTTCACTGTGAGCTTGACTGAGCACTGGTACAGGTTGTCCAGGGAGGTTGTGGAATCTCCATTCTCAGAGATATGCAAAAGCTGTCTGGCCATGGTCCTGAGTAACAGGCTCTAAGTGACCCTGCATGAGGAGGGGGAACTAGACAAGATGACCTTCAGAGATCTAATTTCAACCATGATGTGACTGTGTGGTTCTGTGATAACGGTTCAACCAATTCAAAGTAGTGACATTCATACAGTAACAAAACCATGCACCCAGTTCTCTGATGGTAAGTTATGCCAACTTTATCCTAATACTAGGCATTTTAAATATACCCATTCCTGAATTGCAAATGAAAAATTCCAATTCATTCATACAATATTTATGGATCCAATTGTTTTGAGGAAACTGACCAAATATCAATATTTTCTGAAACAACTATCGAATATTTTCAACTTATTTCAACATCCATTTATTCAAGTAGACTTATGTATTAGGCTAATAAGGCTCATCTCCTGTGAAGCATCTCACTGTGCAAAAACATTAAGAACTGCATGAGAAGTTTGATTGACCATGGATTGACTGTGGTATCAGTAAAGAGGAAAACAAAAAATCACAAATGTATCTAGTTCTTAACATCTACACCAGTGAAAAGACTTTGAGATGTGGGCTAATAAGATAGTAGGGTGAACTGATAGGTCAATAAATTTAAGACAATTTTGAAAATATATACCTTTGCGTACTGGCACTACTGCAGGAAAAACATGTATTTGTTTTCCACTGTCTCTTTCAGGCACAATATAGTCTTCTGATTTTTGCTCAGGGTTGGCAGTTGGTGCCACAACTCATACTGGGTCTTCTCCCATTGGCAGCAAGGCAATCTCTTATTTTGCTGCTTTTAGCCACCATCTAGTAAAACAGGTCAAAGGTCAAACTTAATCGAGTAGATAAGTGGTTTTCTTATTATACATGTTCCATCATTTCCCCCCCCCTCCTTTTTTTTTTTTTAGATTTACTAACATACAGTTTTACTCCACTCAGACTATGAGACAAAAGGTCCCATCAGCTGAACTGAGAGCCCAGTATTTCAGGACACCAGACTAGAAACAACTTTTTCCACCTTTAACTGAAAAAGGACCCATGACCACAGAAGAATTTGGTATTGCAAAGATTTTATGGTACAATCCCAAGGATGTCACAAAGCTTGTGAAATTAATTAATGGCTCTGCCCCACTAGTACTGCAACTTAAATAAAAGAAACAATTTTATTATTCTATTGTATCTTTGCTCACATTTAACAGAAAATTTCCACAGGTCCAGATTCTGTACTTGATTAAGAGCTGAATTATGGTGTTCTCCAGGAAGAAACAGCAGTAAAGAAAAGACTGGGAGATAAATCTGCTTCATCATTAAGCAGTTTATTCAAAGTTTTCTTTAACCTAATCCTGCACTGAGAAAGTCATCATTAATTTACTAGGCTCAATACTTTCCAGGAACTGTGCAAAACTCATCAGCAGATACTACGCAATATTTAAACCAGTGCAGTTCCAAGTTTATAGTAGATGAAATATACCTCAATGGAAGAACAGTAGTGACAAGCTATGACAGGTTAGAATGGTCATTGGCCTATTAAGTTTGCCATAAATCGCAACTGACAGAGTTTCAGATGCTGAACAAACATAAGTTACCTGAAGTAGTACTAGAACTGCACTGTGTATGTACAGATACGCATTACAGCTCATCACCAGTGGTCTAAAGCAATAACACTATTTACTGGATGGAATCTGCATCATTAAACTAAAGAAATACCCTATCTCAGTATTAGAGCGGTAGATGTGGTTTATCTTGATTTCAGTAAGGCATTTGACACCGTCTCCCACAGCATCCTTGTAGATAAGTTGATCAGGTATGGGTTTGGTGATCAGGTAGTGAGGTGGATCAGGAACTGGTTGATGGGAAGGAGTCAGAGAGTTGTAGTCAATGGGGCAGAATCTGGTTGGAAGTGTGTGACTAGTGGAGTCCCTCAGGGGTCGGTACTGGGACCGATGTTGTTCAACATCTTCATCAACGACCTGGATGAGGGTATAGAATGTACCCTCAGCAAGTTTGCTGATGACACTAAGCTGGGAGGAGTGGCTGACACACCAGAAGGCTGTGCTGCCATTCAGAGAGACTTAGACAGGCTGGAGAGTTGGGCGGGGAGAAACATGATGAAATTCAACAAGGGGAAGTGTAGAGTTTTGCATTTGGGGAAGAACAACACGATGTCCCAGTATAGGTTGGGGGCTGACCTGCTGGAGAGTAGTGTAGGTGAAAGAGACCTGGGGGTCCTGGTAGACAGGAGGATGACCATGAGCCAGCAATGTGCCCTTGTGGCCAAGAAGGCCAATGGCATCCTGGGATGCATTAGAAAGGGTGCGGTTAGTAGGTCAAGAGAGGTTCTCCTCCCCCTCTATTCTGCACTGGTGAGGCCGCATCTGGAGTATTGTGTCCAGTTCTGGGCCCCTCAGTTCCAGAAGGACAGGGAACTGCTTGAAAGAGTCCAGCGCAGAGCCACAAAGATGATCAAGGGACTGGAACATCTCCCTTATGAGGAAAGGCTGAGGGAGCTGGGTCTCTTTAGCTTGGAAAAAGGGAGGCTGAGGGGTGACCTCATCAATGTTTACAAATATGTAAGGGGTGAGTGTCAGGGAGATGGAGTTAGGCTCTTCTCAGTGATGACCAGTGATAGGACAAGGGGTAATGGGTGTAAATTGGAGCATAGGAGGTTCAAGGTGAATATCCGAAAAAACTTCTTTACTGTGAGAGTGACAGAGCACTGGAACAGGCTGCCCAGGGAGGTTGTGGAGTCTCCTTCACTGGAGACATTCAAAACCCGCCTGGATGCGTTCCTATGTGATGTGCTCTAGGAGACCCTGCTCTGGCAGGGGGGGTTGGACTAGATGATCTTTCGAGGTCCCTTCCAACCCCTAGGATTCTATGATGCTATGATTCTAGTTTAAACCTCTACTGATATTTACACTGGATCCCACAGTAGTAAATGTCTGCAAGTAAAAAAGCTAACATCTTTTCTGAAGCGCTACCCAATTTCTACAGATTTTATAGAATCACAGAATCACGTAGGTTGGAAAAGACCTTTAAGGTCATCTAGTCAAACCATTAACCCTATTCTACCAAGTCCAGCACTAAGCCATATCCCCAAGTGCCACATCTAGATGACTTTTAAAGACATCCAGGGATGGTGACTCAACCACCTTCCTGGGCAGCATGTTCCATCTCTGGAAGCACCCTATCCTTCCCAGTCTAGCTAATTTTTTTTTTTAAAGGCACAGCACTCACCACTGCAGCTCTTACTCTCCTCGTGGTTGTCCTAGTCTGACCCAGGTTTAAGCTAATTTTCCTTTTACTGATTTTTTTTCTTCAGTAAGCTCTCTTAACTAGCAGCAAGTGTTCCAGCTAGTGGACTGATAACACTGGAATGTTTATGTTTCTGCTGAGACTCCAAGGTCGCTTCTTAGCTCGCTCTGCTGCTACTGAGGCTACCAGGGCAGGAGAATTGTATCTGTGACCCCCCCGTAAGGGAGCTGGACTAGACAGACAGCAGAACTGACCAAAGGTATTCCATTCCATGTATCTACTTAAGCTCAAAGGAAGGTCAGAGATCACAGAAGACAACTTCCTTCCTGCCTCTTCTTCCCTTCTCTTCAGTCCATGGCTGGTGCCTGGGGAGGACTCCATCTATCACCATCAACCCCAGGCTCAGCCCTGACCCTCATAACTCTCCCCACAGCCCTGTCTGCTCTGCTGTTATCTCAGACAGCAGGCTGAGACATTTCGGGACTGCTCACAGCTCAGGAGAGTGCCGGGGGAGTTGCTGGGGGTGGGGGGAGGCAAGAGGCTTTTGCACATTCCTGAACATACTTGTATATAATTGTACCTATAATTAAAGCTGTCTAATTTAGTTTTCAATCCAGCAGTCTCTCTCCTAATTCTCTCTCTCCTTCCTTAGCTGGGTGGCAGGGGGAGGGGATTGAGAGCATTGTTGTCTCTGATTTAATTGCTGATCCTGAGTCAAACCTTCGACAGTGGTCATCTATCAGACCTTGTGGTTATCTATCAGACAAAGTAAGTTCTTCCATCCACAAGCAGTTGAAGGGATTTTGTTCTCCAATTAAGAGAGCCTATATATGTGATTTTGTCAGGATCAGTATCACTTCTGAATTGTTAACCAAGAAGTTTGCACACACAGGCGTTCTTTTCCATTTTAAAAATACTAGAAATACCATATCCACCTTTCCCTGCTGGAGGATGTCTTCACAGTTTAGAGATGTTTGTTGCAATATCATCATTAATTATTATTTTTCAATTCTAATTTATTATTATAACTTATTACCTAATTATGTAATATAGTAAATAATTTTTAGAAGCAAGCTCAAGGTTAATGCTTTTCATCACTGTAACTTCAAAATATTTAATTTTTTATATTAGTTTCTGAAAATTTGGAAATATGCTTAGAACTTGATGTAGAAACTGCATTTTTCTTGTTTCAGTTTTGATTAATCTGCATTTTTTACAACAAAACAAAAACAACAAGCTCTGTATATACTGTTCAAAAATTCCCAACCAGTTACAACCATGAACAACCAAAATGAGAAAACATGGTGCTTTCTGCTGATAAGCATCTGAAAAAGACATTCAGAAGCAACAGTTCTGTTTTCTTTTTTGCAAGCCAGGCAGAAACAAGGCTAAAGCATCAGTTCAGCAGAGGCTCCCCTAACTGGGCCACACCACTGACCTCCACAATATAGCCTCATAGCTGCACTCCTGAGCTAAAAGTTTTTGTACATCAGAGCGTAACTGTGAGTAAAACTGAATGTCAGCCTTCTGTAGTATTTTATCCGATTCTGTTAGAAATCTGTTTCAGTAGTCTGGTTTTATCTCTGGCAATTGCTACAGAATTGATGGAAAAAGAAGAGGAAGTACTTGATTAGAAGCAATTGCTTTGGGTCACCTAACTGCAAGAGGTAACTCTTTGCCCGGAGCTGTGCCTCAGGCTGAAGAAAGCATTGTTCCATGGATTAATCGTGAAGTCATCACAGCTTTAATCTAGCTAACCAATTTGGAATAGCCACAAAGTTTTCAGAAAGACTTAAACACAACCACTGAATGTCTACCAGATATTCTGGGTATTTTACCTCAATTTCTATTTCATGCATCACTGGAATTCACATACTTAATATTTTCTCCAAGATCAGACAACGGGAAACCATTTCTTCCCAAGTGGAAGCTGAGAACCTTACATTCACACACTTTCACAAGGGGGAAATTAAAAAAAAAAAAAAAAAAAAAGGCAAAAGAAGAAAAAGAAGACCACCAAATCCTAAAAGAATTGTGACAAAAATCATCAGAACTGGCACTACTGCTGTATTTTCAGGAAGATACATTACCTCCTTATTGTTTGCAGTATTATGACTACATGTTGTTAAACATATCTTGCTATTCACGGTGCACATAGATTATGTCTTTATTACATAAAAGGCAGAAGAAAAATTGCAGAGCTTTGAATGTTTTCGTCTACCCTGCCCTTGAGGTCATTAAAGGAACATATCCATATAAACAAAAAAAACAAAAACAAACAAAAAATCAAAATTCATATAGTTTCAGACAGAGAATTATCAGACGTGTTTTCTAAGATATGCTGTTACAGTGCCTTAAATAACAATTTTTTTTCACTAATGCTGCATTATCATTAGCAGATGATGTTATCATTAATTCTTCCTTCCTCTCCAAATACCATGCACTTAGGACATTATCATTTTTTTAAACCATGACCTCATTTTATTTTCTTTCCTGGGAGAACTGCATGGAGACTAACAGTGATCCATCTATCCCATATGAAAAAACCTACATGAAACAAACATTAAAATTATGGTATCAATCTTTCAAGAGCCAGAGATGTACCAAAGCTAACACTCCTAAAATCTTAATTAATTAATGCCTCCGTAGATATACATATATATACAGTACATATTGATAGATAAAAGACCACAGTACAGTCTTTAGCTTTATGCACTTCACTTGCTCTTTCTTAAAAGCCTAAACCACAGCACGACATTTGACCATGTGCAGTCCTATATGTGTGAAATAACAAGAGCCCACAGAGAGCATTTCTATAAACAAGACTTGCTATTTATATAGAAGATGTTATTTAAGCTGTAATTCCACTTTCTGAAATTTCAAAATGCTCCCAAAAAAGCCAACAAAGATAAATGTAAATTTCTGCATCTCTGCTCACAGACCCAACTAGAATTTCTAGCTCTGTTGTAAAAATTTCTATTTTGAAGTTACAGCCCAGCTCAACCTAGGTCTATATTGACAATGATAGCAAAACTACCACACTGGGCATTTTGCCAGCATTTACTTCACTCTGACTTGTGTGATAAAAATGTGTTAGCATACCTTTGATAATATCCCTATTGATTAGGTCCAAATCTGTGTGGGTATGCTTACAACTGAAGTGTAACTGTAACATAGTAACAAGGAAATAACATAAAGAAAAATAATTTTTAAAATTTATTTTCTGGTTTAAGTATCAAATTCCTCTGCGTTAGTCATACAAACAAATATCCATTGTGCTCCTTCACCACCACTCAGTTTTCTCATTTCACAGGTCTCATCCATCTCTGTCAGTATTGTAACATACCATTCCCACAGACAACACTGCAGATCAGGATGTCACACAAACTAATCAGCCAAAATCAATACACATACACACACAAAAGAGGAAAAATTAAAATCTCAAATGTGCTGCTGCAGAGCATATACATGATTTAAACTTTTTGTTAAGATAATTCTGTTTTTAGGGTGATTCATAACTGATGAAGCCTTTGGCTGTTATTTATCTCAATACACGTTCTTCTGAGATGTAATGAGTTTTTTAAAGTGTTTATCTCATGGTTATTTCCAATTTTAAGTTACTGCATCAAGATGGTGACCTCCTACAATCAGGATTCTATTGTGGTTTCCACTATACATACACACAGCACAGGTCAGAAAGCCAAGCACTTTTTAAAGTACCAACCTGATTTTACTTATGGAGAAATGGCAGAACAAAGGGAGAGACAAAGACGCCTAAACTGCATTGAAAGTCCCTGGTTGAGATAAGAATGGTCTTCTCATTTTCCTTCTGATGCCAGGATTTTGAACAATAAAACCTCTCTCTCCACCTATATAGTATCTTTTAATAACAGCTTACATGTTTTAGTAGGCTTTTACATTCCTCTTGAAATTGTACTTCACTAAAACTGTGTGGCTGGTGACTGTATACCTGAGGAATTCTATAACGTTTTTTGATGTTTTAGTATTTTTAAAATACACAACATTCAATTTGTTCAAGTGACAGTCAAAATGGCTTCACAAAGTTTCTACCTCAAGGACTACATCAAGTTTACCAACTTTACACTTGAGAATATAATTATTTTAACTGTCACTACTATTTTTGAAAACGAAGATGCTTGTTAACGCACTCTATCCTGTCATGCTACTTTAAGAATTCTACTGTCCTGCCCATAAAAGGTGAGACTCCTCAGAAGCTTAGAAGAATACTACACGATTTCTATTTACGCTACTTAGTTTTGAACACTGAAGTGTCATACCTTAGACACAGAAATGCTGCAATTAATCAACTTTCTAAGATGTCTCCCTGAAGTAGAACACTTTAAATTCTGCCTATACATATTTTGAATGGGGGAGGGACTGTGCAGGACTGAAAGGAAGAATTGCTGTAACAATAGTCCTACATACTGGGGTGATTCTCCATGTTCGAATACTTCAGTTACTTGGATGAAAATTGTATTAAAATAAGATTAATATAAGATAATACTTTAAAAAAAAACCAAACCTTAACAGACACATTCCAGAGTGAGGGTGCTGAAAAACTGAAATCCATACAATGTGATCTATAATTCAATCTCAGAAATTTCAGTAGATCATCTTACTAACGGTTGCTAAATTGAGGAAAATGCACAGCAAGTATTTAAAATTCAAGAGAGCCTGGTACTAGCATTCTCAGAAAGCCTGCTTCTCAAGTACCTGAATAGTGCTTTCTGCTTTTGTACCCTCCTGGCTGGCAGGCAAGGAAGCCCACAGCTTAGAAGGCTAGCTCTGGCAATTAATACAACCACTTTGCACATCAACATCTGCTGCAAATAAACCTGAACATGTTAACTGTCAGCAGGTGTTCTAAATCTACCGGTTATACAGACAAAGTATCATCTATTCACATAACAACAGCCTGTCCCAGCTCTCCACACTTTGCAAAAGTGACATGTGACATACAGGGGTGGTGTGCACATGCGATGAGTGCAGTGGGACCTCAACCATGTCATGATATTGCATGTAATTAAACGAGGAGCATTAAGCTTGTGTTACTCAAAAACTTATTGGCCGATGCTGTCACACACATTATTTAGCATTGTGTCACTACAACATGAAAGGATTAGCTCAACACTGCATTAGCAATAATTATAACTAATATTTTACATTTGTAGGATATATTTTGGTAATGTTCTCCTGAAAACTTTGCAAAACCAAAGGGCCATGCTCTGTACTTAGCCTAAGAAAGTCTCTAGTCATAAGCTAAGACCCAGCACATACTGTGTCTGGTCAGTCTCACAAATCGGGAAATCAGGTCACTCAAAAGTTAGAATTGTTGCTGCATTCTTAATCTATGACTTTGTGAGAATTCATTAAGGTGGAGTCTTTAGTTAAACTATGTGCTTATCCACAGGATAACTACCTCAGTCACAACACTGATAAACAGTGCCAGATGCAACTGTTTATCACTAAACTCTACACCTATGTGACAAAATAGGAACATCACAGTGGGCTTAGGAGACTGGGCATTACCAGGAGAGATAAAACACTAAGAAATTAAGATTAAGATCTGCTAATATCCCTGATCGCTAACATATTTCAGAAATTTTGCTCAAAATTTCAAAAAATTTAAAGTGAAATATGGACCTTACATAGAAAGTGACTGTCAGCACTACTTAAAACAATCTGCCTTATTCTTATACTGTGGGAATAAGGCTATAAAAAAAAATTATGGAGTAACCTTAGTAGGTGGATTGATGTTGACAAACACACAGGAGCATATAAATTCTCTCTTCACAGAAAAGAGCTGAATATGAACAGAATAACTCTAGACAAAGATAATGTGCTAAAATGTAGTCTTTCTAGACCACTGCTTTATGCTAGAAAAAGAAGACATATTAAAGACACTGCTTGTGAAAAAGAGTGAAGACAAGAGAGCCCATTGATTCACAGAGAAGTTTGAACTCTCAAGGCTTATTTGTTTTCAGTAAGGAACTAGATTTTTCTACACAGTAAATCTGGTGGAGACCCAATTCTGAATATCAAAACAGTGGAGCTAATACTGAGATACATTCCAGCATATAAGTTGCTGAGTCTGGTTTTAATTGCCACATGTGCAATCCATTATCACCCAGCTGTTCATACTCTCCTATTCACTCTACAAAAAGTTTTCTCAAAACCAGTAAGCCTTTACAGTGGAATAGACTTGAAATCATACTGGTTTTTTTCAGAATTAGAGATAGAATTTTTAAATTAAACTTTAAACAGCTTTACTTGGAGAAGGAAGATGTATATGTTTTATGCTTAACAGAGTATTTTGAGAAATATGCTTGGAGGTCGTAACTAAACCAGGAAGCAAGACTATGGTCAGCTACTTTCTGAAAGATACACAGAGGATGACAGGTGTATATGAACTGATAAAATAACTTCTTCAGGGCTGCTAAGGTTATCATTACTTTTCACAGGAGAATTTCAGGGTGACAGATGACCTCTGGTTTCTTTATACAGCTGACTTCAAAAATTTTACCAAGGGTTGCAATGCTAAAAGCCCAATAAGCTTCTCTACTTTAAAGAGCTCATTATGTATGTAAAGGGAATATGAAGTGCCTAAATATGCTTTGCTTTGTGTTGCAAGGGTGAACTACACCAGCAGACTTGAAAAATGTTTTTCATCTGTGCACAGCCTGTTTGTTCATGCCATGGTTCTCCCTCCACAACATCTCAGTTACGGCTGGGGTTTAATTCAGCACTTCAGGAGGTAACTGAAAAGCTGATCACAGACAACGTAGATTGGGCATAGATGTAGTTAGTTCCTTGAAAATAAAATTATCATAGGGGTCTGGTAGCAGATCTGATGGGACTCTTACTTTCAAATGTTCTGTCATATTGTGACCTTTCTTTGATGTCTTGTGGCATGTCTGAAAGACGTATTTCAGCACTGAAATTCAAAATATTTAAGATAAATCTTGCCCTTCGTGTTAGGATTATAGGGCAGAGGAAAGGCCTTCTGTAAGGCTCAGCTTTGCAAAAAAAGCAGTGGAAGACACACAAGTGAACCCCATTGAGGCTACAGGGGCTGTTAGGATGAAACCTCCAAAACAGCACCACTGTCAGCTTGCTACACACTGCAGTTGTAGCACAGGAAAATCTGAAAGTAGAAAAAAAAAACAACTTATACATCTGTGGTCAAAGCTTCCTTTTTTAAACTAAATATTAGTTTCATTTGTTCAGTTACAGGACTAAGAAAAAAAAAAAGCAATTTTTTTTAAAGTGGAATGAAGTCAGAGATACATGTTCAAAAGTCCCAAAGTATTAATATTACAGAAGCCTACAGGGAGACAATAGAAAAATCCCCACCTAAAGACAAAGAAAACAGGTTTTACTTCATATGTTTTCTTGTGTTTTAAAGGCTTGAACAGAAATGCTTACAGGTAGAATTGACATACCAGACAGACAAAGCCTGTTGGAGTACAGTAAGCAATACAGAATTTCTAGTAAGTAGGAAGGGGCCTATAGCACATCTCGTGGTAGTATTAAGGTTGTGTATTGCAGGCACAGTGTCTTTACTGAGTCCACCTAGCGATCAAGATTGCATCCTGCAATCTGGGTACTGTCAACCATCCTACTGTACCTTTACCCACCTCCTGTCGTGTTTACTGTGAAACTATTTGTTTGTCCTCCTGTATCACTGAAGCCTATAATTTTGCCAGTAGCAGAGTTACCAGGAGATTACTTTAGCCCAGCCTGGCACCTACAGTCTGACCTTTCTACTCCCTGCCACCCATTCCCAACGCTGTGAGGGTAAGGCCCCTGCAGCACTTGATGGTGGACCCTGAGCCCAGTGGCACTTCCAGAGGCCAGGTTCTCCTCAAGAGAGACATTTTCAAAGGTCAGACAGGTCTGCAGACAAAGGTGCAACTTCATCAGCTTTTTAGCAGTTCTAAGGAAAGACTCATTCCTAAAAAAGTGGGTACCTGTCTACTTCCAACACAGTTACAAGACCATAGTCGTATCTTATTTCAAAGACTAGAGATTACAAGACCCCTGGCTTCAGTGAGGTTGGCCATTCACACTTTTGCAATGACCTTCTCTGCATAGCAGTGCCCAAACCCACCCCTCTGCAGTCTGCTTCAGCTGTTGTTCCTCAGGGCCCTGCTTGTCCCACTAAAGGACTGCTTGTTTCTCAGGCAAATGCTTCCACAAAATTTCTTTTGAAGTGTTGCTGCGCTGGGTACAACACTGCCACTTCTGAAACATTATATGGCCACCTAGCTCGATAATATCAGGACTCTATTTACCTCGAGAAAGAGGTCTAGAGTATGAACATGAAGTCACTGTTCAGTAGGGCAAAGGCTGCAGGTGAAAAAGCTATTAGCCTTTACTATATTCTCCAGATTTGGAAAGATTTGTCTTTCTGAAAGTTCAAGCATAAAGTGTCACCTGAGCACTGCCACAGTATAGATACTGATGGATCATAAATATATTATTTTCTCACAATAAGTTATAACACGGATAATGCCACATGTTCTATTAGCTTTTCTTGAACACAGTCAGAAAATAAAAAGGCATTTTAAGATAGTACTTCGTTCCCAAAGTACTAGGGATGTTCTTGTGGAAGTATGTCTCAGTTCAGAGGAAAATCCATAAAATAATTACAAGTGAATTTGGATATTTTGAAATTACACACTAAGACATGTGAGGCAAGGGCAATTACCTGCAAAGGGTATTTATTTTACTCTCTGCTTATCAAATCCCAAGGTAACACTGATAGTAGTACATAGAAGGTAAACATTTAGTATAAGATAGTATATTCATATTTACATAGTTGCATTACGGGAGATTGAATACACAAAAAATTGTTGTAGGAGTTTGCATATTTATGTAATATAAATTAATCACTTTTCACTCAATTTGTTTGTATAAATTTAAGAAAATACTGTAGATATTATGCAGCCTTATTTATATTTGGATATAGGAGCCATTAAAGGATGCAGAAACAAGAGGTCATTTCTAAAATTAATTCAACTGGAAGGAAAATATTATCTCAAAATTGAGATTAAAAGATCACAAATTAGGAGACTTCTCAGTTCTTGCATTAACACATTTTCCTCTGCATCACTGGGATCCCTCTTCAGATGAGGAATCATTAAACAGCAGCTGGTCAGAGGAAATGGAAATGTTAAACATTCTTCTGAGCAGTCTAAAATAAGCCTATAACAAAGATGTGGGGACAGGATTCCTCAGGTATAGTCACAGCTTTTTTTTTTTTCCTTTAGTGCTAATGCTAGAACTAGCATTTCCCCATATACCTTTAACAAAGGCAGACCATGTTATAAATTATTCTGAGGCTAAATCTTAATTACCTCATTTAGATACTTAGTATACTCTTTCTAAAAGCAAATTTTAAATTAGAAGGACATAATAAACACATTTTGGAGGCACTGATTTAGAAGCTGGAGAATCCTTTTCTTCCTACCAGATGACTAACGGTTACTATTTGGTTCAAAAGTGTAATTCCTTTTTTAAAGCCCTGTTGTTATTAGTTATGGAGAACTAGCTGTACACAATAAGTTATGGAGCTGATCTGAACTAATCTCATACTAAATCCTTAATCAAAAATTTACTGCATTTGTTGCAACTAGTGAAATGAACCACTTTTTAACATGTTCTGCCTTATTTTTTATGAGTGTAATGCAGTTGCTGAGGAATATGCCATCAGGAAATGTGTAAATGACAGATCTCTGGCATCATACCTACTATGTTCTGATCACTTTTTTCCTCTGCAATTTTAATCTATCTTGTAAAAATATGCAGTGGTCAGTTTTAAGATGGAACATTAAAGTAAAGCTTTTAAACGGTACAAAACCAAACTTTTGTCAAATACAATAAAATTCTCCTGCTTTCTGATCTAGTGAGCATAACCAGAGAAGAAGTGATACAAGTAGAGCTTTCACATGTTTTCCTCATTCCAAAATTCCTTATTAGGTCTCTGGAGCAAATGGCACAGCAGCTTGTTGCAAACTGCACTGGTACAGGATGCGTTCAGAACTGGCAAGATCAAAGCTACTGTTTGACTGCCCACCAGCTCCTTTCATCTAGGAGTTCCTTTGAAATGAGCAAAGAAGCAGTTCAATCTGCAATGTATTCTGTTATGGATTGAGACTTTTTTAAAACACTAGCATGTGTGATTGTCTTGGTGATAGGTGAAGGTTACTCTTGAAGCATGGGAATATTATATCATAATTAACCAACAAGGAATGTGTGATAACACTTGAAATTTGTAAAAGAACAGGGAATAGAGTAAGTAACAAGACCTATTTTTTTTTTTCTTTGTCATGAATCATGTCTTTTTTAGTCCTATTTCATAATAGATAAATGGTATTTTAAGTTGTCAGTACTGCCCCCTTAATAGTACATAACAACTAGATGTTGGCAATTATATTACTAGCCACCACACTGGTTAAGAGGAAATCATCAACTTAATGAAACAAAGCTCTTTTTTAAAAACAATGCTGCAAATGCACAGCTCTCGTTTTAAAAAGAACAGAATTAACATTACCTATCTTTTTAAAGAAAAATTTTGCAGGACCCTCTGTTTCGTAGTACATTTCTTGGTTTCTGTATTAGTCATTTTCTGCAATTTTCAGAATCCACATGG
Source organism: Hemiprocne comata (assembly GCA_020745705.1). NCBI lineage: Eukaryota > Metazoa > Chordata > Aves > Apodiformes > Apodidae > Hemiprocne > Hemiprocne comata. The sequence goes on along the minus strand of CM036616.1, from coordinate 73,367,002 downwards.
GTATTCAAGCAAAGTCCCTTTACAGCTGATACTTCAGATACTCTTTTTTAAGTCTTGTGAAGGGAATTAGGTTAATGGAATTGATCAGGTGTAGCATGCAACCTGTCGCTGTCACTACTTAAAAAAAAAACCAAACAAATACAAACCAGCTAATTTATGAAATTTGTAATGCTTCCACAAACTATCTGACTTTGTTCCAAACTATCTAATTCGGGACAGTTTTCTGCATACGTTATCAAAGTAAAGGTCCAAAAGAAAGCTGAATTGATAGGATGCTGGCTCTGTCCTACAGCATTTGACAGACAGCACATCCTACTGATCTGTGTCCCAAGAGGAAGGAGGACAATGGGAGAGAGAGGAGACATTGCTAAACCATCCATTCCCACCTGACTACTGAAGAATTTGCTCTTAGTAACACCTTCCCATTCCTGGAGTACTTCTAATTCTGCTTATTGCATTCCTATAAATTATTTTGCAAAATATAAGGATCCTGATCTACAGAACAGAGTGTCGGAAATCAAAGTCATTTTTTACCATGCTTGGTGACAGTTTCAGCCAGAACCAGTTAAGCCTGCAAAGCCTGCAATGTTTCTGAACCATAACCTTAATAGTAATTTCAATCCATAGCAGGAGACAGACCCTGATGAATATTAAAAGGTGCTTAAAAACAAAAATTAAAGGAAAACACATACATCAACAAGACATCAGCTTTGGACTTTTCTTATCTACTGCCTTAAATTAACTACAGCAACTTTTCTTTTCAGTAAGTACCAGGGTCTGACAAGCCCACGATCAGGGATCGAGCTTAAGAACTGAAACAGAATACTCAGGTCACACAGAGTAGAGCTCAGACTTCCGTAAGATGCTGCCAGTTATGAGGAATAAATTAAGAGTTTGCTTTTGGCAGGCTAGTATCTTTTAAATATCTGTTCCTGTTTCAATGTCTATTCGAGTCTGAGTCATACTCTAACCTGAGTTTAATACTCACTAGGAACTAAAGGCACTTGTGGAATTCATCAGTGTGCTGGGAACCTCTCTGTCAATACCTCAGAATTAAGCAAACTAACTGTATAAATGGAAGTCTTTTTCCTTTGCTTTTGAAAGCCAAAGAAGTTTAATTAAGAATGTAGTTATCTCAAATAAAAAGAAAATATTTTTATTTTTATGGTAAGTAGTGTGGCATTCATTACTCTTGTAGATTATGTTAGAAAAACAAACCAGTCACAGATGGCCAGTAAGCACTCTCCCACACTATTTTTGGTTAACTACTGAACTGAATGGGACAAGGTGGGTGTATATGAGGAAAAGTTAAGGAAATGCTGTGTTGAGAAAGACTTTGGCATAATTCAATGGAATGACTGATCAGTTTCTAAAGAAAAAAAAAAAAGGATTAGCCTGAAAAAAAGTATTTGTAATATATAAATTATTCAGAATTCTCTCCAAATTGCTTTAAAGTCCTTAACCTAACCAAAAAGTTGATTTCTAAAATGCTCACACACAGCTATGCTCCCAGATCTCATTCATTCTTAGTAAGTAATTTTCACTCCTGAAAATAAAATTTTGAGACTTTGCAAATTTTTAATCTTTTTAAAGTTTTTGCCTTATCCATTTATCTCAAGCCAGTTCTGGCTTACCCAATCGAAGATTGTAACATAGGTTGTTACAGAACCTACACTGGAGGTCATTCTATTTAGGCATTCAAAACAGTCAGGCTTCTTCCAAGTCTGGATCAAATCCCTTAGTAAAAAAAGTCTTGTACATTGTTATTTTGTTGTTTCAGTGTGTACATGGGTATTAAAAAAGTTCTACATTTAAAACGATCTGTGTTTAATGTAACTTTGTTTCCATTTTCAACAAAAGTCATGCATGCAGCAAAAGACAATTGGAACCTCTGTCAAAATATTGCAACAAATGGCTAATTACCTCAAGTAAGAAAACACAATAAGTATTACTACTCTGTGTTAGAAGATCACTGCATTTTTAACTTTCTGACTCCAGCTTGTACTGGCTTGTCTCTCTTTTTGCCAATAGAGATTACATGCTCTGTTCATTTGAAGTGCAACACACAGTTCACCTTACATGCCACAGAAGGTTAGGCCTTTTTAATTTTTTTTCCTCTACCAGCAATAAATACTATTTGTGCTTCATACAATAAGAACTTTCAAACAAGTAACAAATTACACAAATAAAGATTAACATAAGTCAGTCTAATTTATAGGCCCATTCACATTTTACCTAACAGCTAATTGCTGGCAGAAAGCTAAAGGCACAGTTCTGATTTGAACCACAAGTTTTGCCATTTTGTACTATCAGTCCTTTGGTCTTTTTTTTCTTTTGAAAAAAATAAATTAAAAAAAAAAAAAAGACTGAGAACCTTACTCTTAAGTTTTTCATGTCGTTATTAGATTTTAGTTGTCTTCTGAAAAAAAAAAAATGTATAGAACTTACTGTAAGCAGAATACAACTGTTTCAAAGATAACTTGTTAACTTGTTGTAGTGCATGCTTTGTACTATGATCCAGTGTAAACCGTGCATTCTTAATCCTGTGTCAATGATTAAACCCAGTCCTTTTTTCTCTGCAATTTTTCTATGATGCTAGGCTTCCTGTTGTCAGTTGTGTTACCTCCCTGAAAGAGTATTTATCCAATTAGGCAAACAAATGGAAAGGCTGCTACACTGCTAGCCAAGACTCACATGGTATTTCAGTGGGCCCCCAGGCATAATTTCAAAGTGTTTTTACCACCTATACACAGCTCTTGATATATTCGGGAGTAATATCGTTACATTGCATGGATCTGACCACCATATGGGCAACCACACTTCTTGATGAAAAATGGCATATGTTAGCAATGCAATCAAAAAGGAGCTGTACAGATCCCAAGGGAAAAGGAAACTTTAGCATTTGATTTGACTGAACCATACATTAATCACCATAAGAGATACTTGTCCTGCCAGTTTGAAGTTGCTTCTCCACATAAAGGCAAAGCACAGTTCCCAGCTACAGCCAGGCTTTTCAGAGAAGAGATTTAACAGACCTAACCCTAGTCTTGGGAAACCGAGAAACAAAACTCGGGGAGCTACATTTTCATTCATATCAGGTAACAGTTAACTGGCTCTGGAGTGTCTCACTGAAGAAACTGTTTCAGTCAGCAACACGGAACTACTCGGTAGCTGAAGTTGTTGCAATTTATTGTCCTGGAAAACAGTGGAAAAGCCCAATAATTATTTAAACTGCCTGTGACCTGTCTTTGCCAAGCTTCCCTTGTCCTTTAATTCCTGTCACAATTAGCTGAGTTCCTAATGAAGAGAAAAATATCTTCATGCATCTGTCAGCCCTATTTCCACATTTAGAGGCTTCTGATCACCTTTTGGTGTTTCCCACCAGGTTTGAAATCTCTTAAGACGTGGTCTACATGCCATGTTTTTATGAACTGCTACTGCACTTGGAATTTCTTTTCCTCTGGTAGACTTAAGCTCCTGCCATGGTGAGTAATCTCAGCACACACAAGCTCAGTCCTCTACACCATTGTTCAAAGCAGCTCAGCCTATGGAATGTGGTTTCCATCAGAGTAAAATGCAATTACATATATGTAACTATCCATTTTTTCCAAGTAATTGACTAACTATTTTGTCTATTACTAACCTGACTGTAATAAAAACTTGAGAAAATAAGAAATCTTCTCCTACTGAGGCTTTAAAAAGAATATGTGCATTAACACAGATACCATCTACATAAATGGACTACTGAAATAGCTTCATGATAATCTCAAAACTGATTTCTTCTCTTTGGAGAGTGATCTCTTCAGGGTGGAAAGGAGGAGGCAAGAGGAGGAGGCAAGAGGAGGAGGCAAGAGGAGGAGGCAAGAGGAGGAGGCAAGAGGAGGAGGCAAGAGGAGGAGGCAAGAGGAGGAGGCAAGAGGAGGTCCATACTTCATGTGAATACAATGTTTTTTAAAATAGCAAAATTTTAAATATCAATATTATCTTGTCAAAGTTCCATTTACCCACTGTTCAAGCTTTAGCAAGCATTCTTTTAAGAAGAATGCAACATTTCACTGTTGCCCAGAGCAAAGTAGCCAAAAGCTAAGGCTCTTCAGACAGACTTCTAAAAATAGTATTTTTATAATATAATTTTAACAGGTAAAAATATGATCTTAAACAAGCATAATAAGAACAGATTTTTCTTCAAAATGTAGACATAGTATTTTTTTTCTTTTTTAATTACTGGATCTGATCTGAGACTTCAAAGGGAGTGAGCGTTAAGAACCTTTCACTGCTACAGAATTAAGGTAACAGTTAAAATGTATTCAAGATTACAGCTCATGCCAATGGTTATCTCAAAAATTTCAGACTTTTTTTTTTAATCAGGAAAAAATAACCAAAACACAATCTTTTGAAATATAAGCACAGCAATTTGAGACAAACACATGGGAAAAAGTACTCAGATTCAGATCACTTTGACTCTTAAAAAGCAACTCCGTGCCCTCTTCATAAGGCTGTGACCTCCCAGGCTGTCACTGAGTCACAGATTAAGAGTGGTTATTCACCAAGATACCAGGAGTTAACCTATATGTGTTAAATTAGGAAGGCAGTATTCCTAAGCTTACTCTTTACTGAAGAGAGGAAAACAGGCACTTTCAGAAAATTATTCACATCTTCCAGAAGGTGCATAAACCTGCCTGCTTTTAGCAGAACGGGGAACCTAAATTTTTTTCCCTCTGTTTGAGAGTTAAGCAGAGTGAATAACCTTTCCATCCCAGCTTCCTTCTTCAACAACAAGAACCATACCACAAGACTTAGTAATAATTATTATCAGTGACAGCTCACAAATGAAGTACAGGAAATACAGATTCCACCCCCTCACCTCACTACTCTGTGGCTCCTATGTAATGGGTGTTTTTCTTTTTTTTTACTATGAAACAAGAGAACTATCCTGGATGTGGAAAACCCTCAGAATGAAAGTCTTGGTGAACAGAAATTGTTACATTTCTACAAAATGTTTTGACAAACAAACACTTGACAACAACTGAAAATATGAGAGATAGGAACCTCTGTCTGACTCATTTTTAGGAAGAACATGTAAGCAAAGATGTATTTTGTTTAACTGATAATACCTCACATACAGATTAATCACATACCTTTATAATCAAGGTTAGGCATTCATATTATCCTTTTAATAAGAGTGGAAAATGCTTTGGAACAAAGAAAACCTATCACACAAGCACAATTAAGGCTAAAATTCCCACTAGCCTTACACTGGACATTTCATTAATGACAGCTTTAAGATTATATTTACTATGAAAAAAGAAAATAGTATCTGTGTTCATGTCATATACCATGAGGCATAAGATAGCACTGATTGATTTAGTTTAATTATTTTAAATTTCATTTTAAATTTTAAATTTCATTTTCTTTCTAAAAGCAGATATGCACATGCTCTTTGGAGCTTAACTTGATCAGTACCTGATCTGAATATCTCTGAATGGTAACCAGGTGTATTGTTAATTATGAAAATCAAAGTTATATTTTAATTTAGATATTAATAATCAATAGGAGTAAATGTAAGCTACGAATTATTAAGCAACCTCTCCATATGCCCTCTTGCCCTGCACCATATTTAGAGTCTTTAGTTTTCCTCTTATCTAGCTTCTACATAAATTTTCAACATTTTACAGGTAAGCAATTGAAGTGTAGTGTACATTATATATATATAAATGGAGAAACAAGCAGTATATTTTTCTGTAAGTTGAAAATATCCTTTCACTGAGGACTGGGAGTGGAAACACCTTTTTATTGACGTCAGTAAAAAGGGAAAGTTAAATCATTAACAGACGTTAAAAATCAATTTGGCTACTTCTGGTAGGTGAAGTCAGATATTTTATTATAAAACTTATGAATCTTTTGGCTCTTTCTTTCAATAAATTGATTTTATGAAATAAGGAGTGATAAGGGAGTTTTATGAAGCATAAACAGTATATATTATAAATAATATCACATGGCCCTGGAGCAAATGCTCTTGTGATTGATCACAGCAGCAGAATCCCTTGAGTGGCTTACAGCACAGCCACATTGGGATCATCTATTGTAAAATCCATATGTTAACTAGATAACTGCCTAGAATGGAAAATGTATAAAGTTAAGGTTAATGAAACTGGTTTTGTTTGCTGGATTTATTTCTCACTGCAGAGATGACGTAAATGGAGAGCAGCACACGGCATGTCTTCAAGGGAGCAAACCTACCTAATTCAGAGATAAAACTTTAAAAACAAAGAATAGTTTTGATTTCACCTTCAGAATGTAATCAAGAGAAATAAAATACAAGCCAGAAAGCACTCACACTTTGCCTGCACCTGCCAGTTCATTGTTATATCAGCACAGTTCCCAGAAGTGGACACTACCACATTTCAGAGTAAAAAGACCCAGTGATTAACACCAGACAATACAGATTCAAAAACACACAAATAAGTGAATGGGCTCAACAAGAGTTCCAGTGTCTCCAAACAGCTTGTGCAGCCTGTGTAATTCAAGCAATGATGCAAAAGCACAATGCCAGATGCCGATATGGAAATATCAATAAGAAACAAACTCACAGGACCCTCCCAACTCTCATAGCAGCTATTTCCACGCAAACCTGTTATGGGAGCAACGTGGTTCCAACTCCCTGTGGCTGAGTCAGCACTTTGTTTTCACTTTTCAACAGTGAGTTTATGGATCTTGACTCTGCTGACATTTGTTTCAGAGAGGAAAAGGAAAACTGGTCCATAAAGTTCCCAAAGGCTGAAAAGCAAAACCAGGAATGCTTGTGAGAAAATTGAAAGCAGATTGCTGTGTGGATTCAACTGCCAGGGATCTTGGAGCTGGTAGGCCCCCCTCTTACCAGGTATTACTATAGAAATTATTTTAAGCGTAGCTTGCTACTACTTCACTGGTAGCTCACAGGTAATTAGGCCTGAGAAAACAGGAAGAAAATGGCAGGTTGGTCTGCTAGTAGACAAAACGACAGCATGACTACTTTGTTAACCTTACCCAAGCATAAATAAGACTACCTATCATCACACAAGAGGAAATTATTCATTCAGATAGTTAAGAGATGTCCAGACATACCTTATCCAGTAAGCATCACCTGCTTCCATACACCAAACAGTGAAATAAACTATTTTAGCATGTTACCATTTTCTTTTATAATCTTTCCAGTTAGGCTGGTGCCAAATATGTTATGAGGTAATGTTTGCCCCAGACAAGTCTTCAATTCCAGTCATCTGTCAAAGGGAAAAGTCAAATAGTGACGCTGCTTCCACACCTGGTGCTTGAACAAATCCATTGTACTGTATCTTTATGACAACCCACGAATGAATTATTGTTTGCATGCATTGGAAAAGCAATGGAGGAGATGTCATTGAAAAGCCTTGTATTCATCTTAGTCAAGAGACAGACTCGAACAAACCTGAAAATATTAAGATAGCTCTTCTTCACCATTTTATCTCCACCAAAGGCACTCCTCATCAAGCTATGTCATGGTTCACTGAACTCTCCACAAACACATGGAAAGAATTTACATACAGTCAATTGACATCACCACACCTCTCTCACCTCTCCTTATGTTCAGTGACTTTCAACTGACACCTGGCAGTTTTTAACCATTATTCCTTCCTTCTGCCAGCTCCAGTCATATGTCCTCTATCTATTTGCATTGGACATTTTCTTTCTATTCATTGGACTGTTTTCTTTCTATTTTGTATTTAGACAGCATTTAGTTCACATGAGGATCAGGAGGGCCTTTTGGATTCTTCAAAAGAACAATCCAGAGCACCTGTAGAACAATTACAGAAAAATCTAGTACTACAAGAACTATCCTATCCAACATTATTTTAGCAGTCCTGTGCTGGTGGGAATATAGGATATATGAAAAATCAATAGCCTTGATAAACCTCTTTATAGATGGTCTTTGTAATGTCTCAACGAAGAAAATATCAGAATAAAATATTGCTACTCTCAGACTGATTAAAAGTACTGTTTACCAGTTTTCAAATAAATCTGTATTTCCTTAGCATGTAAGTTTTCAAAAATAGTGACTGCTGGCCACACTATTATTAGCTAGTGTTAAACTGACTACTTATACAGTGTTAGAGAACTTTGACACTTTGAAATAATGATTTAGTTTAACATTTTTAAATGGCCAATAAATTATAACATTTTTTTGCCCACCTAGAAGCAGGAAAACACTAGTTAGATCTAAAAATTATTCAGAAAAATGTTTATTCCCTTTTATAACCAAGGTTAATTTTGCATATCCTTCAGACATCAAGCTATTTTTGATAGAAATAAAATAGCTGTCTCAGTCTGCACACCAGATATAAAAATGTATATTAAAAGATTCTTAAGACTAACTCTGTCCCTATCTGAATTTGTAATCACGCATACAAATATAAATTTATATATATATGCACATTCCTTTAAAGTGTGTTGTTATGACAAGTGTGCAGTTTGTTTTATTTATTTTACCTGAAAATGGCATCTGTGCTAAATTCTGAACCAGTAAGATCACAGAACATGCAGTACATGCTGCTCAGGAACTGAAAGTACCCACCATACCATACATGGTGATTTCGGCATGTTGGCTCAGTCAGCTCTTAGAAAAGCAAAGGCTAATGGTCCTTGCTTCCAGCTAACATAATAAATAGCAAACTTTTTCACAAAAAAAATGAAACCAAACATGCTGAAGGCAAATAATTTTTACAGTGGTTATGTTAACTCCAGGTCTAATCTAGCCTACTGCTGTTCAAATTACTCAGTGGTCTTCAATTTCATGCAGCATAGTATCAACTGAAAACAGTAGAGGAATTCTGTGGCACTGGATTCAAAAGTCTCAATTTCCTTGAATGAAGTAATGATCTTACTAAATATTGTTACTTCCTAGAGCACCTGATCTTTGCAGTGTTCCTAGACAGTACAGGATGGTTCCCAAGCAGAAGTAACATGTGCAAACCTGCTTTTCTGCTTTCCCACCTACTTAAAACGGCATCACATACCTTACAGAGTCAAAATATGTATCTTTGGCTAATTGCCCGCATTCTGGAATGTGTGCTTCATTAGTTCTATCAAATTTATCCCTTTGTGGTTAAATTTATCTCCTGCCTATACAGACCATCATAGAAGTGGCACAACAGAATTCCTTATATGCTCACATACCTAATGGATGTGCAATCAACATAGGGTATTTAGCCAAATGTGACTTAGAAACAACTCTCTTGCAGTGCTACCAGCTAATTCACATGAGCAGCAGAAGACCTCTGCTAACATGGAGTCTACTATATAATTCAAATTCCGAGGGAGGGTGGAAGGATCTGCAAAAAAAGCCAAGGATTCAGCTGGCTCCCAGTCCCAGCATTGTCCCAGGACAGGGTCCCTGAGGAGTCACACACTCCCTTGACTCTAAGCTTTGCTCACCAAGGTATCAGGGATGTGTTTGTGGCTCATAGCTACAAGAATTTACTATGCAACTATGGTAAATTGCTGAGGCTGCCACTTCCATGTCTCAGCTCAAATAACCTTTTTGTACAACATAAACTATCTCTTGTAGAGTGTCAAAATGTTGTGCCTTCTGTAGGGGCAGACAGTATTTTGAGCAAAAATGATATTACTATGTAAAAAGAAAAAAAATATAATTGAGTCAATATATTAGTAGCTTGCATAGCTAACTTCTAGATTTCAACACAAGTTACTGTCTAGCTACAGCTTCTTTGGGTAAAATTCTATGCTGTAGAAAAAGCTGAAGCTGAGATTAAGATAATTAAAAACCAGTGTGGTTCCTAATCACAGAGTCTCATTTTCATTGTAGGTAGCAATCGTCTAAAAAAGCATATTAAGTTCTGACTGGTCTTAGTATCATTTTCATTTCTCTTGCCTCAGACGTTCAAAAAAAAACAACCCACTAGTCACACAGTATCATTTTGTTTATAATTTTTTGCCACTCTTGTTTTCTGTCCCTATAGATTTCCTGTGTTTATGGCTCACTTAAATCTCATTCTACTGTATGTGCTCTATCAATTTGCTCATCACTGCTCCTTTTCCATACAGGCACATAGCTATGTTTCCCCTGCTATTGCTTGCATGCTGGTGACTTTGACCTGTACCGCTTCTTTTTCCTCTTCTAGTCACAGGACTTCAAAGGCAGACAAGCCACAACCTCCTAACTTTTAGGTCTCCAGGGCAGAGCACTGTACAAAAATTAAAACAGAAAAAACAGCTCTTCTAAAGCTTTCTGTGAAATCGTGCCAGTTCGTGTGCAGGATTTGGGGTGAGAGTGGGGATGGTAACAACAGGAGAAAAAGCCAGCAGAGAAAATAATATCAGCATTTCTGAATTTGAGTTTTTAATTCAACAGTGTCTACACATGATTGCATAAAATGCCACTGAAATCATACCTGGATAAATCAAGAATAAATGTGGTTCTTAGCTCTTCAAATGGCAATTAATTTATTCCAGGTTATGATTGTTAATCCAGTTGTCTTTAGATATTTTGTATTTTTTAGCTTCTAACACTGTAAGAAAACATTGAAATCCTTGATCAACACTATGGCAGTTCCCAATAAACAAAACAAAAATATTTTTTTTCAAAGAAAAGTGCATGCACTAGCAATTTGCTTGTACTAGAAAAGAAAAGTTTAAGGGAAGAGTCAGAAAAGGATTAATTTTCTGCCAGTAACTATTTTTTGTATTTCTGTTGAACAAAATATAGCTATAGATAGATATCCAAATCATTAGAAAGAAAATGAAAAGAGTGATTAACAAGATTAATCATAGTGTGAAATTTTATTACCATACTAATCAAGACAGGCAGTTTGGAGAGCCCTTGACAATGGATAATACAAAAGCAGATAATTTTTTTCACAAAAAGCAGTTACCTGAAAGAGAGGAGAGAATCACTTGGGGATACTTTTTTTGTAGGGCTATAAGAACAGGACTGGAGATATGGATCACTAATTTCACAGAAGAGGCCGATTTCAGAAAGATCCACAACATGCTTTCCACACACATATAACCAAACAGCCCTGGGAAGGACGGTTAGACACATCTCTTTTGTATGAAGTGCCTAAAGTCACAAATTGTTGCACGTCACAACTAAGGGAGAAATCAAACACATCATTGGCACCCCCCTACAACAAAGAATTTGTTAAATGAAACTTCCCAGATGATCTTGAGAAAAGCACAGGGATGCTGACATGAAAAAACGACACAACCAATCACCAGGGAAGATTCTGAAGTAAACAGCAACACTTGCACATGCAGCTCACATCCTTACAGACATGGCAAACATCCAGTGCTTCAGAGGAATGTAGATGGGGGAAGAGGGGGAGGGAGAAACGAATAATCTGCGTCAGGAGAGGATGTAAATAATTCTTCCAGAATTCTGGAGATAACTAGCATGTCATCCTGTTATTCAAGGTTAAGAAGGAACAAAGTCCTGTTTCTAATATCACTGGTTTTTATAACTAATATCATTAAATCTCTGTATTAAACTTTGCTTTCAACAAGACATGGTATGTTATTGGGGGGAAACTCTTTTTGTTGGTAGACTTGAAGAGGTGTGAGAGAAAGATGAGAGAGAAACATGATAAAGGCCATGTATCCATAAAAAAAAAAAAAAGGCAATTTCATGAAAATAAGCTACTCCCAACATTAAATCAATCTTTCTCTCTTTCCCTCCCTTCCTCCCTTCTTCCCTTCCTCCCTCCCTTCTTTAATGGAGTTATTTAATTGTTTATCATAATGAAGTTCTGGTTACCTTTTCAGATAATTGTTTCTGTCCATATTTTCCTCTAAACCATCCTGCAATGTGCAGTGTATTATTGCATATAACTATACCAGTGAGATTTCTGCGCCTGCTCATTAATGTTGCTAGAGGAATTTATTAAGTGGAAATCCAAGGTCATATCTGTTCTGTTTTCATAATTTCCACTGAACCATCTTTTTTCTCATTTTTAGAATTTTCTCTTTCTTGAAAAATGGTAATGATATGACAAGAAACATGGCATACTGTGAAGAACACACCATCTTTAAGGAAAATGTTTCCAAGCAGTACCTATGTGCTCTGATGAGGAAATGACATAAAATAAATTCTATTTTGTTTGCCTTCTTTCTTCTCAAGCAGAAATGAACAATGCTGTTTCAATTTTGTTAAGTAGTAAACCACTGCATTTAATAATAATAAACACATACTATCTCTGTTCATTTAATCCTGTGAATTATCTAAAGAAGCTTTCCAAAGGCAAATTTTTCCTTCTGACCAACTACCTAAAAACAGTAATTGGATGGTTAATCATTATAACACAAGAAGTCAAACTAGTATTTACTACCACAGACAAAAACAAATTTTATATTGCTCGACTACTTTCCTATTAATTATTAAAAATACTTTCAGAATAATTCTGCCTAAAAACTAATACATCCTTCTTTTGTAACTCAATTACTTCTATCCTTGCATCCAGCAACCCCTAGAAAACACACTGTAAGACTTCAACTTTCAATGCCCTGCAGAGATTTTCTACTTTCTCGATTGTGTTAAAAAGACAAAAGACATGTTCCTTCAGCTCAACTACGAGAAAGTTAAAGGAGACTTTCTATTTGTTGTTGACTTCAGTCAGATTCGAGACATGTTCATCTAAACCAATCAGACATAACTGGACAGGAGCAGTTCCAAACACTCACTCTTTGAGACTCCATAGATGGTATGCCTCCCTTTATTGAAAAAAAACCCAAAACCCACAACCCTAGCATGAACACGTCTTGCTGCACTCCTCAGTGACACAAAGCCAGCTGAAGTGATTTGAAGCTATAATCCCAGTAATTTAATTCTCTCCCCATTGCTATAGAGAAGAATCCCTTGAATTTTTTGAACCTAATGATCTGAGATTCCTAAGGAACAAGTAATACTGAGAACCTAAGAACAAGGATCACCTCTGACACACTGAAAAAAATGGTTGTTCAGTTCCTATCTTCAAAAGAGTTTGTCAAATCTCTCTTGCTAACTCGTTTACAACTTTGAAAACTTTGCATCCAGTGGAGAAGCTGCTGTTAAGCACAACCCAAAAAAAATTCAGAATCTGACAGTTTTAGAATCCACCCCTTTAGACTAAAGGCACATAAAACAAGATCTTAGCAATGACATGGAAAATATATCCAAGGTGCCCCATGATCACATACTCCTTCTAGTCATTCTAGCACAAAATGTCTTAACTTTTGAAATCCAGTATAAGTAATTTGTCCTTCCTAGAGTATACATCCCAGAGCTTTTAAGAAACTAGGAATTTTCTTATACCCGAAGATTTCAGAATAAGTGGGAAAACTTCTAACAGGTTGAATTAAGTTCCATGTTGTCTTCTGCTCATAGAACCATCTATATCTTTCTAACTTAGGTGATTTTACAAATCTAGTCTTTTATCTGGGCAGTTTGAAATATTCAGAAAGAGTAAACAGAAGTAAAATCCTTAAATACATACTAAATACAAACAGCATGGAGTGCTTCCAAAGTACTCCTAAAATGAAAAAAAAAAAAAATCTTACAACTTTGTTAAAATAGGACATAAAGTAGACGTAAGTAATGGCTGTAAACATTATTTTGGCTTTAGGATGCTTGACATTCTGTGCTTCTTATGGAATCATGAATCTATTCTAAATTCTGAGTTCATACTAGTTGCCACTGTTCAGACAAACACTGTCTACTGCAAGAATTGCAAAAGTGCTGAAACATCATGCTCAAAAAACGAAGCAGAGCTGTTAAGTTCAATATCCCCAATTATCCCGAGTAATTTTTCTTACTATAAGGTTTCTGTATTAGAAAGACAACCATCAGACACATACACCAATATGCAAAATTGTAGATGAAATTTTTCATGAAGGTCGTGTTTCCAGAGGAAAAGATGTACTGTCAATTCTTTGGCTTCTGTCTCTTGTTTTTCAGCTATGCTAAAAAGTGTTAACGAAAGCATTAAAGCACACTATTAACAAAACAAACAAACAAACAAACAAACAATATTCCTAATTCTGTTTTACAATTTGCTTTCCAGACCATGATTTTACTCAGTTTTACAGACAAATTTATCAACAGCTGTAACTCTGGAAAATGCTGGATATCATGACTAAAGCAAGGATAGTGATAAAAAGAGCACTGAGGAGCAGTTTGAAGGATATGTACTCATGACTGATTCTTTACACAATGCAGACTTTGAGGAGGAGGTATGTAATCTTGTTATCACAAGTAAGAAAAACGCTCCCAACAGATCCTAAACTGAATTTCAGAGCTGACTTGTGCAAAAATCTAACTTTAACTATTTTAAACATCGCTTTCAGGTGTTAATCCTGTAATCCAAAACACATTCAGCTAGCAAGTATGCAGCTAGCAAAGGTTCTGCCATTAAAGCCTGTGGTTTTCATAGTTGCTATTTAAATTGCAATGTTTTCTGAAAGCATTACAAAGAGCTAGGTTGTGTTGTACTATGCACTGCCTGAAGAACATACAAATCCCTGCTTTGAAACCAACCAAAGATACAAAAGACATTAGAAGATACAAATTCTTGTCTCTGTTTTACAACTGGAAAAGTTGTATAAAGAGTGCAAAAATATAGGGCGCTTAAGAGATGTTAGAAATTCAAGACCTCAGCTTGATCCTGTGGCAGGATCTATGAACAAAATATCACCCTCCGAGGGCAGGAAGAAAAGCCTAGAGGTTTTTAAGAAGCTCCAGTTCACAGCCCAAAAAAACCCACCAGTAAAATGCAGGTCCAACATCCACCTTAGGTTCTCACGTTTCTCCATTCACCAGTGTTTAAGGGTGCTGCAAAAAGCAAGCAGCAATCATTTTCTCTGTCTTGTTGTTGAAAAGGTTTGGCTCTCCTAACACAGAAATGCTCAATATACAGAACACTGTCTTGTTCATCAGACAGACAGATGAACATTTTAAGTTGCAGATCAAATCTTAACTGTGATATCAGAGTTTAAGTTTATAAAAAAAAAAAAACACCACAAAAAACCCCCTCCTGCCTCTTCTCTTTGAGATGTAAATAAACGTAGTGTATTATTTTTCCCCTATGTAACGCTAACACTATTTCCTCTTCTCAGCCACATTCAACTTGTTTTGGTACTTGTGTCCTTTTCTAAATAGTCCATATCAACCCTGTCTCTATTGCAGGATGCAGCACTCATAGAAGTGAACCTTTGCTTCCTATCCTATTGGCCTAAAATGAGATTTTTCTGCAAATTACTATCTCTTCTCATCCCCAAAAAAATCAACCAAATCAAATGCAAAATTCAGCTTTCTCCTTCTACACAATACATAACTGTGTGCCTTG
Organism: Hemiprocne comata; assembly: GCA_020745705.1. NCBI lineage: Eukaryota > Metazoa > Chordata > Aves > Apodiformes > Apodidae > Hemiprocne > Hemiprocne comata. The sequence continues at coordinate 73,351,655 of CM036616.1, read as the reverse complement.
CTGCACTCTCCTAATAGAACACAGGCACACACACAAAGCACTGAACTCTAGTCTTTCAAGGATAACTTTAAATAGACAATTTACTGATAGATCTATAAAATACAAGGACAATTTTCACTTAGATTGGAAACTTATAGGCCTGTTTGATCCTGGTACAGCCAGTAGGTCTATTCTGTAGCTTGACTGTGCAACAACTGTATGAAAATTTTATTAGTCCATTTTATTACATACTTACCTTACTGTTACTCACAATATTTCAGCAACATTTCCTGTAAGTATAATCATTTAAAAATTCATGCTGTCTTTGCACTTAACTCTTAAATTTTGTTTAAAATAACTAGGCACCTCTATACTCCAGGACAACTTTGTTTCTAGGAGGAAAAATAATAAAAGAATTGCATCTGTTCCCTCACAACTGACTAGAAGAAAAAACATCCAAATTGCATCAACAGTTTGGGATTCCTGCCTCCCAAGGTGATTGCCTGCATAACCATCCTTTCATTGCATCCCGTTTAACAAGAGAGATTATGGCTGAGAAACCACCTGCAAGAAACAGCTTTGTTGGAAACACTGGCAATACCATCCTCCCAGGTCTCTCCAACTCTTCATCTCTGTAACGCTGCTCAATTGCTGACACTTCTGAGATAAAATAATCTATAAAATGCCTGTGTGCCCTTGAAAAATGTCTTATTTCTAACAATAGGAGAATTTTAAAAGAAAGGCTATTGCCTTTTCAATATGCTTTACTAATCTGTTCCTCCTCCTAACCCTCTTTTTCCTCAGGTAGTTAAAGTATAATCACCGTAAGAAAATCAGAGTCCTAAAATGACTTAACCAAAGGTCATGGAGACTTTGTGCTGGCCATGAATTCAAGCCTCTATTACCCATCTTTTAATGGGTTAATAACCTGAGCTTAATCTCTTTCTCTCTGTATGAGACTGCAGATTGCATTCAGCATTTTAATTTCATATAAATGTCATTCCTTCCTTCTCAGAACACACACTGTATTTTTTTTTATAGACCTACTGTTTCATGTTAGGGGATCCTTTCCTGGGGTAACCCCGAACCAGTCAGAGACATGTAAATTTACACTAATGAATTACTTACCTTATAGAGCAGGGCATACAGACTTCTAAGCAAAGTGATAACCTACAGTGGATTAACATCCTTTGAATAAACATTGGCCTTGAGTGCAATGAAAACAAAATCAGCAATAAATATAGCTACTATAAAATACAGTTGTAGAAGAGAATGCATGTTATCACAAATAGATGTGCCATCTGTAAAACTTTGAGTCCAAAAAAGACTGAGTGGGAATCCACTATATCTAGAAACACAAATACACTTTGTAAAAATTAGACTCAAAAAAGTAACATATTTACATGGTTTAAGGTTGAGCCTGCAATTAAAAAACTGATAGATGCTCTCTATTAACCTCTCTTTCTTCCCCTCTAGGGAATACAGAGAAGGGAGAGAGACTTTCGAGTTGGAAACTAAACTACACAGCTTTAGTGAAACAGTAGTGATGAAAAGGAAAATAATGAAATATGTATAAATAAATATACAACTACATACAAAACCACTATCATATCTCCCCAGTAACACTCCCACCACCACTGAGGCTGCAGGGCAGCCCTGTGAAAGTCTTGAACTTGACTCCTGCCGTCAGTGGCAGACAGGAGCTGGATGCAGGAATGCACAGATTCAGGAATGCATGGATCAGGATCAAAGGCAGGCAAACAGATGGACTCCTTTCAGGATGCCAGCCATGGACAAGGGGAGCTTGACCCTCATGATCCCTCAGCTTTATACCCGGTATGACACATATGGGATAGAATACCCAGTTTGGTCAGGTTTTGTCACCTGTCCAGTCTGCTCCTCCTCACTGGTGTTAATTTCAGTAAGTGCAGCTCCTTAGAAGATGTTTAACTGAAAAGTAGAAGTACTTGAAATAAATGGGTTATGTCCTGGTTCAAACAGGACACATATATTGAAAGGGACTTTTATACATTCTATACTCCTATACCCCTATACATCCAAACAGTTCAAGAACAAACCTGTAACAGGAGAACCCACAGGAGAAATTTCCTTATAAGTAACCTGTTTACACATACGCAGTCTCTTCACAGCTGATTTACATCTTACTTTATCTGACTTGGCAAAACCTATGGACCTATCATGAAGCAAACTGCTTCCATAGGGCTCTTGTACTGCACCATTACCTATCTTCAGAAAATAACTTGAAAAGAAAAAGCAGATATCCTATACAAACCAAAGACCAGGTGAAAGGAATATGTCAAATCATGTAAAGTCAGTTCAGAAACTCAAATATCTCCTGAGCTACAGTTCCCTCAGCTTTAAAATATCTCGAAAAAAATGTAAAAAATAACCCCAAAACCAACTTGTAACAAAATCTACATATACAGCACTATTGCATTCATACAATTGTAAGAAGGAAATTGTTCCTCTCTTCTACTTTTGCAAGTTTCACTGATCATGAACAGCTTGCAGTGATATTTTCAGAAATGTTTTTCAGGTCTGATGTGCATAACTGAGCTGCAGTAAGATGTGTCAGCAGTAGCACACTTCTTTTAGTAGCTGATTCTACTTGTTTCTACATATATTGCTTCCTTCCTTAGAATAAAAAATTCCTTCAAGCAACATACTGAATTAATCACACCAGACTTTTACAGCACTCACAAAACCAGCTTTTTAATCCTCCCCATTCTAGAGCCATTCTGAAAAACAAATCCTAGACCCAGTGATATCTGGTCATGTCTATCTGCTGCTAAATCCCAGACCAGCATGTTCCCTCATGTGCAACCCCCATTCTCCTTTCTCTACTTACATCTGGAAACAGCCTATGAATCACATTAGCCAAGTTTCCTCTATTTTCCTCTCAACATAATTGCAACTTCAGGCCCAGATCTGACCAGAGCACCTGGGCAACAAAGCAGTAAAGAATCAGGCTCATGGTCTCAAACCACTCCTTTGCCTGAACTCCCAAACGTAGAGATCAACTGATGAAATCAGCTCTTCCTACCCCACTTACCCAAGCCCAAACTAAATGCCCAGTCTAGATGTAGCCTTGGTGAATCAGCCTAGGTCAGCTCATTAGTTGCATTTAGTTTCTTCCTGCTTAGACCTTTTTAAATCCAGTCTTTCAAAACTGACATTGTTGACTAAGTGGAGGTAACTAGAGCTCATAGGCAATTTTCAGTTTTACTTAACATGTTTTTATTCTACACTTTGCAGAAGAAAAACTAAAACAAATTAAAGCAGTGATTCATTACAAAGCCTCTGTTGGGTAGAACGCTGCATGTACACGATATGCAATAGTGTTCATGCGTGTATCTGGCCCAGAGCATCTGAGTCTGTATGTTCAAGACCCGTTCATCCATATGACTGATTCTTTTTCTTTTGGATCTTTAATTCTGAATTGCTTGATTATGTTTCAAGTCCAAAAAAGAATTTTAGTTACACAGGTGTATTTTTTTCAAGTAGCAGGAGTATGAACTGCCAGTCAATACCACTCTTACAATGCAAATTATGCATAAAAACTCGAAAAAGGTACATTTTACAGGATGCAGTGCTAAGTTATATTAAGTTATCTTTCCTCCCTCAAAATGTAGGCTATATCATAACAAAAAGTAAAGAAAATCCGGTAACTGTGTGTAGGACTTTCAAAATAGTAAATTTGGGGGGTTATAGCTGGGTAAAACTCACCAACTGAAAATACAATTGCCTTCCTATATCACAATCTGAAAAAGATTCTAATCCGATTCTAAGAACAGGTTTCCTTCAGCTCAGCGAGCATCATTAAATTAATACCTTTGCTTACCTGCTTTGTTTTTTCCTGGTTTTCATTAATATTTGAAAATGTTGGATATTTTTACCATTTAAATATACAATTGTGTCTTTCTCTCAACTGTAGGATACTGATTTCCATTCAAGAACCTATGGGAATTTGAAAGGTATCTATTCATGCATATATAAGCCTGATGCGATAAATAATATTTATATAGTCAGACAAATTTTGCCAAACGCTTCAAATTTTTCAAATCAAAATTTTTCAATACATTTTAGATATTTAAAAAACTGCTTAGCAAAAAAAGTTGTGTGCTTCTCCATAAGCAAAAACCGTAACTACACCTGGTGCTCTACATGAGTCAGAGCTATACTAGAGTATCAGGAGAGTGAAAGACAGCCACACCTCTTCCCCATATAGTGTAAGGAGCTGGGTCATTTTTCCAAGCTGCTGAAGTCAAGACTCACCAGGGTATAAAAGCTAAGAAAAAAGCAAGTGACATCTGGGTGAAGGTTTTCTGAAATGTCTCACCTTTTCTACCAGGAAATGAAGCAATAACAATGGAAGGGAAGGGACACATTAGGACAAAGTAAAAGTATTCTGACCACTTTTTTCCCTATTATTAAGATGCCTGAGGAGCAGGAAAAAGCCTGTCAGGTTGGTCTCCAGTACATGCATTCAAGCAGTTAATTTAACCCAAACAGGATTTTACATTATTACACTACCTGCTGTCCTTACCACAATACAGCCTTCACAATTGAGGAAGTTAAAGCAAGTATTTGGAAATGTTTTAGTGTACTCTTTTCAATCTGATTTGCATCCATATACCACCTCCATCCAGGTTAGATCTTACCAATGACATTTACTAGGGGAAGGGGAACACTGAGAATGGAATATCTGCTGCAGAGATTTACACTGATGACAAACACTGGATTCATAAGGTATGATTTGGGAGGGTCCACCTGTTTCTTCTTTCAGAATAGGACCAAACAGACAGTATCTTCTTCACAGGGCAACTACCAAAATTTGTGCAATACATATAGGACAGAATGAAGCATGTTGGGAGACCACTGTAGTAGGTTATGCATAAGCAAAAATTCATGGCATTTTTAACCACCTCTTCTATTTAACACATGTTCTGGGAAGGAGACAAACTAGAACAACTGCTGGTTGTGCTTCTCTTGATGCTGCCCAGTTTGGCCTTCTGGGTTGCAAGAACACATTGTTGCCAGCTCTTACCCAGTTTTGCATCCACCAGTATCCCAAGTCCTTCTCAGTAGGACTATTCTCAATCTACTCATCACCCAGTCTGTATCCATGTTTGGGACCGCTCTGACCCATATGCAGGACCTTGCACTTGGGCTTGCTGTATGCACTTCATGATGTTCACATGGATCCACCTCTATAGCCTATCAAGGTTCCTCTGGATGGCATCCCTGCAAAATTGCTTCCCCATATGTAATAGATCTCTATTTTTTCTTTGGGACAGACTAAAGCTTTTCAGAAAGGATAACAAAATAAATGCAAAAACATAACTTGCTACCCCTCTTCTTTAGCTGAAATTAATTCACTGAATGTTGGATGTAATTTGACCACAGGAACAAAAAACCATCCTAAGATTTCTCAAGTTGCAAAAATATTTTAACTCCCGCATTAATTCCAAGAGCTCTTTTCCAAAAAGAACCCAAAAAAACAATCGACAAACAAAACAAAAGAATACAACAGCAGCAATGGCAGTAGTATGTCCGTACTTGTACTTTTATTGACCACTGGGGTCAGATAATCATATCTGCTGCAATCTTAAAATATTCATTACATAATGAAATATTTTTATATCATATGGATTGCTGACTACCAATCTACTTAACTATGGGTTTTGTTTTCTATGTAAGTTTATGAAGTATTGCATTTTATCATATTATGAGCCCACAGTGCTCCATGATGTGTCGGCTTTCTTTTGTAGCTATGGCCACTGTCTCAGAACATGTTCTCTTACAGTTAAATTCCTGTAAATACATTACAGGAGCCAGACAAGGCTTTATTAAATACACATTTATAAAAAGCCTTGGGATCAGTTTTATGGTTAGCCTTCTTCCATGTTTTCATCTTGGCTTGAATTTTTAATGGGGCCTAGGAAGATCCAAGGTCTCAGGTTCACAAAGCCAGAATCTGTTCTGCACAAAAGCAAACACCTACCAGCACTGAAATTCTGCATGGACCTATATAAGTCAAACCAATGTTTAATGTGGAAACAAACCACTTTGGCTTTGTGAAGGTAAGAGAGAGGCAAACTTTCAAAAATACAGTATCACATCAGCACTGAAATCCAACATAGGCAGCAGTTAATTCAAAACCATTAGAATCAAATACACACATAAATGTTTTACCACAACTGCTAAAATACACCTGTTTTCTTCCTAGTATTGACATAGTCCCAATACAGTGCCAAGTTATATCAAGGATACCGACTTTACAGGAATATTCCTTTTAAAACAAAACTAACCAGTCCTTTACTGCACAAATTATTTCCTTCATCATTTTCATATAAACATTTGAAATTATTTTAAGGAACTCTTGGGTTTTTCTTTGTATTCTCACCTTGTTGGAAGTATGATGTCACATAAATGGAATAGCTTGTATTTGTAACATTTTTCTTTAAAGGGACCCAGTAAATACTCATTTTAACTGTACTCCAACATCCAGAATTCTTTATGTGTGATCTGTCATGAAAACATGCAGAAAAGAGTTGTTCCAGAACCCAGAACATGTCAGGGGTCCTGTTAAAATATCAGTTCTCCTTCCTTTTTGTCAGCAACCAATTAATAGTAGTATGCCAGCACTAGAAATTTGACAAGACTCTGGAATTACAATTATTCATTACAGTTGAGGATTCTTTTAATGATATATAAACCTCTTTTCATTTCCCCCAGACTACTGCTTTGCAATCGACCTACTGAATATATTTACCTTGTTCTAGGTAAAAATTTCTTCTGGAAGTTGAGGTTTAAGTTTAAGGAAAAGCACTGCCTCTAAAATAAGCAAACAAAAACAAACAAACAAAAAAACCCAAAACCCCAACAGTGCAAAAAAAACAAACACCTAAACAAAAAAACCCAACCAAACATAAAACAAAAAACAAAGCCACCAAAAAAAACCCCAACCCCCGCACCAAAAAAAACCCCCAAAAAACAAGCATCAAACCCGAAACAAACAAAAAATACACTTGTTATGATTTCCTGAAAAAATGTTGCAGATTCAATGTAAAAATTTAATTTATATCAACATGTTCAAAGATTACTTCATCGTCTTCATTTCAGCAGAGAGGGAAATAAGGACATGGTGCAAGTTAATTGCTGTTTAGCATCTTCTTAAGTGACCTGGATGTTGGGATCAAGAGCACCCTGATGAAGTTTGCAGATGACACCAAGATGAGAGGAGAGGTTGACACTCCGGAAGGGAGAGTCAGCCTTCAGGATGACCTAAACAGGCTGGAGGAGTGGGCTAGCAGGAACCTTATGAAGTTCAATGGAGAGAAGTGTAAGGTCTTGCACCTGGGAACACGTAACCCAGGAGCACAGTTCAGACTGGGATCCACCTGAATGGACAGCAGCCCTGTGGAAAGGGACTTGGGGGTCTTGGTGGATAACAGGCTCAACACGAGTGAGAAGTGTGCTGCAGGGGCAAAGAAAGCCAACAGGATGCTGGGCTGCATCAACAAGGGCATTGCCAATAGAGATAAAGAAGTGATCATCCTGCTCTACTCAGCACATGTCTGACCACACCTGGAGTGTTGTCTGCAGTTTTGGTCCACGCTCTACAAAAAGGATGTGGACAGACTGGAGAGGCTCCAAAGAAGGGCCACAAGGATGATCAGAGGACTGGAGGACCTGTGGGGTCCACCCTGTAGGGTGGCTACAGAGAAGATGAAGACTCCCTATTTACAAGGAGTCACCTGCAAAAGACCAAGGGGTAATGGGCACAAGTTGCTCCTGGGGAGATTCCCATTGGACCCAAGAGGTAAATTTTTCACCATGAGGACAGTCAAACATTGGAATAGCCTCCCAAGGGAAGTGGTAGAACCCCCCACATCACTGGATAGTTTTAAGCCTCAGCTTGACAGGGTGCTGAGCCATCTCATGTAAACTATAGTAGTACCTTGAAAAGTTGGACCAGATGATTCTTGACGTACCTTCCAACCTGGCATTCTATGATTAATTTTATAATTTTAAGCCTGAGCAGAAATCGATGTACCTCTCTTACAGAAATTTGAGATACCAGAAAAATTCTTGCTTCCGTTTAAGAAGAAAAAAATAATTTGAAGAAGAAGAAAGATTTAAAAAAAAAAAAAATCACAAAGAAACACCTGCCCCCCAAGACATCTTAAAAATCTGCAGAGAAAACCAACAGTCAAACACCACCCATCACCCATCAAAACCCTCTGAACAGACAGCAGGTTTCACTGGTTAAACTAATTTCAGAATGGTCCGCTTTGACCAGGTATGAAGTACAAAGTTTCAGATCATTTCAGAAAAAAATAATAGTTTTGACCCTGATAAAGTTTTGTTTTTTTTTTTACTTCAAAGAGAATAAAAATGAAGCTTTTAGAAAATAATAAAAATAGTTTCTAAAATTTCTAAAAGCTCTAGAAGTAACCTCTTCCTGAAAAGTATTTTCTTCTGATGAGTAGATATGCTCACATATAGCTTTAGAATCCTTCCCCAAAATTGTCTTTTCTCAACAAGACTAATACTTTTGTGGAGTTTGTATTCATATATGCATCTAGTAAGGTCATTTGCCCACTATCAAGGTGCAGTTGCTTTTATATTATGTATCTGAAATGTTAAGCGTATCACTTTTCACTTGCTGTTCCCTGATTGCCATGAGTCCGTCAGTGCAGTGAAGTGCAGATACTTCCACCTGTCTGATGAATTCAACTGTATTTCTCCCTCTGAACAGCAACCAAGCACTAGGTTTTCCTGTTTCTTTCCCTTATGTGTCTTTTCTAGCAGATAAATACATTCTTCACTGTGTGGCTGCTCAACATTTAGTAGATTCCTAAGTTATCATAATAAGATGATTGTTAGGTTTTCAAATTGTATTAAAAGTTCATCGCAGTTCACAGCATAGGTAATGCTCAACCTCCTTGCAAAAGTCAGTCATCAAATAATAAATCCTTTATACACTACAGGATCACTACGATTGACCCAGGACAGACATGTTTAAGATCTGCCATTGAAGATGTGTACATTCTACAACCACGCTGTTTCAAACTGTTTTAAATCAGAACAACTGAATAAATAAAATGATGCAAAGATAAAGCCATTCCCTGGTCTTTGACTCAAAACCCAAAAGTACATGGCCCTGGTTCTGTGTGTTTATTTCTCTTAAATACAAACTAACAGAATGTTTTGATACTGTTGCGAACAGAATCAGAGACATAAGGAGAGGACAGAAACATTCAGCCTTCCTGTACCTGAAGGGGCTACAGGAAAGCTGGGGAGCAGCTTTTCACCAGAGAGGGCAGTGATAAGACAAGGGGTAATGGTTTTAAGCTGAAAGAGGGGACATTTATGTTAGACATCAGGAAGAAATTCTTCACCATGAGGTTAGTAAGGTGGTGGAATAGGTTGCCCAGGGAGGTTGTGGAAGCCCCCTCCCTGGAGGTGTTTAAGGCCAGGTTGGATGAGGCTTGGAGCAGCCTCAGTAGTGGGAGGTGTCCCTGCCCATGCAGGGAGGTTGGAACCTGATGATCTTTAAGGTCCCTTCCAACCTTAACCATTCTATGATTCAATGATTTTTCTGATAAAAATGTTAAGACAGCACAAGCTTCTAGGTTAGAAGAAAAACAGAGTTGCTTCCCACATGTGTGTTACTTCTGTTTGTTCTGTATCTTAGTTTTCCATACTACAAAATAAGCACATTTTTGGTAATGCATAATTCATATTCAAAATCACACATTAAAACACCTTCTCTCTACCCTCTGTAATTGAATGCTAAGGTAATGAGGGTGAGTAGCTTTCAAATGTCAAAGGGATCTCTTGTTTAATGACCTCTGCCTTTGCCCCACATATGCATATACAGTTGTATAGGTGCAAAACTGTAAAGACAGCTTGTTCTTGCAAGGTACTACAGGGTAAGCGTACATTTTGTTAGCAAATGAAAATGCTTAAGATTTTATTAACTATGCAACATGAAAATAGGGAATTTAGAAAGCAGAGAGCTCACTTGTGCATAAAATGAACTCCAGTAGGAACCTAAATACTAACATATATATTCCAATGAAAGCCAAAGGTTCTGACCCACCCAGTAACTGCTCTTCAATCGTCTGAAACACTTCTTCATTAAGACTCAGCAAATGTGGTTAGCATCTCAGAGAATCAAACCCTAAACGGAACAGTTTCTGCAAAAACATATTTAAAAATATATTTGTAGACAGATCATTATATATAATGCTAACTCCTACCTGAAAAGCATCTCAAAAAAAGAGGAAAAAAGGTTACATTCAAAGTTTGAAAATCACTCACCTCCAGGACAAACACTACCTTCAATTAATCATAACACATCACAGAAACTCAGAGGTTCTTTATTTAAACTCCAAGTGGATTTCAAGAGTTTACCCCTTCAAAGCAGTCTTCCACTAAACAGAGTTTGAAAAGCAGTTGTACAAATCGCAGGTGAAGCATTATGCTTCAGTGACAGTGCTCATAATAAGCCTTTGGATGCAACATCCGGTGCCATTATCTTAAAGTTACAGGTTAAAAGTAAAATGCAATGAGGGAGAACGTACCAAACATTGAGGTCTTGCTGCCTTTCTAAGGACTGTTCAGACAGTCTCCAAATCTGCAAACACATAGCTGATTCATAAGACTGATTTCCTAGGTTCACTGGAATCACTTGCAACCAAAATTCCAAACGCACAACATGGACACTTTTTAGCAGGAGCATGAGGATTCAGTCAGAAAGCCGCGTAGAAGTAAGAGGGGAAAAGAAATAATATTTGGAAATTAATTTCTGATTTCTGTCTTTTACATTGGCACACTTTTTTTTTTTTTTTTTTTTTTTGAAAGTCCCTATCTGGGACTGATGTCATCCAGCCATTATTTACAGCACCTAGCCATACAGTACTATGAACAAACTGAAGCATATATGCAAGAATAGGTTTTGTGTAATTCCTCCAATGGAAATCACTGGCTGAGATGGGACAGTCCTGCTACATCACCCACTCCATTCCCACACCAGTCCTGAACTGCATTGAAAACAGCACATATAATACTGCTCTTGTCCACCCAGTAGAACAACGTGCTTAAAGAACCAAGCTTTCTCTTATCCAGCAGATCTCAGTGTTACAATCTGGGGTCCCCTATACGTTCAATCCAAATTATGCAATTTCTTTTTTTTTATCTCTGCTTTCGTCTTCTTTTTGTAGAAAATTAAACTGTGTGTCAAACAACAAAAGACATCTTTTAATCTTTTAACAGACATCTTTTAATCCCACAATTTATTCCAATGTACCTAGTGCACTTCCACTTAAGGTATTTCCCAGAGGTGTTGAATTGTCTCTTTTCTTTCCATTTCTCCCCACCTGGAAACTTTCCTTGCACATACATGTTCAACAATTGTGCTGACTGCATATTTTTCTCAAAAGGCATACAAAATGCACACTCTTTAGACTGAAAGGGGTCTAAAGAGTTCAATTAAATTTAATAGGGGCATGACTCAGATGCACATGGCATTATTCACCAAGTATTATAAACGACATGTAACATTGCTGTTACATTGCTTATTAAAAAAGAAACATCTTGTTTGCAGGTGGGACACAACTGCATTTTTAGGATGCAAAGTGCCTTAAAGAGCACAACGGTAACATGCACCCATGTACTTAAATTGTTATAGGAAGATAAAAATACAAGAACTAGGGAATAGTGTGGTTGCTAAATCCAGCTAACTGCTTGCTGTTCTATTCACCATACATCATCCCATTAGTAAACTTCATCATGATTGATCATCTTTTTGGTGACAAAAAACATGCTTTTCTAATAGCTACATAGAATCCCCTAATCCCTGGGACACCTAGCATCAGTAATTTACATCCTCTGATGTTTCCATAAAGCTCTAGTTGTAGCTACTTCATGCACCCAGTGTGAACTTCTACACCATGAACAGACATGAATTTTAATGCACAGGCTGCATTAAGAGAAATTATCTACAGTGACATGAATCTGGAACATGATACTAGTAGCCTCTTCTATATTATAAAAAAAAAAAAAATCTGCACTTTTTGTAGGATATGTTCATCCATCAATTCGGCCATCCCTCGTAAATGATAACAGAGTATTCCATATTTGTGCCTTACTGTATGATTGCATTATCAACCCAATTATTACTGGTAGTACTCACAAATAGGGCATTATTTTTAAGTCTGTGAAATTTGGCATACAGCTCTAGCAGAGGGACGATACAAAATTTCAAACCAGATAGATGCCATGAAAGTATAGTTTCATTCCCTCTTTTGCCTTCATCTTAACAAGGCAAAAACTATTACAGAATAGTTGTTTATTGGAGTCACACAAGAAAGTAACAAGTAATACTGTCAGAGATAATATAACTTGTGGTAAAATGTTCCCTGTGTTTCTCTGTTACCCTGCTGTAGCTCTTGTTTCATCTGTATTTGGATCTCACAAATGCTACATTCACCCCACCTTGGCACAACAGGTCCAGATGAAAACATGATTGTAGGATCCAGATGCAATATCAGTTTGTGACTAATCTGACTTTGCCTGGTGCAACAGGTGAAGAGGAAGTTCAGCTTCTTTCCCTGACATATGCACATATTCACATATTGCATGTGAAAACGTGTAAAAATGCTGACAGCCTGAACCTCCAGTGACCTGCAGGCTATGAATGCTCAGAGAGCTGTAACCTAAGCAAATTTAGTCTCACTTTCACAATTTCAGCAATAGACATCTCCAGTGCAAGACCTCCCTCTTGCTAAATTTTCAAACCTTTTTCACAAAGAAAATGAGGGGGCTCAAGGCTTTCATTAAAAAAAAGGTAACTAAAACTTCTTCAAATTACATTTTTACCCATACAGCTGAATTCTCAGAAATAGCTCTACAATTCTGAATGAAACTTTCCTAAAAAACATCTGGTTGAAGTCCCGCACCCATCATGGTAAAAAACTAGCCCAAAGTCTCTTCACCAAATTGTAAGTAAGGAGTAGCTCTGCAGAAAAGGATATGGTGGGGGCAGAGCTGGTAGACACAAGTTGGCCATGAGCCAGCAATGTTCTCTTGTGGTAAAGAGGGCAGATGGCATCCTGGGCTGCGTTAGACAAAGGACTGCCAGCAGGTCAAGGGAGGCAATCTTTCACCTCCACTTAGAATTGGTAAGGTCATGTCTGGAGTCCTGTGTCCAGTTATGGGCTCCATAGTACATGAGAGAGATAGGCATATTGGAGAGAGTCTAATGATGATGAGGGAGTGGGATCATTTATCTTATAAGGAAAGGCTGAGAGGGACTCTTTGGCCTGGAGAAAGCAGGCTCAGGGGTGATCTTTATAAATGTATAAACACCTGAAGGGAGGGAGGGTGCAAAGATGACAGAGCCAGGCTCTTTTTGGTAATGCCCAGTGACAGAACAAGAGGCAATGACCACAAAATGAAACACAGGATCGGCCCCTCTGTCCCGGGCCGATCCGTTCCCCACACCCTCTGAACATAAGCAAACACTTCTTTCCTGTGAAGTGAGTGAACACTACTAGCACAGGCTACCTGGAGAAATTGAGGAGTCTTCATCCCTGAAGATACTCAAAAGTCTAGGTGATCCTGCTTGAGCAGGATGGATTCGGGAAAGCTAACCTCCAGAGGCCCTTGACAACCCCAACCAGTCTGTGATTCTGTGATTCTAATTAGAAAGGAAGAGGAAGTCTTATTATTTGAAATAACAGGAACTTCAACATTATGACAGATGATGATGCAAAAAGAGCACATCTTCTTGCAGCTTCATTACTTCAGCTGAAAATATAACCAAGAAACAATCTTATCTACTATAAAGCTAAAAAGAGAACTCCAATCATTAAAGCAACAGAAGTTTATTTAAGCCTTCCACAACAAGGTGAAACCTGATCGAGTTTGATCAACTTTAACATTACCAGCCATAATTATATTCATTGATATAATTTGGGTCATAATACTACCAAGATCTATAAGAAACACACTACAAAATTTTTTTGATGGTTACAAACTGCTTTCGAGGTGGCTCTACATGAAACAAGTAGGAACATGGTGATATTTCAGTGCTAGCTGACCAGCCAGCTATGGACATTTATTACTTATAGTCTAATTTCTTGTCCTCACCTCATTTTTTTCTACTGTGTCATCTGAAATACTGTCAGACAGAAGTCTTCTGACCTTTTAACTGTAACATGGTCACTTTTTCAAATGTAGGGATTGTGAGGGTATTCGTATTTTCAGCAGCTTTGACTGTCTTTGTTTCCAACTTCATTCAATAGACAAAAAAGTTATAGTCTTCTCTAGACAGTGGACAAAAGTCAGTGGATTTTACTTGCTAAGTATTTTGTTGGAGAAAAGATAAAGGTAGATAATTAATATGATTTACTATTATGTCACTACATAAAAGATTTTAGAAGGATGCTTTCTTCTCCATATGGACTATTTCCTAATACAGAAAATACTCCCAATTCATTCACTTCCACCCTGTAACACATGTTGTGGACATGAAAAAGGGAACACACTAGCAACCACCCTATTTAAATATAAAAAACTTAATACGATATAGCAAATGAAGCACAAAAAGTCTAGGAGTACAATAACAAGTGGTCATTGTACAATTTATCAGTGGTCTACATTTCACTACACCCCTTGCAGACCTAAACATGCTCATACTCAGTCAGCATATAAAATACATGTGAAAATGCCTGTACTTATCCATGAAGCTCCTACATTAAGCCTTAAGCAGAGCTAAAAGTCTAGTCTACTACCATAACTATTATGTCACAATGAAACAAAACAAAAAAAACCAAAACAAAACAGTTAAGGTTCTTTTGTTGGCGTATCTATTAAAATGTCTTACACATTTTTTTAGATCTGCAACTGCAAATTTAAAAAAAAATTAAAAATCACTGTGAGAATAATCCTTCTGAGAAGTTCCACTAAAACCCAATATATTGGTTTATAGACCTAAAGGAGAAAAAAAAAAAAAAAATGGTGACAGACATTCCCTGTCAAAACTATACAAAAATAAATGGAAATTGAAATTCCAAAGGAAAACTGAACTGAGGATGCAGTAGGAGTGCAGGTCATACCCAGCAAAGTAATTCCATAATACAAAAAAAAACCAAAAACCCAAACAAACAAAACAAAACAACAACAGAAAAAAAAAAAAAAAGAAGAGGGTTTTGTAGGCTCCTTTTCGTTATAATACGTCATGGAAATGTCATCCAAATCCTAAATTCAGGGTCATACCTAGTACCTGAGAATAACCATTTTTAATCTTAATCTAAAATCTAGATTTATACAATGCAACATTACAGACTTAGCGCACTTTTTAGTATCTTCTTTGTAATACATGCACATACCTGTGATTGCTTAGTAAAGCATAACTTTAATCCCACTTATTCCACTATCTTGCATTACAAATGCTAGAAAAACAACAGGAGGCTTCCTGAACTGATTATGTTCTTGGCCCTAGCAAAAGCTGTCCATGAGGAAAACTGATTTTATTCACATTATCACTGTGTAAATTTGAGACTGGAGGCAGGAGACAGAGCCAAACTCTGCTATTTCAAGAACAGCACTATCTCAATAACTGTAAAATTAAAGTAATGTAACTAAGTATACCACATAAAAGCCAAAGGAAACTAAGCTGCCAGACTGCTCCAGCTCCCAGGCCACTGCATTTCACTCGCTCCACACTTTTTCAAAAGTTAGCCTGAATATTCTGTATTTGTATGTAAAAAAAAAAAAAAAAAAGTAAGGAGCTATTTTAATTCCCCACAAAGAGGACATGCTTGGAAAAAAAAAAAAGCACAAGCACAAGCAGGTGCACAAGGCCAGGATAAACAGGAGTGGAGCTGAGTGCGAGGGGGGATCAGCTCAGTCTCAGAACTGGTGGCTCTAGTGGCCTTTATCAGAAACAGATACCAGATCCCATTAGACACTGGTCTCTATGGGCCAGTCGGAGCACTCCTGAGGCACACCAGTGCTAACAATGCACCCTGCAGACTTCTGTCAACAACTTTTTCAGTGACACAGTCATGATCCAATCCTGACTACATGCAGACAGGTGTAGGCTGGCATCACACCTCATCCCCCATGGCCCCTCACCATACTTTTGAATCACCTCCTTCACATGGGATACAGAAGTGATGCAGCAACAGAAGGCAAAGTATTCTCACCTAAATTTTCTCTATCAACACTTTACTCACATCAGTAGTAGGCTAACCTGCTAACGGATGTGGAGTTACCACAGAGGTTCAAGGCAAAAGAAAAAACATGGTCAGCAGCACAGAAAGAGACCAGAATTACCGAATTCAGCAGCAGCCTGAAGTTATACAAAGAGTAGTTTCCAAGTTTAGTTCAAGTGACCCTGTACTGTTTTTAATTGTCTTTTTTTTTTTTTTTTGATAGGATGAAATTAATCTAATGCCCTAAACACAAAAAGATCCTAATCTTTACTGCAAATGTGCTACTACTTATTCAAAACTCATCTTCAAAATTTAAGAACCAAAAAAAAAAAAAAGGGGAGGGGGGGGGAATGATTTAGGAGAGCGGTGTTCACACTTGCCTTTCTTTAGGGCACAAACAGAGCTGAAAGTGAGTTCATTTATTGTCTCCAGAGGGCTGACTGGGGCATCATCAAGTGGTTATTTTCTTTTTTCCTAGTTTTTTTTTTTCTTTGCCTTGGCTAGATTCAGAAATAAAAACCGGGCAATGTCAAATTGATGACTAAGCACAGCAAACCACCTGTAGAGCATGTTAGAGGATGTAAAATTACACCCGAGGGAAATGCAGTGACAGGGCCCAGCTCTGTGCTTTGCTTCAGGACGAAATACCCGCCTGAGAAACGCAGGCGGAGGACTCCCAAAGTTGCTCTGAGCCTTGGACAGTATTTCCACACCCCGAAGAAAGCTGAAAACCTCACCCCTCAACACTCGGCTAAGCCCAGCAGTACCGTAACTTTTGTAATAAAGACACTCCCATCCTCCCTTCCAGAGTGCTGTAAAACCAGCCTGGCGCTGATTCTCGGAGCCGCCAGCTCGGTAAACACGGCTGCAAGCAGAGTCTCCCGCCAGCCCCCCGTGCAGGGCAGCGCCTACGGGCAGCCGCTGCAGCTACCTGCCGGCTAGGGACGAGCACCGCCACCGGCCGGGCCAACGCTCCCCCAGCCAAGGGACGTGAGCATCCCAGCGGCCGCAGGTGCGGAGCGCGCCGCCGCGCCGCGCGGAGCTCCCACCGCCCCCACCCCCACGCAGCAGGGGAGCCCCGGTCCGACGCTGCGCCCCGGGCAGGCGGCCAAACCCCCCGACCCCCTTACCTGGGCGGCGGCGAAGAGCCCCAGGGCGAGGGCGAGCAGGAAGGCGGCAGTGCCCCGGCGCTGCCCAGCCGCCGCGGCCATCCTCCTTCCGCGGCTCTCCGGCCTGCCGCTCCGCGCCTGCCTGGCGGCCGCCCCTGCGCGCCTCTTCTAGCGGCGAGGGGTGCGCGGCACTCCGGGCTCCGCAGGGCAGGGAGGTGCGCAGGGGCGCGGCCCCCCGCTGCCGGGCGGCGGGGAGGAAGGCGGAGAGCCGCCGCCGCTGCCGGTCCGCCCCCACCCGCCGCCGCTGCCTCCCCCGAGGCTTCCCTGGGGTCCGGGCGGAGCGGGCACCGCGGAAGGTGCGCGGCGCGCAGACAGGCGTGGGCCGTGCACAGGAGAGCGCCCGGGCAGGGACGGGCTGTGCGGGGACGGGGCGCTCAGGCAAGGACGGGGTGCACGGGCAGGGACGGAGCGTGCGAGCAGCGATGGAGCGCACGGGCAGGGACGGGTTGCGGGCGAGGATGCGGTGATTGGGGGGGGAGGGGGCGGGCATGCAGGGACGGGTCATGCAGGCAAGGATGAGGCATGCAGGGAGGGATGGGTAAAGCAAGAATAGGACACGTTGGCAAAGGGTGGGACGAAGTGGCAAGCACAAGGGAGGAAGGCATAGGAATGATGGAAGGTGTGCGGATGAGGGGACGGGCCCCTTCCCGCTGTTGTGCGCTGGTGGTGCTTTCTCTGATGCGCCAGCCTACCAAGCCTGTAAGCATTTCGAGGACACATAAGCTAAAATGCTGGTGTGCTGTGACACTTGCTGTGGATGCCTGCCTGGAGGTAAAGGCTGCAGGTGCTTGGCCTGGGCAGCAAAGCTCCTTCTTACGGCTCTCAGCTGCCTTCAAGCCTTCATTTGGAGGTGTTGGCTAGTACCTGCAACTCCAGCAGCTGCTAATAGAACAGTCAAAACACAAGCTGTAGCAATCAAACCAGAACATCAACCGGGCCAAATTTGTGTTGGCTGCTTGTGAAAGGCTCGTTGCAGCCTCTAGAAGTCTCTTGCAAACCACAAGAAAATGTATTGTTATTACACACGTTCCTAAAGCTCCTACCATGAGCCTGTTCAAATGCTCCCATAGCATCTGGGCACATGTATTTACATACTTGGATTATCCCTGGAAAATGCACACCTCATTGAAGAGCCAAATAAATCATACACGAATCCTAAATAAAACTATATGATGATGAAGCAGTATGTGCAGCATGTGCATGGTCCAAAGACTGCCACATTTCTCTTCATCTTTTATGCATGATGTCAGCATTGTTGAGAAAGTCTCTGCCCTGTGAAGAGAAGGCATGTTGGGTTTAAGGCTCAGATCCGCATGTGAAACCATAACAGCTCTTGAGATTTATAACCTATTTAATCTGATAACTGTCTACAACCTGTTATTTATACAACAAACTGAAGTGCTATAGTTAAGATGTTAGAAATGCTCTTTTAAACACAGTTACATGAAGCACAGTAGCTTAAATCGAAAAGCTCTTGCTTATTCAAGTACACCCAGGAATAAGCTATGGATATGCATGACAGATGAACTTCTGGGATTTTTGTTTTGTTTCTAAAGACATATGGTTGGGCAAAGCTGTAAACATTCTGAAGTTCTTGTTTTTATTAACATGCAATTACAGAGGTTAAGGCTCCTGTTTGCATGGAGTAGTCTGGTCTAAAATATGTCATAAATGCTGCATGATCCAAGAAACACAATTTGCCTGAATAAAACGTGACACCTGATTGTCAGGAGTGATCTGTTTACCAGGTTCACGTTGCAAACTATGCTTATCTTTTAAGAAATGAGGAGGGTATTTCCCAACTGTCTGATGGGTCTAAGGGTTCAAGGTAAAACCAAACTATATGCTAATATACAATTCAGAAATATTTTATTGACCATAATTACTATTTACATTATTAATTTTGTGTTATTAGCATATAAAATGTAAGATTTCTCTGTTCTTACACTGACTGTCTAGCAGCAGGTGATTTTACACTCCTCTGATATTGAAAGAGTACCATTATTTTCTCACAGTGATATAACAAAAAATATAGTTCTTTTTCCAATGGATGTGTCTAAAAGAACATGTGTTCTAGGTGCGTCATGCATTAATGATTGTGCGGGGGGAATAACTTTCTGAAAGTATTTTCCCATTAAATGGACATGAAGACATTTGACAATACTATTTTTAAACAGAGAAGAACTTAACAGAACTTAGAGAAGTATGCCTTATTCTTCTGTGAGACTCACAAAAATATTGCCAGGCAAAAGGTATCAAATTTGCACTGTCATCAGCCCAGGGATCTGAGACAACTTAGGAAGATTTAAGATCTTTTAAGATCAAGGCTTAATGTGTAAGGAGATTTCCTAAGGAATGACTCTCTTGTTCAGAAAAAGAGGTGAGTTAACAACTTTGAAGTCATTTTTAGCATTAGCCAAAAGTTGGCAAATACTATGCTTAGCAAGGATGTGCTTTCCTGCACATTTAGAATGCAGGCAGGGTACACTCTTAGAAAATCTGACTTTTTACTCCCAGCAATATTTCCTTGGTATTACAAGGTAGGATTGTTTTGTGTCTCTTTTTGCTTCCTGGAGCCTCTGGTAGAGCCTCTGAGCAGGCATAATACATGGTAGATTGATGTTAAATTAAACATCTGAGGCTTTAGGCATTTTCCTACATCATTACATAGCATGTTTGGCCAAATGCTCCTCTGTACTACTACAGTGATGTCCTAATGCTCTCACTATTTCTGCCCAGGTTTTCCAGCAGCTCTGTAGCTACAAAGGGGGCCACATTTCCACTTAGATATTCAGTTTCCCCTTAGGTGCTGCATAAATAGAAGCTGCAGCAGCAGTTTGTGTTGTAAGTACACAATCCTTTTTAAAGTGTAGAACGTTGTTCTGATACTTTGTTCCTGCTTAGATGGTTGTGGGGTTCTGAATGTGGGAGCCCTCAGGTGTCTTACAGACCCTTCATTCCCATATGTCACCTGCTGCTCAGTGTAGCCAGTGAAGAGTTAACAATTTTCCTTAGAACATGGTATTATGATAGTGTAGTTCCATCCCAGACCGTGAAGCTGAAGGGGATTCAACCCCTAGAAATATGCTTTATTACCAATGAAGACCAGTGAAGTAGAACATCTACAACTTCGTGCCCTGCCTCTCCTCTCCTCTCCTCTCCTCTCCTCTCCTCTCCTCTCCTCTCCTCTCCTCTCCTCTCCTCCTCTCCTCTCCTCTCCTCTCCTCTCCTCTCCTCTCCTCTCCTCTCCTCTCCTCTCCTCTCCTCTCCTCTCCTCTCCTCTCCTCTCCTCTCCTCTCCTCTCCTCTCCTCTCCTCTCCTCTCCGTTAATTAGTTATCTAGTTTCTTAGTTTCTTTTGTTTTTTCTAATCTCTGAAGCCTGAAAATCTTCAGTTCATAAAGTTTTGAATGCACAGATTGAATTAGTAAAATTATTAGTGAACTAGTAAAAAAAAGTTACCGAAATTCCTGAAACAACATAGAAAAAGAACAAAGAATTAATATGAAAATTTAAATATTAAAACTACTTTGCATGAAAAGCAACATTATATCTGTACAGTAGTAGAAACTTATCAATGGGTTTATCTTTCTATATTCAAATCCACAGTTCACTGGAAGCAGTTCAGAGACAGAGAAGCCAGCCTGAAGTAACTAATTGTATGAAATGTTTAAGTGTTTGGAACACTTCATCTCTTGGTTTTGGCTTGTTCATAACTCGGAATGTGACAGCATTTGTTTTTCTTAACTTACACAAAAATGATGTCACAATCTGTTCAGAAGTTAAACAATACAGCACAAATTCAGGATTCTTTTTGAGGGGTGTGTGTGTGTTTTGAATACTTGCTCGTTTCATGGAAGAAAACCTGTTCTTTATGTAAGAGCTCCCAGCAGAGACTGCATCTAAAACACTTAACATTCCAAAGTATAATAACACATATAAACTCTGTTGGGTGAGGCTTTCTGGGTGAGGCTTAACTAGCTATACAAGATCTAGGATTAATAACAATAAAAAGTTGTTGAAATTGTCATAGAGTGTTTAAATGCCTTCCCAAATATTTTACCATCTGCTGTTTCCTAAGGATATGCAGGAGATACTTGAAACAATAAGATACATAACATGGAAGAGGCAGAAGTTATTTCTGATTCCCTTAGCACCTCATCTGTAGATTAGAAGTCTCTACACTTGTGATCCGATCAGGAAACAGTCACATATAATGTACTGAATTTAGTTTCAGACTACTTTTAGTAGGACTATGGTTTTTCAAGGATCTATATTTTTAAAAATATATTTTCTTTTCCAAATAAGGAAGACCCAGAAGTGGAAGTCAACAATGCTGCCAAAATATGTGGTAATGTCTAGAGTAAGAAGTGCCTCAACAAATGGCAGTTCCAAAACAGCCTCCTCTAACACTTCTTCATTGTCATTTAGGGAAAAGGGGTGATAATAACAAAAAAAAAAAAGATGCAACTAGCTTGTCTAGTGAGTGCAGTCTTTAATGTCACACAGCATACAAACCCAAAGCAGTAGACTGGAATCCAGAAGGTCTCAAAGTCACTTGCTGATACCTTTTACATACAGCAAGGTAGAACCATCCCAGGAAATTTACATTTCTATTTAAAGTCTGTTATCTGTTAGGATGAATCCTGATATTCATACTGCACCTTCAACCTTTGGTCTCCTCCCAAGTGCTGGAGGAAAAGAGAGGTGGTAGCAAAACTCAAAAGTCACCTCCTTCCTCTTCCTCAACTCTTCTCAAGCAATTCAATCACTCAGAAAAGGGATGTGAGCAGAATAGAGTAATCAGCATTTGAATGTGCTGTGGAAGAAGAGATTCACCTTGCTGTTCACCTGTAAATGACCATTTGTATGTAGACCAGTATTTTAGCACGTGCATTTACCCTTACTGCAAGATGGAGTGGCATGGGAAACACTCTGTTGACATAGGAGCTGTCAGGCAATTACACATTCCAGCCCCAGAAACCATTTCTGCTGCAGTAGAATGTCACACTGTGACATTGCTGAAGTATTTGCTTGCATATTTGGTGCTTTTTTTCCTTCATTAAAACATCGTGTTAGCATAGAACCAGGGCAATTTTTGTTACTTTTGTGTACTTACAGCATACCTGGAAAACACATTCCTGTGGTTTGGTATTTATTCCAAAATAAATAATAGCAATTCCTGCATTCTGTCATAATGTTTTAGAAATGCAATTGCTGGAGTTTATTGAATATATCTTATATATATATATTTTATCTTTATATTGTATTAGTCTTATCTGACAATAAAAGTGGTCTAACTTGCTTCCTAAGGAATTTTTCAGTACAATGAGCTTTTGCTCATGATGTTCCCACCCTTAGAGAGATTAATTGTAACAAAAATAAAGATAGGCTTTCGCCTTATAGATTAGATTGTCATCCATAGATCTCTTCTGCAGTACCAAACATGCCAATGGTTTCTATTAACCTACTCCATTGGCCCTATTTTAGAGCAAAATCCATTATTTTGTCACATACAATCTAGCACATTGATTCATAAGAGCAGGCAAAGAAAACGCAAGAAGTAAATATCAAAACCCTTTCAATTCCAAAGGCTTGATTAAAAATAAAATAAAATAAAATAAAAATCCATAAGTAATTTAATACAATTGTTTCATTTTCACTCTTAAGATACTGGTAAATTGCCATCTGAGTATCTTTCCAAAGCACTATATTACTGAAATGTTAGTACAGTTTCTATTGTTCACCTTGAATCCACACTTGCTCCCTAACTCCTACATCACTTCAAACAATACTTCAAAAATATTTCTGAGTTAATGTTGTTCATTGTTTGGTATAGAGAACCAAACATATCACAGTCAATAAGTTGACAGAACACTGTCACTGCAATTCTCAGTGTGAAACACTACTGATTTCACAACAAGTGATAAACCACAGGTTGGAGCCACATACCACTTTTACAGTGTCAACCTGAAAGGTAGAAACCTGACACAACTCTGTATTTAAAGATCTGTTCTAAGACTTTATTTTCACAAGATTAAAAGGCCAAAACCACCATTTTGATCACCTGTACTGATTTACTAAGACAGGCCACAGGACTTCCTGAACTGATGCGAATGATGGCATTATCAATTTTATCCTCTGGCAAACTTAAGTAGATTTGCCTCCCTGAGTCTTTCCTTAATCTTTCATCTCTTCCCAGATCCTTCTCTATTAAGCATCCTGGATGCATTACAGATCTAAGAAAACAACCAGCAATACTGGTAATATCAGCTATTCACCACTAGTTAAGTTTTCATTTTTTAAACATCCAATGCTTGCATAAAAACTTCTCACCAATGTATCACTGGCTCATAGTATCAACTATAACCTACAAATCTTTTCCAGAATGTCAGTTTCCTAGGTAAAGTCTTCTATCTTATAATATGAGTTGTAGTTCTTTGGAGTTACAGGTAGGAACACATTAGATTTAACAAAACATACACAATCCATTTCTACCTACGTTCCTTAGCAAAAAGTACAAATAATTCTCTATTACTCAGACTAATCAGACCGATCACAGTCTATTATAATATGACACAAATCAGTATAATCTCCAGCACTGGAGGGTTATCTGCACCTTCTTATTGAATGATCAAATTCCTTCCTGACATTTCGGGTTTGGGTAGGTAGCAATTCTCCCCGAGTGTACACCTATTTACTTTATTCTTTGTCAGCTCTTTATAGCCATAATCTGGCTTCATTTCCTTACAGCAGAGGAAGATAGTTTCAAGTTGATAACTTAATATTTTTCTGTTTGCATCCTCCAAAAATCCCAGAAGTTATTTGTAAGATGGTCGTGGTTTGGGCCTAACAGGACAACAAAGAACCAACCATGTGATTGCTCGCTCAAGTCCCTCTCCCCCCAACCCTCCCCACCACCACTGGGATGGAGAGGACAAAGGCCAACTAGAAGCTCATGGGTTGAGACAAAGGGCAAGAAGGGTTTGCTCACCAGTTATAGTCATGGGCAAAACAGACTTCAGTTGGGGAAAAATAATAATTTAACACTAATCAGATGCACACAGGACACAGACAACACAAAGAAAAGTGTTTACACACGTTACCCCCACCCCTTCCTTCTTCCTGGGCCCAAATTTCTTAGTTCCCCATTTCTCTCCCTCCTCCCCCCCCCAGCAGCACAGGGGGACAGGGGATGGGGTTTAGAGTCAGTTCACAGTCTGGTGGTTCCTGCTGCTCCTTCCTCCTCAGGAAGAAGGATTCCTTACAGTCCTCCCCTGCTTCCCCATGGGGTGCCTCCCATGGGAGAGAGTCCTCCACAAACCTCTCCTTCATGAGTCCTTGCCACGAGGTCAGGACCAAACTGCTCCAGCACAGGCTTCCCACAGAGTCACAGGCTGCTTCAGGAACAGTCACCTCCCCTGGCACAGGGTCTTCCACAGCTGTATAATCCAAGTCCACTGGCAGCAAATGCAAGTCCACTGGCAGCAAATCCAAGTTCACCCCTCCTGGCGCCTTCAGGAAATGTTCCACCATGTTACTCCATGAATGCAAGGGGACAGCTTGCCATCTTGCCATGGGTTGCAGGGAAACTTCTATTTGGGCACCTTCTTCCCCTTCTTCCTCACCAACCATGGGCACTGTTCTGCCACTCCAGCTCAGCTCTTTCTCCTGCTTGGTCTGCTCGGGTCTTATCTCATTTATTTTGTATGTTAATTGCAGAGGCACATCCATTGTCTCTCTCTTAATGGCTCCTTGGCTCCCTGGTTTTGGAGCAGGGGGAGCTCTTCCTCTTCTTACCGGAACTACCTATGGAGCCCTTCCCCCACTACCAAAAAACCTACCAAACCAAACCAACACAAAGATCTATGGTATTCTTTGAAACACTGTCTTTTGACAAAGTTGCTGAAAGCCGAAGTGTTTTAGTGACATAAACCATCCAGTTTCAGCATTTTTTTCCACTTTATTCCAAATTACTGTCTCCCAATACTGAATTCGCTGTCATACATCAGTCTGAGGCATAGGGGAGCAGACCACCCACAATTCCTCAAGTTAACAGACGACATAAACAATCCACCATTTTTTAATATTTGGGCCATGAGAACTACTCATGCCCAAATATTATTTCCTGCCAGAACAATTTTACCAAGTTTTGTGGCACTACATTTGATCAGCAGTTGAGTGAAAGCAGAACCAGGCCCAAAATCTTTGATGTGCCCTTGTTGTCTGTGTGGAAGGAAGGCAAATTGCCAGCATAGAATGTCTCTTTTTAACCTAACATATATAGTGTATGCATAGTAAAAACATTTACATTCATGAGTGGCATGCACAGATAACCAAACAACTTTTCTCCGTCCTAATAACTATGAGAACAGCCCATGTGTTTATAAAGACTAAGCAACCTGAAAATTTAGGCAGTCTTAACTATGCTCTCCTTTGGCACCAAGAAACACATCACATCTCAGTGTGGAAATGCAACAGTAAAATAAAAGAGAATTCTTGTTATCACTTTGGATTCTATACATAATGGAAGAAGTAGCCAACAATAATCCACATTATATATTGATAGTTTGAAGAAGAACGTTATAAAATTCTGCAGGTGCACATTGAACTTACTGGAACAATGCATGGAATTACATATACCTACATACAGCCTAAAGCAAAGGTCCTCCCACCTAGGAAGAATCAGCAAATACCAGTCAGATGGCATTTGAACAGACTGTTCCTGCAGTTATATCAGCTCCTGTACAACATTGCCATAAATTGTGACAGGGAAGGCAGCAACAGGTAGAACTGAATAGAAATGTGTTTCAGTTGGAAAACAAACAAGAAATAAGACAAATATGAACACAGGTTAATCCCATAGCCCTTGAAGCCTGTTGATAAGATGTGGATCATATGCAGTGCTCTGAAATATCATTTCAGAAGTCAGAGAAGTTCAGTCCTACTGGTGGTAAAGTAATCAGGGCTGGGTGAAAAAGCCAGTAATACCTTCTTACTTGAAATATAAAAAGTCATGTCCAATTATGATGAGTACTAGCTTGCACTCATTTTTTGTGTATATCCATGTAAATCTCTTACCACATTTTATTCCATTTTACCACAGGATAAAACACATTACAAAACCCCAGATAATGTTTTTATTTAAATATTTTAATTCAACTAGTTGGTACTCAAGGAGCAAGTCTACAACTTCATATCACTAAGAATTTTCCTCTTCACCTTCTCTCACAATGTTTTCAACATGGCACTCTTACAAGATAAAAAATGTACTTTTTGAAAATTGAAAGATGAATATGTCACAGGCGCAAGATGTCACTGAGGTTAAAAAATCACTAGGACATATTGCAAGGAAAATAACTGTAGTTCTAAAACATGGTGCACAGAAAGTATCAGACAGTCACCTGCTGTCTGATGAGGACTAAGCAGAAACATGCACTGTCTTCAAACACAGTTAGCTGAATTTGAGTATGTGTGGCCAGGGGGTGGATCCAGGTCCATAGGTGGATACCTATGTGTCAAGGGACACATAGGTATGTCTTGCAAACACAGTAAGTTCCAGAAAGGGCAGATGAACTCCTGGGTGGAGAGAGAGGCAGCTTAATGAGGGAAGCAAACCTGAATGCAGGAGCGAAGCCCACCAGGAACTCATTCTCCTCCTCCCCTGGCAGGCAGGTGTCCAGATGCTCCCTGGGAAGCCAGGCTCCATCAGATGGAGCTCTGAGTTGAGCAGGACAAACAGACCATCTCCCTAAATCCATCAAATTGTTTTGGTTTGGAAAAGACCTTTAAGATCATCGAGTCCCATCATTAACCCAACTCTACCGAGCCTGGTGCTAAACCATGTCCCTCAGACCCATGTCTAAATGGCTTTTACACACCTCCAGGGATGGTGACTCCATCACTCCCTTGGGCAGCCTGTTTCACGGCCTGATGACCATGTTGGGGAAGAGATTGTTCCTAATAGCCAATCTAAACCTCCACTGGCTGAACTTCAGAACATTTCCTCTTGTTCTATGCTTGCCTCTTGGGGAAGAGACTGACCCCTTCTTGCTCCAGTCTCCTTTCAGGGAGCGATAGAGAGTAAGAGGGTCACCCGTCAGCCTCCTTTTCTTCCAGCTGAACATTCCCAGCTCCCTCAGCCACTTCTCATAAGTCTTCCAGAGCCTTCTCCTTGTGCTCCAGACCCTTCCCCAGCTCTGTTGCCCTTCTCTAGACTTGCTCCAGCCCCTCAATGTCCTTCTTGAAGTGGGGTGCTCAAAACTGAACCCAGGATTCTAGGTGTGCCATCACCAGTGCCAAGTACAGGGGGACAATCTCAAGCAGTCAACATCCCATCCTTGAGAAACAGACCTGCAAGACAGATGAAAGGGATGAAAAGGAGCACTGCCCACAACTTACCTTGGTTATAGCCCTGAGCACTGGGTAGAAATCACTAATTGGACTCACCCTGCCCTAGTCCTGCTGCACCTACTCAATGTCCCCACATTATCTTGTGAGCACAATGTCAGTCATTGTGGGCTATTCCCAGGCTCAGGCCCAGTCAGTTATTGTGGCCATATTTCCTTCTGGCTTCGTGGCCCCCAGCGCACTTGCTGCCACGTGGGGAAAGGAAAAGGTCTTGAAGCTGTGCAAGCTCTGCTGAGCCACTGTCAAGCCTGGCAGTGTCAGGGCCCCAGCATCAGGGTGGTGCATATTGCTTTGTGTGGTATGTCATGGAGTCCCCAACACAGGAAGGACATGAAGCTGTTGGAGGGAGTCCAGAGGAGGCCACAGAGATGATCTTAGGGCTCGAGCACTGTTATGGGAGACAGGCTGAGAGAGTTGGGGATGTTGAACCTGGAGAAGAAAAGGCTCCAGGGAGACCTCCGAACACCTTCCAGTACCTGTAGGGGCTACAGGAAAGCTGTGGAGGAAGTTTTTACAAGGGCGTGGAGTGATAGGACAGGGGGCAATGGCTTTAAACTGGAAGAGGGAATATTTATATGAGATGTTAGGAAGAAATTTTTCACTGTGAGTGTGGTGAGGCACTGGCCCTGGTTGCCCAGAGAAGCTGTGTATGATGCAACTGTTCAAGGCCAGGTTGGATGGGACTTGGAGCAACCTGGTCTAGTGGGAGGTGTATCTGCCCATGGTGTGGGGTTGCAACTAGATTCTCTTTAATGTCCCTTTCAACCCAAACAAACCTGGGATTCTGGGATTCTAAGATTCCTCCCAGCTCTTGGGCAGGTGGCTGTGGGCAGCCTGGCACATGCTGATCCCATTGCCTAGCTGATGGCCCTCAGCATGGCTGGAGCAGCCAAGCCATCAAAAAGGCTGAAGCCTGGCCCCATCAGCTAGATGGAGGTGCAGCAGGGGGCGGGGGGGGCACAGCTCTTCCTTCTCCACAGAAAAACTTCTCCCCTGGCTCACTTGCAAAGGAGTGCAAGACAGGAGCATGCCAGAGGTGGCAGCTTCGAGATAGTGTGACAAGGGATGTCTTGGCAGCTTGGCCAAGTGCAGGTGCCTTTACATGGTGTGACTTAGGAGGGGCAGGTTGTGCTATGGCTTCTCTCTCCTCTCCTCTGGGGTTTGTGGCCCAGCAACACTGCTAGAGCTTTGGGGCAAGGGCAGCCTGGGGCAGTGTGTGCTGTGCTGCTGTGGGCTACTGGGAAGTGGGGCACAAGGCAGCTTTCCAGGCCACCCTCATTCTCCCAGGGCCTGCCATTGCCTTTTGTCTCCCTATAGAAAAGACTCGCACAGGGGTGAACATAGTTTTTTTGAGGGGAAAGCCCAAAGAAGGCACACCTTGCTGTGAAACAAGACTGGGACCACGGTGTGCTGAGGGATGAGCTGTCCTGCAGGCAGCAGGAGAGGCCAGGACAGATGCTGTCTGCTCAGCATGCTCAGGGTGCTCCCTGTGTGAAGGATGCCATGACACAGGTCTGCTTCTTCCAGCTTTATTCACACACTGTACTCTGCCCCAGGAGACCTTCTCCGCTCCCTGTTTTTTTGGCTCATGGATGATTTCTTGCCACCGTCTTCCCTTCAGCACCTTCACCACCATCATGGGAGTGCACTTGTTTGGACTGGGACAGTCTGGCAGAGCCTAGAGGTGCACATGAAGGTCTGCAGGGAAGCAGCAACACTGTCACTGTAATTGAAAGTGAGGAACTAGTTAGCCAATCCATGTATAGGGGTGGTGGAATATAATTAGAGACAAAGTAATTTTACATATTTCTGTGTATAAAATCAGCCACTGTCTTTACAACATTGACGGATGGAGCTGCAGCCCAAATAGGCTACTCATTTTGCCTAGTAGCTACGGCACAGTCAAAAACAAGGAGCAGGAAAGATGATGCATGCAGTGGTAGCTTTTCCTAGGGCTCCACAGATTTTTTATTTCAGTAACTCTGGAGACTAACCTCTGCTCTGCAGAATGTATACAGTGGGCCAGGCTTACTCCCTTCTGCTACAGGCATCCTATCAGTCAGTACAAAGTGAGATGAGAACTCACCTTCTAGTCCTACTTAAGCCTTTCTTGAAACAGAGTATAAGAAGATACTCATGCGTAACATTTAAACAGTTGGCACCAAATTAAACACTCTGCAGCCTGCTCTGTCACTCACCAGGGACTCCCTAAAGGATCGATTGCTATTCTCCAGGCTGCAGAGTCTGATACTCTCAAAAGCACCACAGAACTAGGCTGCTAGATGCCTGTATAAATGCTTCACAAACTTTTTTCCTTTCTTGATCAGTAAAAAAAACCAAACAAAAACACGGGAATTTCTAGAATATATGTTCCTTTTAAGACTTATATGTTCATTTTGAGACATACTTTACTCTTTTATAGACTTAAGACTTTGAGGGTTGTACACTTTACAAACTACATTCTGCCCTAATAATAATTTCCAGGCACTTCAATTGCATACTGTTTTGAATTTTGCCTTTTGCCTTAGAATTTCTGAAGTTATCTTTGATGTTATGCAAGTAGGTGTCAACAGTCACTCCAAAATTACTCCACAGGTAGTTTTTGTTCATTCATGTGTAACAAAGAGGAGAAGAAAAGTGAAGGGCAGAACACAAGGAGCCTTTTGCTACTGTATGCTACCAAACCAGATTTTTTAATGAAGATGAAGATCTGCTAGTAATCAAATCTGATGACCTATTTATCAACTTGTATTAAGTTTTAATTTAATTGTATGCCTTTTAGTATATTTCTTCAAGTTTTGGGAAGCCCAATGCTATGAGTAGTTAAACATTATTTTGAAAAAAAAATAAAGAAGAAGAAGAAAAAAGGAACCTTCAGTGTTTACGGTAAATATATCCTGGTTACCTTGGCACAAATCACAGCTGACTACTGACTAAAATCATGCTTCCAATAACTCCTAGATTTTAGTGATTTGCATTAATTTTTAGTGGACCTGAACAGAGGTGCTTACATGTATTGCATGCTTTATCAAAATATAAAACCTAGTCTCCCTGTTTAGGGAAGGTGTGGATTTAGGTCTGCATTTTGCAGGTTTTATCTTTTTTTTCCAGCTTGCAGTTAAAAAATGAGAGAAGGAATAACAAACTATAAAAAGTCTTCACACATCACTAATAAAATAAATTTGCTTCCAGTTTCCAGAGGTTTATTTTGAGCCATTTTGAGCCTAAAAGGATA
This sequence comes from Hemiprocne comata, assembly GCA_020745705.1. Lineage (NCBI taxonomy): Eukaryota > Metazoa > Chordata > Aves > Apodiformes > Apodidae > Hemiprocne > Hemiprocne comata. The sequence continues at coordinate 73,320,611 of CM036616.1, read as the reverse complement.
CACATTATGAAAGCTGTTTCTGCCACTGTTAGCGTCTCAGTAAAAATGCCAAGGCATCAGTACACTAAGAAGCAGTAGTGTACTCCTCTTTTACTCCCTTTCAGACCAGGGTCAAAATATGTTGCGAGGCACCATGGCACCATCTATTCTTGATCTGCAGGTTCTGATACAGCCCATTTCACAAACACATAAATCTGAATGCCATTAAAATAGGGGTTCATAAGAGTGTAGGTCTGATATATGCCAACTTCCTTGGCTACTGAAGAAAAAGCATGAAGAACAACACTGTAAAGAACAATAAAATGAAGAAACATTCCTGTTTTCACTGAGTAAATACTCCAAGATCTGACATCTCAGAAAATCAGATTCCAGAATGGAAATCCCTGAATTGGTCATATAAAATCTTTACTTCATGACCTGTATGAGTACTTTGAATATTGCTTCAAAGAAAATTAAAAACTGTTCAAAATTTCAAGTCAAAATAAATTTATTTGGTTACACTTTAAAGAAATGCAATAATTAAACCTATCACGTTCCTTTGAGGTAGTATCTACACAGCTCTCCAGTCCTTTATCATCACTGTCTGGAGGACAGAAGCATAGATATAGTTAGGCTATATCATAGTGCCATTGCCAGTTTCTTAAAGGAGAATTTTAATGAGTTCTTCACTAGAAATCAGAAATGTTTCATCATCCTTGCATTCTACATGATATTCATTCTTTTAAGTAGTAACAGAAAATGTTTTCAAACACATACTCTGTTACATACTATGACGTTGATTTCTCCATAAGACTTTTTATTCTCTTTTCTTTTCTTTTCTTTTCTTTTCTTTTCTTTTCTTTTCTTTTCTTTTCTTTTCTTTTCTTTTCTTTTCTTTTCTTTTCTTTTCTTTTCTTTTCTTTTCTTTTCTTTTCTTTTCTTTTCTTTTCTTTTCTTTTCTTTTCTTTTCTTCTCTTCTCTTTTCCCTTCCCTTCCCTTCCCTTCCCTTCCCTTCCCTTCCCTTCCCTTCCCTTCCCTTCCCTTCCCTTCCCTTCCCTTCCCTTCCCTTCCCTTCCCTTCCCTTCCCTTCCCTTCCCTTCCCTTCCCTTCCCTTCCCTTCCCTTCCCTTCCCTTCCCTTCCCTTCCCTTCCCTTCCCTTCCCTTCCCTTCCCTTCCCTTCCCTTCCCTTCCCTTCCCTTCCCTTCCCTTCCCTTCCCTTCCCTTCCCTTCCCTTCCCTTCCCTTCCCTTCCCTTCCCTTCCCTTCCCTTCCCTTCCCTTCCCTTCTTCCCTTCCCTCCCTGCATCTCTTCCTTCCCTCCCTCCCTCCCTCCCTCCCTCCATGTCATAAGAACTCTGAGGTTCACAAAGGCACTTGAACATTTCAACCCTCACCACAATTATAAATTAGCTCCTTTGCCTTTAGAAACAACATGTGGACTTCCAGAATGCCCGTATCAGATTTCCTTTGTGGAATAATGGTGAACATAGATCTTACATAGGAAAAATAGAAATTTTGCCTTTTTAAGCAGAAATAAAAAATCACACACATTCAGTAATTTCATACACACACAACTCTAAGCCCCACTTCAAACTCTTAGATGACAAGTAGAGTTGTTAAATACTAAATTTAGGGCACTTTCAGACAGCGGAAGAAACGGATAAAGAATTCTTCAGTCTTTTTTTCTTTTTTTGCTTTCCTCTGCTCATAGTGAAATCAATTCCAACCTACAATGCTGCCATCTAACTTCTGCCTTCTAATAAGAATTGCTAAAGAACATCAGTGAGAGTTGTGTTTGGAAAGCAAACTCTTTTAGAGCTGGAATTGGCCAATGCTCAGCAGTTTCTTGTTCACAAATATGCCATATAGAAAACTGCAACTTCGTGTACAAAGAGGCATATATAAAAGCCATGGACCATTTAGTGACAAATGCAGAAATTACCCTGAAAAACCCTGTGCATCAGCACAAGATCTAGATCTTCATATATTGGTAGATAATGACACTGGACACTGAAACTTATTTGCAAAATTCTGTTAGCTTTACAAATTAAAATCGTTGCATAGAAAATTTACCCCACATAATTTACATTTATTCACAAAAGCTAACATATGATTAAAACAAACTTTTCACACTTCACTACAATGGAAATACCATCCACCTTAAGTGAATTCCATATTTTATTGGTGGGGAAATGAGAACAGAATTTGCTTGGAGGCTTAGTATAAATAGATAAGGAGTCTTTGTGACCCTACTTGTTCGTGCAGCATTCCACACTTTCCTAAGAAATGTTACGGATATTGCAAAAGGTGCATAACTTCTTCCTGAACTGATCCCTTCAGGGCTAAATCAAAATTAGCATTCAATCTGAGTGAATCAAGAAAGACATGTTTAATTATGGTGCCAAGCAATATTAACTTCAAAATATATTAAAAGCCTACAGCCCATCAGTCTAAATGAAAACAATTTGAAAACCTCAACTGTCTTTTGGGCTTTATCAATTATGGCTAATGTATTTGCCATAAACTGTATTTTTTACATGTAAGGGAATGAAGAGAGTCCTATGTGTTTGGGTTGTTCTGGGTATTACATAATCACTAATATTCATTTGATATACCCAGGAATTTTATTTTCTTATAGAAAAAAGTCATCAGAAGACTTTTCCAATAGTGAAAAATGGGAAGAAAAGGGAAAAAATGCAGTTAATCCTGTTTATTCCTGAAGTGTAATCCCATTTGTTCCTGAAGTGTTTTCCAGATAGAACTCAAATGCAGAACACAAGATTTCAAACTATCACAGCAATAGTCAGTTTTAGTTAATTTTTGTTCATAGCAAGGCTTGTGAGGGAAGAAAAAAACCTATATAATAGTTAATTTTAGATTTGTTTTTGTCATTTACAAGCCAACAGTTTCACTCCAAAAAGTGCAGACTATTTCACCCAGTACTGATATAATACCAGGAAGTTAAACTATCATAATACACTAGTCTGACTTCAGACTTCTGAAACACCAGAAGACCATGTTTGAATCTGTCCAGCATGGAACACATTAGCAATTCACAGCTTCACAGTAGGCAATTTTTAAAGCAGCTTGGGGAAATGTTAAGATGAAGTAGGAACAGAGGACAGGTTGCACTGTTTTGAGGATGCTGGTACATGTAAATCAGGTTTCGTTCAAGAATTCTATGGTTATAGGCACTTCTTCTGCCCATTCCTTCTGTCGATATGGTGTCTTCCACTGCTTTGGAAGTGGCATCTGCTATGATCAGAATCCAGTATTCTTGATTTTCATCTGGCTGTTCACATCAGGATGAGGAAAATAACCTGACCCAATAAATTCATAACCTTACTTCAAAAAAACCAAACCAAACAAAAAACCAAACCAAATCAAATCCCTAAAAAACAACCAGAAAAAGAGAAGGTAACTTGTCCTGGTTTGAGACAGGATGAAGTAAATTTTCTTTTTGCTGCTTTTTTTTTTTTTTCTTCAGCGAAATCTCTTTCAAGCAGCACATTTGCTGAAATTAACAGCAAGTTTTCAAGCCAGTGAACTGATAACTCCCAAATGTTTCTAGTTACTGCCAAGAGACCAAGGATACTTGGCTTCACTTGTTGAATCTGCTGCTTCAGATGCTATAGGAGCAGACAAGTCATATCTGCAACCCTCCCATAGGGAGGAGTGAACTAGACAGATGGCAAAATTGTCCAGACAAAGTATTCCATCCCATATAAACATAACACTCGATAGCAATTTAGGGATTGCGGAAGTCAAGTCTTTTTACCTCTTCTCTTCTGTCCATGGCTGGCGTCCGGGGAGAACATCATGTGTCCATCTCCTTTGATCCCTAGGCTCATGTGTTCCAGACTCTCATACCTCTTCCCTCCACTCGTGTCTGCTCTGCCGCTCTCTCCGGCAGCTCCAGGACATTTTGGGACTGCTCACAGCTCAGGAGAGTGCCCGGGCAGTTACTGGGGTACGGGGAGGTTATAGGGGTTTTGCACATTCCTACAAATATTTGTATATATTTGTACGTATTTTCTTTCATCTCTAGCATTTAATTAAAGCTGTCTAGTTTAGTTTTCAACCTGGAAAGTCTCTCTCCTTATTCTCTCTTCTTTCCCTATCTGAGTAGTAGGGGGAGGGGATCAAGAGCATTATTGTCATTGGTTTAATTGCCGATCCTGAGCTAAACTGTGACAGTAGTGAAATAAGCATTTGTTAATAGTGATTTGGCAATAATCAGATGCTGTAAATGAAAAGAAAAAAAAGGTGTGAAAATGCATTCATATGGACCAAAACCTAACTATTGTTTTAGGCACTGTTCTTCCATTAGAAATTTTCAACATGCCTTGCAAACCAAAGCATAAAGATTGTGATTTCACAGCTTGGGTAGGGAAGGCACACAGAGATGTGGTAACTTGCTTATAAGGTGGAAACAGTCACAAATAATAGACTTAAGCTAGATAATCACCAACCAGGGTAAAAAGTAGCTCTGTTACCTGTAAAACCAAATCATTTCTGTTGCAAAGATTTCATTCCAGTAACACTGCAATAGTTCTACCTCTGGAAGATCTGAATTTTATTTTCAAAGTTTGGAATAGTGTTTTTAGGAATATAGTAAACTAGTTAATTTTTTTGTTTGTTTCTTTTTGAGAAGGTCAAATCTAAATTATTTAAATAAAATAATCACTTTTAAGCCATATTATGTGTATGTTTCAGCTGTGATATGCATTCTTCCAAAGTATGTTTTCTCAGATAAATAATTATTTCATAATATGTAGTCAAGTGGGACTGGAACTACCTTCACCTAAGGCACACCTATGATTTCAGTACAGGTATGTGATACAGAAAGCCAGAACCTAGTCAAAATGCAGACCTGTCATCATTCAGATACTAATTATATCTCCCCCTTATGGTGTCATTGGTAGTAAGTAATCCATAGAGGTAATAATAAAGAATTAACACCAACATTTAAATAGGTGACTGTCTTCTACACTCTTACTGAAGGTTGCTGAGTGTTGTGGGCAAGCTTACAGGCATTTTATGAGATCTGTGACAAAAAAAGATGTTCTTGTTGTAAGAGATTCTGTCTGGGATTTTCTATTATATGTATGGCACTTACCCGACCTTAGATAGGATTTTAAATTCTGCTACTTGAATGGAAAAAAGCAGGGGGTTTTGTTTGCTTTTTCTAGTAAAGAGTGAACATTTCATTTCTAGTTTTGGGCCAAAGAATGTGCCTTTCGTTGGCAGTAAACAGCATTTCCTTAATGTCTTGAAAAAGACTCACCATAGATTTTAAGATACATATAGATATATAGATACACATAATTTTACAGTTTCCTATGAGATTTTTTTAATAACCACCTATTTTTTCTGGATTTAAACTCCCTAAGTAGTATCTTTCCCCCGCAGCCTATCTTATGAGCAAGTGTTGTATTACAGATAAAAATTTCAGGCTTAATGGGGTAGTGTCAAGCCTCTGTGCTGAAAACACTCTTAGCAATTCCAGTAACTTGTTGCAAACTAAACGGGTTTTCAATTTTGATGGCAAAAATAGAACAAACCACTAATTTAATTTATAGCAGCTACAGCAGAAGGGACATAGAGGACAAGTTCAGGGTTCTGATATGACTGTTGTGAACCTTGAAGAACTGCTTTTTGTACTGTACCTGCTGTAGGTTTAAGCAAGGTCTAAAGTTCCTCAAGTTTAAAGAACAAAATCTCATGAAACAGACTACTTCTTTCTCTTGTTCACAAAACATCCTTATTTTGATTTCCCAACCACAACACTCACATTTGTTGATAGCAATAAGGAGTGGCTTGCTTGTAAGTTAAATTTAGGAAGGGACAAGGAAGATTATAAACTACAGATAGCAGAGACTTTTGCAGATATTGATAATTTGGGTTATCAAAATACTTGATTGATGTAAAAGTAGTTATGTCATTCAGCCTAAGAATTCTTCCTGTGTATTCAACATCAGCTTTAAGCATAAATTTCATTGCATAAGATCTCTCAAGCAAACATTCATCAAATACATTCCTAGTATTAACAGTTTTTATTTTTGGTTGCCTTAGTGCCTATTACAGAATCACAGAATGGTTAAGGTTGGCAGGGACCTTAAAGATCATCTAGTTCCAACCCCCTGCCATGTGCAGGGACACCTTCCACTAGACCAGGTTGCTCAAAGCCTTGAACACTTCCAGGGAGGGAGCATCCTCAACATCCCTGGGCAGCCTGCTCCAGTGTCTCACCACATTCCCAGTGAAGAATTTCTTCCGAATATCTCATCTACATCTACCCTCTTTCAGTTTAAATCCATTCCCCCTCATCCTATCACTACATGCTCTCATAAAAAATGCCTCCCCATCTTTCCTATAGGCCTGCTTCAGGAACTAGAAGGCTGCTTCAAGGTCTCCCCAGAGACTTCTCTTCTTCAGGTGGAACAACCCCAACCCTCCCAGCCTGTCCTCATATTTCAGCCTCTTCAGGGATCTGCTTGAGACAGTGTTGTGAGATAACATCCTGGAGGGAACAGAGGCCCGCGAAAGCTGGCTGATATTTAAGGACGACCTTCTACAGGCCCAAGAGCCTGTAGGCTCATCCCAACTAAGAGAAAGTCAGGTGAAAACTCCAGCAGGCTGGTGTGGATGAGCAAGCAGACCCTAGAAAAACTCAAACTTAAGAAGGAAGCACACAGAGGGTGGAAGCTAGGGCCGGTACCCTGTGAGGATTACAGAGAGGTTGTCCAAGCAGCTAGGGATCAGGTAAGGAGAGCCAAATCCCAGATGGAATTAAATATTGCCAGGGATGCAAAGAAGAATAAGAAAAGCTTCTATAGGTATGCTGGGGGAAAAAGGACAAGCAAGGAAAATGTAGGCCCTCTCCTAAAGGAAACAGGAGACCTAGCTACACAGGATATCGAGAAGGCTGAGGCTCTCAATGACTTATTTGCATCAGCCTTCTCTGGCAAGTGCTCCAGCCACATTACAAAGGCCACAGCAGGTGAAAGCAGGGACTGGGAGAATGAAGCACCCCCCACTGTAGGAGGAGAACAGGTTTGTGACCATCTAAAGAACCTGAAGGTGCACAAGTCTATGGGACCTGATGGGTCGATTCATGGGTCCTGAGGGAGTTGGCAGATGCAGTTGCTAAGCCTCTGTCCATCATATTTGAGAGGTCATGGTGGTCTGGTGAGGTTCCTGCTGATTGGAAAAAAGGTCACATAGCCCCTATTTTTAAAAAAGGGGAAAAAAGAAGATCCAGGGAACTACAGGCAGGTCAGCCTCACCTCTGTGCCTGGCAAGATCATGGAACAGATCCCCCTGGAAAATCTGCCAAGGCACATGGAAAATAAGGAGAGACAGCCAACATGGCTTCAGTAAGGGCAAATCGTGCCTGACCAATTTGGTGGCCTTCTGTGACAAGGTCACAGAGATGGTGGATAGACATGGGTTTGACAGATGGACCACTTGGTGGATAAGTAATTGGCTGGATTGCCACACCCAGAGAGTTGTGGTCAATGGTTCAGTGTCCAAGTGGAGACAAGTGACAAGTGGTGTTCCTTAGGGGTCCATACTGGGACCAGTGCTGTTCAATATCTTTGTTGGAGACATGGACAGTGGAATCAAGTGCACTCTCAGGAAGTTAATCAAGTTCACTCTCAACAAGTTTGCTGGTGATACCAAGCTTTATGGTGTGGTTAACACCCTAGAGACATGGGTTGCCATCCTGAGGCACCTTGACAGGCTGGAAAGGTGAGCCAATGCCAACCTCATGAAGTTCAACAAGGCCAAGTGCAAGGGCCTGCACCTGGGTCAGTGCAACCCCAGGTGCAAATACAGGCTGGGGGGAGAATGGCTAGAGAGCAGTCCTGAGGAAAAGGAGTTGGGGTTGGTAGTAGATGAGAAGCTCGATATGAGCTGCCAGTGTGCACTGGAGTCCAGAGGGCCAACCACATGCTGGACTGAATCAGAAGAAGTGTGGCCAGCAGGGTGAGGGAGGTGATTCTGCCCCTCTACTCCACTCTGGTGAGACCCCACCTGGAGTACTGTGTACAGTTCTGGAGCCCTCAGCACAGGAAAGACATGGAACTGTTGGAGAGGGTGCAGAGGAGAGCCATGAAGATGATCAAAAGTCTGAAGCACCTCTGCTATGAAGACAGGCTGAGAAATCATGGCTGTTAAACATGGAGAAGAAAAGGCTCCAGAGAAACCTTGTAGCGGCCTTCCAGTTCCTGAAGGGATTCTACAGGAAAGCTGGGAAGGGTCTTTTACCCAGAGGGGGTAGTGATAGGACAAGGTAATAGTTTTAAGCTGGAAGAGGGTAGATTTAGGTTAGACATCAGGAAGAAATTCTTCACCATGGGGGTATAAGGTACTGGAATAGGTTGCCCAGGGAGGTTGTAGAAGCCCCCTCCCTGGAGGTGTTTAAGGCCAGGTTGGATGAGGCTTTGTGCAACCTGGTCTAGTGGGAGGTGTCCCTGCTCATAGCAGGGAGGTTGGAACCTGATGATATTTTAGGTACCCTTCCAACCTTAACAATTCTATGATTTTATTATTCTATATGGGAGGTGATGATCCTCTGATCTCCAGCTCCATGGCCCTCCTCTGGACCTACTCAAGCATGTCCATGCCTTCCTTATGCTGGAGGCCCCAGAACCAGACACAGTATTCTAGGAGGGGTCTCACAAGAGCAGAGTAGATGGGGAGAATCCCTTGGCCATGCTTCTTTTGATTCAGTCCAGAATATAGTTGGCTTTCTGGGCTGCAAGCACACATTGCTGGCTCATGTTGAGATTTTTATCAACCAATCTGTATGTATTAATCAACCAACATTATGTATTAATTCTCTTAGGACAGATGTTTCAGGTCCTGGCTAGTGATTTTGGGTTCTGGCTAGTGACTGAACAGCACTCAATAAATCTAATCTAAGACACAAGGCTCCTAGATCCACATACTGTGATCACTTCCCAGCTGCTGTTAAGACCAGCATGTGTATTATACTCCTTCTGCTTGCCCACATTTCCCTTAGAAAGAAGACTGCCAGAGCAGCCTTGAAGTAGGGCTGTTTAGTACTTAGGGAGATTCAGGGGAAAAGAACTGTGGAGCACACTACCCATGAGGTACAGGAATATGAACAGAAATTGTCAGTCCCCTGTATGAAAACAGTGTGCTTTAAGAGTGAAATTGAAATAAACTTAACTGTGCAAAAAAATTCCTTTTTGGTCAGGCTTTCCTTTTGTTCAGAAGAGAGGGAGGGAGGAAAGAAGAGACGGAGGGAGGGAGGGAAGAAGAGAGGGAAGAAGAAAGGCATATAAAGAAAATAAAATTTCTGCTGTTTTCAGTGGTTTGGAAATCAATTGCAGAAAAAGGGACCAGAGGAGTCCTCCAAGATTGTCATGGCTATTGTTGCAGGCTGTTTTAAAAACATGTGCTGTACAGTAAAGAGCATTTAAACCCCACCAGTGAAAAGAAAAAACACCATATTTAAACATTGTAAGTGTGTAAGAAGTATTCAGGAGCCTCACAGAGGTGAAGAATAGCAAAGGAAAACTTAAATTGAAAAGCAGCATGCTTTAACAGCATATCCTGAGCACTAGCTGCAGCATGTGCCCACATACCTCGCTAGTTTATGCAATTTCAGAGAAATGTTGACAGTGAAAAGTGACCATCTGCCAGAAAAAACGACTGTAAAGTGGTTGACAACCTCGGCTGTAGGCATTTCTCCTTTACTTAGCATTATAAACATATCAAAAGATTTCAACTATTTCCTGTGTTTCATGGTATGGCCTCCCACACCCGAACTCCTTTACATCATCCTGCTAGAATGTCCTATGGGGATATCCACTATTCAACAAGGAACAGTTTTATTTAAGCACAACTGCACGCAGCTTTTTTAGGAAGTGTGTCCCTGCATTCGTTTTGCATTCAGCTGCTGTGCTTGTTTTCTTACCCACTTACAGTCTGACTTTCAAATGTACAGAAACACCTGCTGCTCCTGCGGTGAGTAGCTTGGCTAGTCCAACATCACTGATAATCAAGTAATTATTTCACCAACGTTTCACTGCTTCTACTTTTTTAATCCTTCCCACTACTTTAGTACATAGAGTTAAAACACAAGATTGACAGGCTGGAAGACAGAGTATACTACAGGGCCATCATTGTGGTAGCTCGCAAGCTAAGCCAGTGGTTTGAAGGCAAGCCAAGGTGGGGTTTGAATGTGTCAGGTCCTGTAGCACTCTAAGGTCTGTTTGAAGGCCTGATTTTAGAATAGCAGATGGCACAGTCTAGGGCTTGCCCCAATTTTTACATTCCGCCTCACAGATAGTCCCTAGTTTATGTGTAATTAAAAAACAGTTGCAGACCCTATTCTTCAGTATTTTTGGGAAGTCAAGAAACAGGCAGTCATGTGAAATGCTTTCAATATTTAGTAAAATACATTCTCCATATGTTAAAAAGTAGTCTAATGCCTTAATCTCCCAGAATCAGAAAGCATGGGCAACACGTGCCTTCAAAGTAAATACTGCAGTTAACACCAATGCAGGAAGTAAAAGAAATGTATTTAAATAGATAGTGTATTAAACTATAAGGTTAAAAAAAGCATCCCGAAGAAATCTAGCAGGGAACATAAAAATTTATTAAATGAGAAAAACCAGAGAGACTATAGTCAAAACAGAACATCCATAGATCCAAAATTTTACTCATGCACGCCTGGGTAATGAAACAATAAAATAAAAAAATTGAGAGGAAATTTCAGGTGGGAATTTCACTGTTTGTGTTAATTCTCATATAATATATGGGGTTTGATAGATTTTATTAACTCACAGACTAATAAAGAAAAAGTTACTAACTTACATATAATTGCTCTCCCAATCTGTATTCCTGATAGTATTTCAAATGGAAAAAAAAAAAAAAAAAAAAAAAAAAAAAAGTAATTTGGAGTAATTTTTTTGGATGCCATTGCTTTGGAAAATGAATTTACCACTTCCTCTCTTCCTCCTACAATAGCTACATAGCATATTTTTTAGCAAAAGAGTCCTTACTCAAACTGTAACAATAATTATGGTTTCCATTTTCTCAGATTTTCAGAAAGCTCTTGTTTATTTCTGAGCTGCTCATATAGTGAGAACTACAGAAACTACTTAGAAAACAACCCAAAAGGAGGACAAATGGTGGGTTGAGCATACACAGCCACTCACAACACATCGTGGGTATTTTTTGCCGCTACTCTCCTGTGTTTGTTGGATTCCGCAATGTAAGGAAAAGAAAGGTTTTCCACCCCCCTCTGAAGGCTTGAACTGTACCACTGAGCAGGGAGGGCAGAGCGGCCAGCCCTCCTGTCCACGGGGAAGGCACAGCATCTTGCCTTCCCTGCTCCCGGGCACGGAGCACCGTTTCCATGCTCTCTGCTGGCGGGTACGGTGCACGACAGGAGGGGCCCCACGATATTCCGTCCGCCCTGCCAGGGATTTCAGCTGTTTGCACTGGAGCATTGATAATCCTCAGGGAGTGTGGTTATTACTGATCTGCAGAGTGTGGGAGTGCTGGGGCAGAATCCTCATAGTTTCCTCTCTGGCACCGTGTGATGGTTGCACCCCAGCCCAAAGTGATTTTACTTCTCCCCACTTCCCCATTCTTAATACCACCACGCTATCAGATATATATAAATTTTTTGTTAGACAGAATCCACTTCACTGCCTCTGTGGCCACAATAACTGCATTTGTTGTTAGGAGGTCAAGAAGGGTGAGGAAAGGGTGAGAAAGAGAGAGAAGAGACCTGCATGCTTGATGTTGAAGAAAAGCCTATTTGTGCTTAATACATTGGAGAAATTGTTCAAGAACAGTTCATCCATGTGAAAAACATAACCCTTACATGGCTGCCAAATGCAGTAAAGCCCAGTAGGATCAGCTATTTAAGTGCCAATCCCAAAACTTGAAGCTGCCTGGAGGCAGTTTCAGCCTTTACACCCCATTTTTTCTAAGGTTGTAGAACATCTGAGAGACATGTTACTTGCTTGTTCAGGTCTGCTCCTTTCCTTTTTTAATGATTGTTCCAAACTTAAAAAAAAAAAGAAAGAAAAAAAGTAAATTATCTTTTTAAAAAAAGAAAAAACAACAAAAAAGAAGACATCTGTGCATCTGGCAAGTTCCAGAAAATCAGCACCTAATTCAGGGAGCTGGGATACTGACACCATTTGGTGTAAAGGGACCCAGCAGTACCGGAACAGTTACAGGAAAATCACGTTTCCATACATTTCATTACACCTTTTAGTTAAACGCTGTAGCCCACATTTTTTCATACTGTACTAGGATTGGCTGGTGGTCATTTCTTGACACTGTCACACCCACATGCTCTTAGGCAGGCCTGTGACTTGCTGCCTGTGTCCTTTGGGCCAGGAAGGACTCAGATATAAAAATATATACTTTTATAGCCATTATAAAAATATATAGACATATATAGGTATAAAGGTGTGGAAAGATGTGTATATACATACATTTTATATACAGTATTTTATATAAAAAATTATATATACAATTATAATTATATATAAAATTATATATAAAATATAGAAATTAAATACATATAATCCATGAAAGCATAAGTATAAAATTGATAAAGCATTATTTAATAAGAGAAAATCAGATTAATAATTAAAGTTTAAATTTTAATACAAAGCAATTAAACAGAATCTGGGACCATGCTGGTGTCCCCCACTTCATCAGGCTGCAGAACATGCCCAACATGTTGAGGGAGAATGACTTCAAGAGGGTTAAGGGGTGAAAAAATGGTGGGGGAACAGGCCCAAGGGCTATGGAGCCTTCCTAGGAGGCCCACCAAAGGGCCCTTGGTGCAGACCTTGTTGTGTGCAAAGAAGAGACTGATCCCCTGAGCCAGACCAAGCAGCTCCTGCACCCACACGCACAGTGGCAGGATGGCACACAGGACAACTGGGGCAGGCATGGGGCTTTGCTTCGTGGTACAAGACACAGGCAGGGCTGTCTGCAAAAGTAGAAAAGCAGAGCAAAATGCCAGCTTTGAAAGAATATGCACATGGGGTTAATAAGGAAAAGACCCCAAGGGAATTCCAAAGAAGACCAGGTGAACCAGAGAAAATGGTCAAAGGCCCATGATCCACAAACTGGATTTCAAGGTCAGTGTCACAGAGAGGATGGGTAGTGGTGGAAAGCTCCCTTTCCCTGCAGTTGTGGGGGATTTCGCAGCTACCTGTAACACCATTATGGGATGCAGGCTAGTGTTTATGTGTCCCTATCTTTATACTGAAGCTGTAAGAAAGAGGTGTAGGATTGAGCATGCCATCAAGACCATCCCGTTAGAACATCCTGATAACTGCAAAAGCAGCACAACCCAGTCTTGGAAATGCAGACTGCAGCCCCCTGCTCTCAGAGAACATCAGGAGGATGCTGCTGATAAAAGGGCAAGCCGTGGTGCTATGACAGAGGCTGAAGAAGTCAGAAGGATAGTCATGAAAGTGCTGGTTGTGCTGATAAGGCTATGGCTATTGTTCACAGGACATCAAAGTGAAACAGCCTTAAAAACAAGGCCAATAATTAGGACACCTAAGCCAGTTTTTTGGGGGTGCAACAATAAATGGAAAGAAAGGTTTTAGCACTCACAAACCATGACTATTTATTTTCAGGCACAGAGGAACAGCAAGCATTTTGGTGGTGATTAAAAAGGCTGGTGAGGCTCTTAGTTTCGGGGCCTTGGCTTACAGGCCAGAAAACAGAAAAAAATTAAGACTGCTAATTAGGAAAGCCAAATGGATTTTGCATCAATGCAAGTGTCTTATTGGCAAGGGACAACCACTTCCTCTTAGGTGCAAACTGTTCTTTTGAATCTGTGGGCCAGTGATCAAGTGTCCTACAAGGGTAGAAGGTGGCCACCTGGAAGGAACATATCAGTTACTACAGCAGAGATTGAGGAGCGACCAGCCTGCTCTTCGACTGCTGTGGAGCATGTTAGGCAATGGGACTGGCTAGTACAGAAGTTCCGAGCTGGGCAATATGTGGAAGAATGCAGATTTTTTAGTTTAGATCTGGTATTCCCTACCTGAAGCTTATGAATCATCAGTTCAAGGTGTAGAGAAATTTTTTGATCATTTATGCAAGCTATTTGAATCTGGTGATTATGTTCATCTTCATCTTGAAGCTGTCAGCATGCATGACTCTTCATATTCTCCCATTATTCATTTAAACAATATGAATACAACAAAATGTTTAGATTGGGCCAGTACTCTCCTGCAAAGTAAGAGAGAGCTGTGTCATGACCAAACTTTCATTCTGAATGTCACTATTGTGAAAGCCATAGGGGGCAGGGTTTGCAGAACCCTGCAGCCTATTCCCTAATCCAAAATTACCAACAAAAAGCAGAACTACTTCATTTCTCTAAGTAACAGTGACAATAAACTCTGTTTCACTGCAAGTCTCGCAGCACTCACAGTGAAGAGGGGCCTGACAGATGCAGAAGTGTTAGACAGAGCTGAAGAGCTACATGACAAACTGTGGTGGTCTGTGCACAGAAAGGTCATGTTGAGTGACATACCTTGCATGAGAATTTGCTACAAGCTAATATATGTATCATCATCCTATCAGAGGGGTTAAAAGGCGGCAGGGCTTTTAAGCCAAATGACAGTCTTGAATACCCCAAGGCCTGTTTCCTTCTTTTACATGATTAACATTATTATTGTGTTAAGGAGGTAAAGAAGATATTTGGGGTGAGCAACCTTTGTGAACTTTGTCATGTATGGTTATAGGTGTGGCCACAGCTGTTACTATTATTGCTGGCTCTGCTTGTCTCATGACAAAGCATTTATCCTGAGGAAAACTAGGAGGTGCCTCAGCTGCAGCCTGTTGTGCCATTCTGGGGAGTGCTTACAGAGAAGCACAAAGCTCTGGCTATAAAAAAAAATAATAAATAATTGTTTGGCTATGATTTTTTTGTGAAGAGTGTAATATCTGTGGAGAAAAACAGCATGAATGTGAAAGCTGGAAGTGCTGAATGTGCTATGTGCAGGTCTGTAATGTAAACCAGCACCGTTGTTCCATGCCCACGATCAAAAATCCAGGAAAAGGTCCAGGCTGTAATATCTATGACATGGAATGTATGCAGGAGACAGCAAAACATGTCCCAAACTACATTTTTGTGAGATGTTATCACCAGATGACCCTTTGGATGAAGAAGAAGGGACATAAAAAAACCACAGAGTTACTACTGCCAACAAGATGTAAAAATGTTGAGGATGGCCTGCATACAAGATCATACAAGAATGAGATTCTAGTGATGATGCAACACACATTCTGAGAAAATGGACAGTGAAAAGCTGAAGGTTTATTGCTGTAGAGATGCCTTGTAATACATTACCCTGACTTCTACTTGAATGCTCAGGTAGCAGTGTGTTGGTTTGGCACTAACTTGGCAGTCTCTCAATTCAGCCCTCCCCCCCTTCTCCCTCAAGGTAGGGAAAGAGGAAGAAAAATGAGAAAGAGAGGCTTTCTGGGTTGAAAAGTGAAACAGATTTATTTTAATTATTAGTGATAAGGGAATATATATATATTTGCAAAGGGATGTGCAACACCCGATCCCCTCCCTCCTCCCCCAGCGACTCTCACAGCAACTCTTCTCCCTGGTGACTCCAGCTGAAGGGGGGAGTGTCCGGGCGCACGGACGGGGCCTCGGGTGTCGGCTGGGAAGAAAAATGGAAAAAAAAAAAAGAGAGCCAAAGAGAGGGTGATAGAAGCAACAGAAAGCAGAAAAGTGAGAGGAAAAGGAAGACAAAAGGCTTGACTTCCGTGATGTCTTAACCTATGCTGAAATCCAAATAGAGAAAATATTATGAGAAGGGAATATTCTGATTTGCTGATCCTGCCTTCAGTCTAATCTGCTCCCCCGTAGGGGGGGAGGCTGCAGACAGCCAGAAGTGACCTTGGTTATTATCAGTCCACTGGCGCTGCTAAAAAGTTCACTGAAAGAAAAAAACTCAGCAAAGAGCTTGCTCAAACCAAAACAAGCAGTTCCTTAAACCTAGCATGATTATGCTCCTCCTGCACAGGAAAAAGAGATACTTGACCCTTTCTGTTCAGTGGTTTGCGAAGGTGGCCAAAAATTAAAACAGTCAAATCTGTCATGTGTTACATCAAGTAGGACCTTACTTCTTAGGTGGCCATGTGGTCATTGGTAGGGTGACAACAGACTTTTTATTTAATGAGTGTTTTTTCCGTGACTGTATTGAATGCTACCATGAAAATGACTGGAACCCTCTGGTAGGGGCCAGTTTTGGATATGCGTATTACACAAAAAACCAGAAGATGGACCACCTGAAGAGAGCAGGTTTTAGTATTAGATGTCAATAGGTACATTAGTGGGTCACTATGACAAAATCAGACATGGAGTTTTCAGACAAACTGCTCACACTATAGGTCCCCAGAGATGTGCTTTTTGGTGGCAGGACAAGTGCCATTTGTGAGTACTGCAAAACAGCCATTGACAGAAAAATACATTAGTATGATTTTGCTAACCTCTATCCCTTTATTAACAAAAATTGCCCTCTTGGACACCCTGAAGTTTTTTTTAGAGGTTTGACATTCAGAAAGCCTATTATGGAATATTCAAAGTAAAGGTTTACCCACCTCGTGGGCTCTTTCTCCCTGTGCTTCCCATGAAGATAAATAGCAAGCTACAGTTTCCTTTGTGCTGTACTTGTGCAGAAATTCCCAAGGCCCTTTGCAATCACAGCAATGAAGAAGGAACCCTTGTGGGTACCTGGTACTCCCTGGAACTGAAGAAGGTTCTGGAGAATGGCTATGGGGTCTGTGAAATTTATGAGGTTTGACATTTCTAACAGGAAGTAGGAGTCTTTTCCCAGATTATGTAACACTCCACCTCCTCCAGAAGCACAAAACTTCAGGTTACCCAGCCTGGCACGCAGATGATTAAAAAAACCCAACCAAACAAAAAAAACACCCAAACAACAAAAAACAAACTAGTATGTTCAAGATTACAAGCAGAAATAAGATGCCATTTTGTGGCCTGAACATATTAAGAAAAACCCTGCCAAACGCCAAATTGCAAAACCATTTTTAAATTCCTCAGAGGGAAAACTGAGACAGACATCCAGCCTACTCAACATCACCATTGCAAGAGAAGGAGATGAGTTGTATAGTTACCTCTTTTCTCTGGCTTACAATGTGTCCTCCAATGTTTGTATAGATAAGGATGCAGCAACAATCTCATGGAAGCATACCAAAGGATGTGTGACCCTGGAGTGTAACACTAACATTTTCATAGCGTGCTTCGCCGTAGCGCACCTGAGCTTCAAGCTTTACAATCCCTTACATGCCCTGCAAAACCATTGCCTTTATCATGGCACAGACTCTGTGACATTTGTGAGTCATCCAAGGAACTGCTCAGGGACTTTTTAAGTGAGCTGATGCGTGATTTGCCACCATACCAGCACATTATGGAGTTCATCAGGCCCCAAATCCTATGGCTACCTACAGTTTGGAAGCAAGTTTATTTAAAGGTCAGAGATAAAATTCTAAGGGCAGCAAACAAAGTATTGACTTTGAGACACTGAGGGGTCTGGTGTTGAACTCTATCATAAATCTAGCCAGTGATGACCTTAAAAGTGTGATAGAGCAGTGCTTCATCATCAAGAATGAGGAGAAGCAGGCAATGGAAGCCAAGACCTTTCAGAAGACGCCAAGGATAATCTATGACAAAGAGTACTGATGAAAATTCTTAAAGCTTCCCCTACAGCTTTTGATCATGGGCACATGGAAGCATCTCTCTTCTGCTACTCTGGCACAGCCTGGCAACTGTGGGAAAGTTTATTTTGCAAAACAAGTTTTGGAGAACGCCAATCACTACCTCTCTGTTATGCCTGAGAATAATGTGTGGTCTGGCTGTTGGCAGGAACTGTTCTGTAAATATTTTCATTTGGACTAATCTGAAAGTCTTAATGATAACCGTTTATTTCCTCCCAACAAATTACAGTTGTAATCAATTCGATGAGTTCTACTTGTGACAGCAACAAAACTGAGAAAGCTTTTACTAAGCATGTGCATCACAGGAATTTCAGTGTCCAGGAAGACATTTTCCAGGGTAAAAACAGCTGCACAATCAACACAGAATATATGGTGTTATTTGTGAATCCCAGACACAACCTTCAGGTTGCATCCATAGCCATGCAAATGCATCCTGCAAGGCCCTGTTCTTTTTAGAAGCATATGAAAAGGTATATAGGTACCACATAGGTATCTGGTTGCAAATTTAAATGCCTTAACCCCAGAGGTTTTTAATCTAAGGACTCGCCTTTTCCAGCCAGAGTGGCTGGCTCTTTACACCTTGAAAATAAAAAAGGCTGGTGTTCAACAGTAAATAAAGAAGACCTGGACTGACATCTTGAGTGTTTGTCTGTGCAGATTTAGGAATATGTAGTCCCAGTGTCGGTCTGTTCTGGAGCTGCTGATCACTCCTCCCCCTGGCAGAGGCAAGCAGTATTCAGCCCTGTTTCTGATGACCTGATAAATGCCATTTCTGAAATTGCCCCGAATACGCTGAAGGGTAGCATTGTAGTAACACCTCAAGAGTTACACATGCTGAAAAAGGTTTCCACATTCATTAAAAGCCTAAGTAGTAAAAGCCTGTGCTTCAAACTCTTGTTCTGTGCACCATAGGCATGTCTCCATCTGAGTCTACACCTTACAGAAGTGCCTACTGAAAAAAGAGCACCAGATAAGGCATTTCCACCCTCATCCAAATTGGATTAAAACCTGCCATCTATCACACCTCAAGCTGAAATCAGAAATGAAGCTTTGGTTTAGTAGGCTGGGTGGGTTCTGAATAGGTTGACTGGATACAAAGTGCTTTGTAGCAAAGTACCCTTTCAATGTATTGCCATTTTGGCATCATTGCATCATTTTGGCACATAAGGTAGACAGAAAGCACTATGGAATTAAAATTTGTCTTTCTTTCACATGCTCCTTATAAGCAGAAGTCTTTTTTAAAACTTGCTTAAGAGCCAGCAAAATGCTTTTTCCTATAATAAATAAAGAAATACTAGTCATGTCAAAGTGGCATATGCATACAGTTAGTCAGGATTAGGATCAGACCAGATCAACAGGGATGCTATCTCTGCAGGGCATTTCCACCTTTTTCTGCTGCTGGTGGAGGCAAGATTTCTCTTAATTTCTTATATGCAGTGATCCCACACAGGCCAAACGGAAACAGACAGAAAAGTCAAGCTCATTTGGGTCCCAAGCCTGGAGTTAAAGATATTCTAATGTGCTTGTAAAAATTCTGTGCTGCCTCTGCCTGCATAACACAGTGAATCACACTTAGCTCTTTCCCTTTGGGGTTTCAAGCAATGTTCTGCCTGGGCCTAATCAACCTAATGGCTATGGGCATTGTGAATAAACGAGGGTCACAGTCTAGCAGGTTTATACTGGCTTTATTTTTATTTCTGACTAAATCTTATCAGATTTTTTTTACCTGATGACAGCAACTTTCATTCTGGACTGAAAAGTTCCCCACTGCAGTTGCTAGTAAGTCTTGATAATTCCCTCAAGCCTTGCAAAGGAGCTAGCAAGAACAACAAATAAATTGTGAATTGCTGCTAGGCATGTGAAACTTGGAGGTCTTAAAGTGTGAGATGAGATGATCTCCCAGGATACACGTTAATCCTACATTTGAGCCTATTAGTTATTGGAATGAAGCTGGTGGAAGCAGAGGGAAGAAAGAGAAAGGGAAGAGAGATTTAGCTGTTTAAAATAAATAATAAGTACTAAGGGAGAAGGACCACAAAAAAAAACAACAAAGTGAGTTTAGTAAAGAGCATGCAGTTAGAATGCTAGTTCCTTGTTTTTGTGCCCTTAGTAGCATCAAGCATACTTATTAAAAGGTTCTAGATTTAGTTCAACACAATTCTCTTTGGCAGTACCTGGTCTGGAAAAACACACATCTTCATGAGACACAGCTATGACAAAGGCTGCTATAAGGATCAAAAAATACCTCACATTGGGAGATAAAGAAGGCATGGCAAGGTTTGCTTCTTCTCATTCAGGCTTTCATTGTATGTGGGGAGGTGAAGGGAGCATGGGGGGAAATAAAAAAAATTATGAACCCTCCTGGAAAGCCAAGTACTCACACAGGGCTTGGCTTCATGGGGATTAATGATCCCCATTCACAACTGTGCTACATTTCGAATAGCAGGGGAGACTATATACTTTGTTGGCATGAAAGGGTGGGTCTCCTTTGACTTCAGCAGAGTTTCATTTATTTCTGCTAGGAGAGAATTTGGCCCTGAAATCGCTAGTTGCATTGTAAGTACCTTCCTCTGCCAGAGCAGGATTATTCCCTCATTCAATGCATTTTGCAGTCTAATGTTGAATATTAAATGTTAAGCATTCCATATGACAGGGTTTTCCCTATGCCTCTTGGGATGATAACTCATTAAGAACTTTTTCTGATTGCTCAGCCTATGTTAATTTCTCTTTGTTACCATCTGACTGCAGTAGTCCCAGCTCTATTCCATGGTACCACCCAAAGCAATTCTCCATCTTTTCTTTGTGCATCCCTATCACATTTCAGGAAAAGGACGTATCCTCTTTTCATAGCACTACCTTATTCATATCTGATTTTTCTGAAGAATGTTCAACATTTGTTATTACAGGACTTAAAACTTAACTTAAGAAATCAGCAAAATGTCACCTTTGATCTTGCTTACATACAAAAGGAGTACAAAAATTCTCACTGAGCAGGCTGCCAGGAGGAAGTACATGAAGAAGTACACTGTACTTGCGCCACTACATGTAGGTGAATGGAGATTGCCAGATGCGCTAGAGGCACTCTTTAAAGGGGAAACATAAAGCAAGCAAATGAGGAGCCTCCTACTTCTCCTCTGGTCCTGGAAGTACACTCTGTACACTCCCTAACACTGTTGCTAAATGCCAGAGACTGAGCCCTGCTTGTTGAGATGGATAAGATGAGCAGAGCTCTAAAAAAAGGCCAGCAGTTCCTTGGCCCACTGCAAGGCCACTTCGGATTCCCCAAGATTGTAAAGGTAGCTCTGCTTTATGATAAAATTTTGCTTTTCTCATGTATTTTAAACTGTAATTTATCATCCCATTATACCCTCAGAGATCAATAAGGCTACTTATGGAAAAAAAATTATATTCCATTGCCAGTGAAGATGGCATACAAAATAGCCACTGAACCCTTCTTTAAAAATCTTGCTATTAGATTGCTCAGTAGGAGTTTAGCCAGTATACATTCTTTCAGATTATACTGAGTTGCAGAAGCTGGAAGTCCTGCTCAGCTCCTGATACAGTAATTTTGTCATTCCTTTAAAAAAAAAAAAAAACAACAACACATCTTGTGCTGTCTTTGTAAGTAAATATTTACACCTTTGCAGGATGCTGCTAGTAATTCTTCCTAATACACTATGAAGTAAGTTAAACTGAGCAGAGATTAGTGCCTAATACAAAAAAGGTCTCTATGAAGGGGGAAGTCAGAGCATAGTGATTTTGGCTGTGGAATCTCACCGGACTTGAGCAGCTAAACTGCTGGAGCCCAAGTATAATTCTTATGCCAAACATTTGTCTGCACACTGTTCCTGTGCAGCTCAGGCTCAGCTTTGTCAACATCCCTGTGACTTAGACTGTACTGCTCCTCCTTGCCTCACATATGGAAACTGTCCCCTGTTAATGAAGTCATACTGACTGAACATAGCATGCTCCAAGTGAACATTGATGGTAGGGCACGGGAGACATACAAAGAAGGGCCCTGCCCTCCCCACCCCAACACGCACCATTTTACAGCCCATGGCTTTCTATCAGGGAGAGAATGCAAAGTGTCACTTCCAGCTACCTGCTGAGACATTCTCCCAGCTTTGCCACCAGGTGGTAATGATCTGCAGTACATTTTTTGCAGAATAAAAATATAAGGAAGAGAATTTTCTCTTTTTGTCTAGATGACGCAGAAATAATTATTTTCAAATACAGCCTTTCTTAGCTGAAGTTTTTGTTTTCATGCTGCACAGTCTAACATACAATGTCAGTAGAATATTCACTCTTTTCAGTGGAAAGCACTTACTGTCACAGTGTGTTTGTTTTCTAAATTAGATAAATTGACCTAGAAGTCCATCTCTGTTCTTGACCTTTGAGCTTATTTTCATCAGAAAAAAACCCAAAGTTTCTTGAAGTGTAGTCTGGTAGGGTTAAGGTACTTAAGTTAGTGACGTCATTAGCTTAAATCATAACCAATTACCCTTCCATGTTGATTTCCATGAACAGTTCAGAGAAGGTTCAGCCATTTCAGAATGGCACTTTTTGACTCCCTGGAGTGATTATCGTGTGCAAAGGAAGCAACGAATCAGTAACAAATGGGGAGTGGAGCTGTCATGTTGGAGTTAAGCAATTCCAAAAGGAGGAACAAAAACTACATAACAATAAATGAAAATGCTAAATCTGCTAGCAAATAACAAACTGTGTGGTCTTCATTATCTATATGGTTCTGGATTTGGAAATAATTTATCTTGGATTTTTTAATCTGAATGACACCTTTTTAGCTGAGTATGAATATGACCCAGTTGTGTTAGTGAGATAAATCTTTTAATTGATAGCCTACATTTGAAAAACATTTTTGCTCCATTTTTAAAATTTGCTATGAGTAGCTTAATTTGTCTACTCTGTAAGGCAGTAGCAATGTTTTGAAGATTTCCAACCCCTGAAGTGATACATTGGATCATTTCTAAACTGAATTCAAGAAAGTGGCCAGTTAGTAGAGTCCCACAATGATTTAATGCAGTATCATGTTTATCCTGTTTCTATTGTATTAAAAAAAAAAAAAGCAGGATTAAAGGAATTTCAGTGTTTCCAATACAGTCATCATAAAGCTTACTATCTCAAAAGATATATGTCAACTATAAAATGAAAAAAAAAAAAAGTAAGAATAATAAAAAAAAGTAAGACGAATTCCAAACAGATTGAATGGCCCAAGCAAGAAACTCTCCCCACCAAACATCTGGACACTGCAAACTCCGAGGAAGTTACTGCATCAGAATCCACGTTTTGCAGCTGTCTTGTAATGAGCTGAACCAAAACCTTGGATTGGATCATATCTGTGTTTACAGATGTTTGGATTTGGACCGTAGTTTGTAGCTCTGGTCCAGTTACAATAAATGCATTTTAGATGTTTCTGAGCCACTAAAATAATTGAACTTTGTAAAAAACAAAATATTTTTAAGAATATATTAAGAGATGTTTTATTGGATTATTTAAAAAATTTTCTTATTTAGAATTAATTCACATATTTCAATGACTTACTTGCATCAGCCTTCTCTGGCAAGTGCTCCAGCCACATTATAAAGGCCACAGCAGGTGAAAGCAGGGACTGGGAGAATGAAGCACCCCCCCACTGTAGGAGGAGAACAGGTTTGTGACCATCTGAAGAACCTGAAGGTGCACAAGTCTATGGGACCTGATGGGGTCGATTCATGGGTCCTGAGGGAGTTGACAGATGCAGTTGCTAAGCCTCTGTCCATCATATTTGAGAGGTCATGGTGGTCTGGTGAGGTTCCTGCTGATTGGAAAAAAGGTCACATAGCCCCTTGTGTCAGTTTGGCACCGAGTTGGCAGTCTCTCGATTCACCCCTCCCCCCTTCTCCCCCAAGGTAGGGAAAGAGGGAGAACAAGGATAAAGAGAGGCTCTCTGGGTTTAAAAGTGAAACAGATTTATTTCAATTATTGGTGAGAAGGGAATATATATTTGCAAAGGGATGTGCAACACCCGCCCCCCTCCCTCCTCCCCTGACCACTCTCACGGTCTCCCAGCTGAAGGGGGGAGTGTCCAGGTGCACGGACGGGGTCCTTGGGTGTTGGCTGTAAGGAAAAATGGAAAAAACAGAGGGAGAGATCTGAAGAGAGGGTGATATAAGCGACAGTAAGCAGAAAAGTGAGAGAAAAAGGAAAAATGAGAGGCTTGAATTCCATGATATATTAGCCTATACTGAAAGCCAAATAGAGAAATATGATGAGAAGGGAATATTCTGATTTGCTGATCCTTCCTTCAGTCTAATCTGCTCCCCCATGGGGAGGAGGCTGCAGACAGTCAGAAGTGACCTTGGTTATTATCAGTCCACTGGTGCTGCTAAAAGGTTCACTGAAAGGAAGAAAAAAACTCAGCAAAGAGCTTGCTCAAACCAAAACATTTTTTAAAAAGGGGAAAAAAGAAGAT
This sequence comes from Hemiprocne comata, assembly GCA_020745705.1. Lineage (NCBI taxonomy): Eukaryota > Metazoa > Chordata > Aves > Apodiformes > Apodidae > Hemiprocne > Hemiprocne comata. The sequence continues at coordinate 73,296,381 of CM036616.1, read as the reverse complement.
CCAGGGAACTACAGGCAGGTCAACCTCACCTCTGTGCCTGGCAAGATCATCCCCCTGGAAAATCTGCCAAGGCACATGGAAAATACGGAGAGACAGCCAACATGGCTTCAGTAAGGGCAAATCGTGCCTGACCAATTTGGTGTCCTTCTATGAGAAGGCTGCAGAGACCAGGATGGTGACATAGGATAGTGACAGAGCAACTGACATTATCTACCTGGATTTGTGCAAGGCATTTGACGCTGTCCCACACAATATCCTGGTCTCCAAACTAACAAGTCATGGGTTTGACAGATGGACCACTTGGTGGATAAGTAATTGGCTGGATGGCCACACCCAGAGAGTTGTGGTCAATGGCTCTGTGTCCAAGTGGAGACAAATGACGAGTAGTGTTCCTCAGGGGTCAGTAATGAGACCAGTGCTGTTCAATGTCTTTGTTGGAGACATGGACAGTGGAATCAAGTGCACTCTCAGCAAGTTTGCTGGTGATACCAAGCTGTATAGTGTGGTTAACACTTTACAGGGAAGGGATGCCATCCTGAGGGACTTTGACAGGCTGGAGAGGTGAGCCAATGCCAACCTCATGAAGTTCAACAAGGCCAAGTGCAAGGGCCTGCACCTGGGTCAGTGCAACCCCAGGTGCAAATACAGGCTGGAGGGAGAATGGCTAGAGAGCAGTCCTGAGGAAAAGGAGTTGGGGTTGGTAGTAGATGAGAAGCTCGATATGAGCTGCCAGTGTGCACTGGAGTCCAGAGGGCCAACCACATGCTGGACTGAATCAGAAGAAGTGTGGCCAGCAGGGTGAGGGAGGTGATTCTGCCCCTCTACTCCACTCTGGTGAGACCCCACCCGGAGTACTGTGTACAGTTCTGGAGCCCTCAGCACAGGAAAGACATGGAATTGTTGGAGAGGGTGCAGAGGAGAGCCATGAAGATGATCAAAAGTCTGAAGCACCTCTGCTATGAAGACAGGCTGAGAAATCGTGGCTGTTAAACATGGAGAAGAAAAGGCTCCAGAGAAACCTTGTAGCGGCCTTCCAGTTCCTGAAGGGATTCTACAGGAAAGCTGGGAAGGGTCTTTTACCCAGAGAGGGTAGTGATAGGACAAGGGGTAATGGTTTTAAGCTGGAAGAGGGTAGATTTAGGTTAGACATCAGGAAGAAATTCTTCACCATGAGGGCAGTAAGGCACTGGAATAGGTTGCCCAGGGACGTTGTGGAAGCCCCCTCCCTGGAGGTGTTTAAGGCCAGGTTGAATAAAGATTTGTGCAACCTGGTCTGGTGGAAGGTGTCCCTGCTCATAGCAGGGAGGTTGGAACCTGATGATCTATGATTCTGTGATTCACCTAAGTAAAATTGTAACAGTGCACACTCTACTAGTCCCGTGGATTGTGCATATATTCTGTGTCCATAGGTGCCACATTTTTCGCTGCCAGAAAAACCCCATGACATTTAAGAGGCAACTGAATGCTTTTTATTGGTTTTGTTTGCACATAATATTACTTTGCCTGGTAAGCATAAAGCACCATCTATTGAACTGCTCATTCCTTTATAGCATGGTTTTTCACATGTCAGTCAGAATTCCTAACATTTTTTGTAGGTCATTTAGAAATCTTGAAGATCATTGGTATTCACCAGAATATTTTCTTTTGCAAGATAAGAAGCCTTTTTTTATTTGAATTGAAATATGACTAAGTAACACTTTCTTATTTCTTTGTTTGCCATCACACAGATTAATTCATTTTTCATCACAGAGAGAGGAATGATCTTCTTCAAATGCTATTGCTTTTTAAGGTAGTTATTTTAATTATTTCATATATAACAAGTGAGACAGAAATACTTAGACAAATAATTCTTGTGAGCCAGAGATATACAAAGTCTCAGCCCCACTATAATGAATGTCGTTCTTGTAAATGCACATGGTTAAGATACTTGACCTAAATACCTGGCCAGGAAAATGACTGCTTGAAAAGGTTAAACTTCTGCCACAAAACAAGGGCTCAGCATCTGCTGATATGACTACTTGCTGTTTCTCTCTTTCTTTCTCTCCCTGCTTCCCCATGGAGAAATCTGCCCAATTTACCCATTCCTTGCTTCACTCTCTCTGTAAAGAAAAAAAAAAACAAAAACAAACCTGTGAAAACCCAGAGATATGCCAAGTACTTCTGGGATACAGAAGATGGTTGGTATTCTGGGCTACAGGGGCCCTATTCTCTTTCCTTAGGTACCGCTCACATTGTACAAGCACCTCACCTCAGTCAGAAGACGGGTTTCAGAGGCAGTATGCCTGAAAGCCTAGCAGAAATATTAGTGAAACTGTGCCTATATCTACTGCTCTGCAGGGAACTTAATTAAATCTTCACTGAGGAGATCGATTGCAAAGACCAGTCAGCTGCAGTTACAAGCCTGAAGTGACTGTGTTTATCAGTTCTTCACCCAGGCTAAAACAGCAGCAGGATAACAAAACCACCTTAGAAACACAAGACTTTTCTCTCAGTGGAGAATTTGGGAAAGCAGAATTTTCTTTTAGAGTACATATTCATTTTTCATTACTTTTCATAGAGGCATGTATCAAACTGTAATTTTAACACCATGAAGGTTGCAGTCACAACTTCCACTCCAAACTAGAAGGTTCTTAAAAAATCATTAGATTCAAGTTCTTGTAAATGCTCTTTTTATTTGTCCCCTTTTTTTTTACTTTTTTCTTTTTCATTTTTTTTTTTTTTTTTTGAGACTAGAAAGCATTAGGAAATCTTATACTCTTTAATCTTATAAGAAACATACTTAAAGTGTTTCTCATCTACCCAGTCATGCCTACACATTACAGCTTTTTGAATAAAACTGGAGATATTGCAAGAAAATCTTAACTTTGCTTTTTGAATGCACTGATCATGAGAGCTAAGACAATGCCATGTAATTAGCCATGAATATAATTTAATTCTTGTTTTCACTCCTCTGTTTCTACTATCAGAGCAATTGCACAGAGATCAAGTCCTGACTATCACTGCAAAATCAGATCCTAAACACACTACTGCCTCCTTCACCTTTATACAAACTTCCTCACCCATTTGTGAATTATATTTAAAAACAGCACTAAGGAGTTCTGTATGAACACAGACTGCTTATACAGACTGAAGTTTTGGTGTGAGACACGGTGAGAAAATGAAATCAGAGTCCTGGAACTTAAGGAGGAGCAATGAAACAGCTATTCAGCTTCCAAAGATTTTCAGTCAGTCAGCACAAAGAGACTGGATGATATCCACACTAAATTTAAAATGGGACTTCACTTGCACTTACTGCTCTGAAGCTTGAGATAGATAAATGAAGTCCAGATCACCAGTAATCATGATAAAGGTAAAAGAACAGCAGGCATCTACACTGGCAGAGATCACCTCACATTTTCCCACTCAGTATGTGAAACATATAGTTAGAATACAATAGAATCAAAGGATCATTAAGGTTGAAAAAGATATCTAAGATCATCAAGTCCAACTATCAACTCAACACCACCATGTCAACTAAACCATGTCCTGAAGTGGGATGTCTACATGCTTTCTGAACACCTCCAGGGATGGTGACTCCACCACTTCCCTGGGCTGCCTGTCCCAATGCTTGACCACTCTTTCAGGAAAGAAATTTTTCCTAGTACCCTATCTAAACCCCCTCTGATGCAACTGGAGGCCATTTTCTCTCATCCTATCACTTGTTACCTGAGAAAAGAGACCAACACCCACCTCACTACAACCTCCTTTTAGGTAGTTGTAGAGAGCGATGAGGTCTCCCCTCAGCTTCCTTTTTTCCAGGCTAGATAACACCAGTTCCCTCTATTTCTCCTCAGAGCACTTGTTCTCCAGACCCTTCAACAACTTTGTTGCCCTGAACACACTCCAGCACCTCAATATCCTTGTAGTGAGGGGCCCAAAACCAAGCTCAGAATTCGAGGCATGGCCTCACCAATGCTGAGTACGGGGGACAATGCCTTCCCTAGTCCTGCTGGCCACACTATTCCTGATGCAGACCAGGATGCTGTAGGCCTTCTTGGCCACCTGGGCACATTGCTGGCTCATACTGAGCCAGCTGTCAACCGAAACCCCCAGGTCCCTTTCCACCAGGCAGCTTTCCAGCCACTCTTCCCCGAGCCTGTAGCATTGCCTGGGGTTGTTGTGACTCAAGTACAGGACCCAGCAGTGCAGTTACAGTGCTACACTTAGCTGTTAAGTTGCCCTACAGTTCTACCTTGTTTTGTTTCATGGGAGACACAGAAAAGGAGAAGGGTGATGAGGGAGCGAATGTCTCTCATTTCTGCAGTCATTTAATTTACAAGAGGAATAAATGTTATTAAAATGAATCACAAGAAAACTTTAAGAAAGCAGCAGGAGTAAATTCTTCAATTCATGTCAAATGAAAGATGCAGATCTCACAGGCATGGTAAGAAGGTACAGTGCTTTGTATGGCTAAACAAAAGTGATGTTCTAGAAGCTATTATAACAATCAAAATTAATCAACACTCTTACTGGAAATTGAAGATGAGTAATTGAGGATTTAATTATACTCTTAGGTATAAACCTAGAGTCTGTGATTGCAGCAACTCAGTAAGACAATAATAAGGCTTTTTTAGAAAAGTAAGATTGGAGAGGATCAGAGGGACAGACAAGTCCACTTCCTGCAATGAATAAAGCACTGTAAAAATGGCTCAGCTTAGATAGCTGTCTACAGGATTTCTTTTCAGTGTGTTCTCATAGAAACTACAGCACTTCTCGATCGCCTACAGAAAACTTAAAGCCAAGTGAAGAAAATCCACAGCTATAAAGAAACATAGGAAGTGAGCAGAAAGGGCAGAAGGTCTCACATATCTCATAGCTTCCTGATCTGTCAAGGACCACCTTTGATGAACCTCCTAGTTAATCTTCAACAGAAAACCATGTCTTACATTACTGAAGAGAAAGAAAAAATTCTAATATTTCTTCCCATTTGATCTAAAGGAAAATCGCTTCTTTATTCCAAATCTCATAGCTGGTTAAATCCTGAGCATGTTAATAGGTTGCACCATTCAGGCAGCAGATAAAAATTACTATCGGTAATCGCACTTTATTTACATATATTTCATTTTTAGTCCAGTGCTTCAGAGAAAGATGACAATGCCCAGCAGCTGCTCTTTTAAGTGCTCACAAAGAGAGGCAAGGGAAGGTGGAAGACTGGGAGGGAGAAGAGTCTTCTTTCCTTGGCAAGAAAATAGAGCTCCATAGCAACTAACAGAAGACTCAAAGCACATATTAACAGAGAAAAGCCAGACTGCAAACAAACATTCATGCAGGCTCTTTTCAAACTCCTTTTGGAATATGATGTATTCATATATCTAAAACTTTTTTCCTGATCTCCTATGAATTACTTTATTTTACATATAAAGCCCTGCTCCTAGGTTTTTCAAGCTTCATATTAAGATGTTTGAATTTACTGGCCATGTATCTTATTTCAAAGAATATGGCAGGATTTCTCCTTAGCTGGTTGGAAATATTCTTGTAACAGTATTTGGGTTAGTATTTTAGTGGTCAGTTATGACTCATTCCTCATAACTAATATATAAGCATTTTGAATAGGCACTCTTGTTATCCTTTAAATTAATAAGTGTTTCATCTTTCTTAGCTATTCTGTTTTACAAATCTTCATGGCATCCCTTCTGTGCACCTGTTCCACTTTCAGTTCACCTTTCTTCAATGTACATGATGACAACAGTACGATATAAAAGATCACTGGTTCCTCCCTGACGTATTAAAATATCTATTGGTAGAATTCTGAGGCTTTTTGCAGCTATGATACATTGGTCTCTCAAAAGGAAATTCCTTTTGACCGGAACACTATGATCACACTACTTCTTCAACTGTCTGCAGTAATTTGGTTTCCACTTACATTGTATCATTATTTCTAGCATCTGATTCCATGGTTATACCCTTCCACTAATAAGTCTTATCCTATGCCACTCTTATCGCTGTCAACATAAGTCCATCACTAAACCATGTTCATAAATACATTTACATGTCTTTTAAATACCTCCAGGGATGGTGAATCCACCACTTCCCTGGGCAGCCTGTTCCAGTGCCTAACAACCCTTTCAGTGAAGAAACTCTTCCTATTGTCTAATCTAAAGCTCCCCTGGCACAGGTTGAGCCCATTTCCTCTCTTCCTATCACTAGCTATTTGGCAGAAGAGACCAACACTCACCTAACTACAACTTCCTTCCAGGCAGTTGTAGAGAGCAATGAGGTCTCCTCTCAGCCTCCTCTTCTCCAGGCTAAGCAAGCTCAGTTCCATCAGCTGCTTCTTGTAGGACTTGCTCTCCAGACCCTTCAACAGCTTTGTTGCCCTGCTCTGGACACACTCCAGCACCTCAATGTCCTTCTTGTAGTGAGAGGCCCAGAACTGAGCACAGTACTCATGGTGAAGTCTCACCAGTACCCAGTACAGGCATATGATCACTTCCCTAGTCCTGCTGGCCACACTATTGCTAATACAATCTACGATGTTGTTTGCCTTCTGGACCACCTGGGCACACTGCTGGCTCATGTTAAGCCAGCTGTCAACCAACACTCCTAGGTCCTGTTCCCAAGGGCAGCTTTTCAGACACTCTTCTGTAGCATTGCATGGGGTTGTTGTGACCCGAGTGGAGGGCCCAGCACTGAGCCTTCTTGAGCCTCATCCCACTGACCTTGGCCCATTGATACAGCCTGTCCAGATCCTTCAGTAGAGCTTTCGTATGCTCAGGTAGATTGACCCTACTGCTCAACTTGGCATTGCCTGCAAACTTACTGAGGGTGCACTTAATCTCCTCATCCAGATCATTGCTGAAGATATTAAGGGGAACTGGCCCCAGTACTGAGCCCTGGGGAACACCACTTGTGACTGGCCACCAGTGCATGTGCAACACTGTAGAAAAGGTGGCTTTATGCAGCCTGTGTGCATTCCAGACCTAGGTACCCTCTGGTGCTTTTTTTAAACCTTCTGAGTTAATAAAGAAAATTTTAGGCTTTATCTGAGGTTGTTTGTCACTTCAAGGGACAGCTTCAGCAAAGTTCAGAGGGCACCTCCTATGTTTCAATTTGTGCCAATTGTCTCTGTTCCTTTCACTAAACACCACTGAAAAGAGCCTGGCTTTGTCTTCTTTCCACCCTCCCTTTGGATATTTATAATAATTAATAAGATCCCCCCTGAGCCTGTTTTCCTCCAGGCTGAACAGTTCCTCTAAGCCTTTCCTTATAAAATGGATTATCCAGGTCCCTCACCATCTTTGCAGCCCTTCATTAGACTCTGTCCAGTACATCCAAGTTTCACCTGCACTGTGGAGCCCAGAACTGGACACAGGACTCCAGATGTGGTTTCACCAGTACTAAGCAGAGGTCAAGAATCACTTCCTTCCACTTGCTGACAATCCTTTGTCTAACGCAGACCAAGATGCTATTTGTTCTGTTTACTGCAAGGGCACATTTCTGTCTCATGGTCAAGCTGACATCCCCCAGGATCCCTAAGTCCTTTGCTGCAAAGCTGCTTTCCAGCTGGGTGACCCCCAGCAAATAGTGGTGCCTGGGGCTTTTTCTGCCCAGGTGTAGGACTGTGCATGTCTTGTTGTTGAACTTCATAAACTTCCTGTCAGCCAAGATCCATCTGGATGGCAGTGTGACCCTCTAATGTGTCTGCCACTATTCCCAGTTTTGTGCACCCTTGCTGAAGGCACACTTCTTCACCATAATGCAGATCATTAATGAAGATATTGAATAGGACTGCATCCAGTATTGTCCCCTTGAGTACACTGCTAGCTACTGCCTTCCAAATAGACTTTGCCAATAGAGGACAGAAAGGTGATTCAAGACAGTCAGAATGGCTTCACCAACGGCAAGTCTTGTCTATCCAATCTAGTGGCCTTCTATGATGGAGTGACTACATCAGTGGAGAAGAGAGGAGTTAGAGATGTTGTCTATCTGGACTTTTGTAAGGCCTTTGGCATGGTCCTTTACAACCTCCTCCTCTCTAAATTTGAGAGATTTGAGTTTGATGGATGAACTATTCAGTGGAAAGGGACTTGGTTGGATGGTCACATCCAGAGACTAGCGGTAAACAGCTCAATGTCCTCACTGAAATCAGTGAGAAGTGTCCCTCAGGGGTCTGTACTGGGACCAGTACTGTTTAGTACTTTCATCAATGACAGAGACAGTGGGATTGAGTACACCCGCACCAAATTTTCAGATTCATTAAGCTGAGTGGTGCAGTTGACACATCTGAGGGATGGGAAACCATTCAGAGAGACTTTGATAAGCTTGAGAAGCGGGCCCATGTGAACCTCTTGAGGTTCAACAAGGCCAAATACAAGGTTGGGCAACCCTTGGTATCAATATAGGCTGGGGGATGAAGGAAATGAAAGCAGCTGTGAGGAGAGAACTTGGGGGTACTGGTAGATAAAAAGCTGGTCATGAGCTGGCAATGTGCACTCACAGCCCAGAAGTTGATCAGAGATATGGAACACCTCTGCTGTGAAGACAGGCTGAGAGTTTGAGTTGTTCAGCCTGAAAACAAGGCTCCCATCTCCCAAAACTTAAAACCATCTTGTAAGAAAGATGGGGACAGACTTTTTAGCAGGGCCTGTTGCCACAGGACAAGGGGCAGTGGTTTTAAACTAAAAGAGGAGAGATTTAGACTAGATACAAGAAAGAAATTTTTTATTATGAGGGTGATGGTGACCTTTAAATGTCCCTTCTAGCCCAAACTATTCTATGATTCTATCAACAGGGATAAATGTTTTGTCAGAAAAAGTCAGAAAATTCCCACTGGAAGTCTTCCTATTAAAGTGTTTTTCACAACAAAACCCCTTAATAGAAAACAATAATTTTTGGTACAAGGATCACATTTCTAGCAGGAAAATTCCTGCCTTTAGTGACACTTGAAAACATCCCTAAATTTTCTAATGACATTTTATTTGACCTCTAATTTAAACAACCAATGCTAAGCAACAAATCTTTGCTGATCTCTTGAGTAGCCTCTGAAGTTGGATACTTTTATATTTCTATGCAGAAAAACTTAACCTTTGCTATTTATTATCTGGCATATTTGTGCTTGGGTTAGAATAATTTTGTTGGCAGCCATAATTCTGTATTTCTGACTTTGCATTTTGTTGCTGTAGAAATGAACACAGTGTCAGAAATCTAGCATTACTATGACTTACATTGCTGGATCAAATTGGAGGATGCCATAAACTTGAAAAGAACAAAGGTTTTGAAGTGCAGTAAATAGGTGAATAGGGCAAGAACTCTTTCAATAAATTATTGGCAAGGCTGTACATATATTTCTTCTAGAGCTTTAAAAATGTGTAAGTCTTATTCCTCTTGTTTTACAGACTTCATCTGAGTACAAATCACAAATCTACCTCATAAATTATCAAATAATTGGGCCAAATAGAAAGGCAATGGTCAATACTTTGCAGCAGTGAACTGTGCTAGAACCATTAAGATAAAGAAGACACTGATTTTACTTTAAAATAAATTTAAAATATAAAAACACCATGAAGTCTGGATTTTTCCTGTTTACTATCCATGAAAAGTTTTATTTTGAGATGTATAGAATACATGAGAAAACTTTAAAGTCTTTCAAAGAGATAAACAATAAATAAAGTTAGAATAATTAAATACCAGCTACTGTAATTTACGGTCTAGCACAGAGTTTGGTACAGCCATTAAATCAGAGAAAATATTCTGAACATTATTTTCCTTCTCAACTCCATCAGTTTACCTCTAACTTTCTGATTTAAATTTACCTTTTCATGCGCCACTTTTGAGACACTTGGAAGAGAAGCACTGAGTTCGGTTTATTAATAATCAAGTAAGCAAAACTCCACAATAGGTGCTTTCTGAGAACTGATTGAACATTCCAAATACAAACAGCATTTCCCTCTTCATCACCAAGATTCTTCTCAGTTCCCCTGGGTGGTATGCAGCCCTTTCTCACTTCATTACAGGCACTTGCAGGTATCCATTTGTTTCTGCCTTGACCTGGTGCTGATTGCTTAATGTTGTTGAAAAACTGAAAGTAAGAAAAAAAATCTTCCTACTTCTGTATGAAAAAGACCCTACAGATCATTTGTTAAAAGATTTGTTCTTTTCATCTATCAGCTTGTCGTTTTTATCTCTAGCTAAAAGCCTGTATGAGCCACAGGTAATATGCTTTACCCACTTGTGCTGTCTGAAGAAGTTTAACATATTTCAAAGGGTATTAATTATTATTATATTTTTACTGTACAAGGAATTCATTTCACGTTACATCATAAAGGGACTAGGACAGTGCAGCTTCTTTTGTGAAATGAAAATATGCAGGGAATCCAGAGGTGTGCTAATAATGCTTTACATTAGGAATGTTTTCTATAATGAAAAATAGAGAAGAAGAAACACTTGTATGCCAGCTAGGGAGAGGTTTTAAATGCTTTTATTGCACTGTGTAATTCTAGCATGCAGTTACAAGTACCCAAAGACAGTAGAAGAACATTTTTCAGGACTAGCAGGGGATAAAGTATCCATTAAAAACTTCAGAAACGCCTATCATTAATATAAATTGTCTTGCTCTTCATGTACTATGGAAACATACATATGCCATTAAACTAAAATGGATGAAGTCAGGTAAATTTTCAGTACAGGGACTCTGTAGGTGAAATACTGAAGAGTTTGACTCTATAATGCCAAATGAAATTATTTACATAGCTGTCCATGTTTGCAAGACATTTCCTTGTGTTATATTCTCTTTACTAAATACAAAAGTGCTAATCTTCAGCTTCAAAGGACACTCAAAAAGTCCTGCTATGTGTGAGGAGGAACTGCTTGTACATTTTCAAAGAAAATGGTGCATAAATACAAATATTCCTGTTTTATCTTGTGTGATAGTTAGGATTTTTTTCAAATTTTGTATTTATTTCAATCACAGCATAGTTCTTTCAGATCATGAGTGAATATAGCATAATTATTGTGAACCACAAATACAAGAAAATGTAGTTTAAACAGTATCAGCATCCTCAGTCATTCTCCAAAGTTCATCCCTTGTTTGAAGCACTTGAGTAAAAACTGCTGGCCATAGGCAATTATGTCATACTAAATCATGTATATTTTTTTCTGACACTTTTTTGACCCAGATTTCCGATTTACAGCAATACACTAAATATTTTCACATTTTTATAGGTTCCATAGTGCATTTTTTCCATATACCATATACCATATTTTCTCTGGACTTCATCACCATTAAAGACTAGCTACCATAATGAAAGATTATGGTATTTGGCTGCTTTTTGACAGCATACCACAGACGTTTAATATATGAGGTTTTCAGATCCAACTAACATGTTCAACTGAGGCTACAATGTTGGGCTGACCTGTTGGTGGTCACAGATAGTAACTAATTCAGCATCCTTTTAGGAAAAGAGAGACGAATTTAGAGAGGAATAATATATCTCTTAAAACGTTCCTCATATATTCCAAACAAAGCTTCTTAATAATCTACCAGTGTTGTTAATTTAATCAACAGCAAGTCACTAGTGTGATGTTGCACTGCCTTCCTGTTATCTACCTCTTCTTCTTTGATGTCAGGTTGATTTCTTCCTCTACCCTCCAGTTTGCTTGGTTTCTTCATTATCAACTTACTGTCTTTCAGACTGGTAAAGACTATTAAATTCATAGACAAATTTATTTGGGAATGTCCTTCCATTGCCACTTAGTAACTACATCTATAAACTGTGCCTTATTATACTCTGCATTTTGGAAGAGATCCAGTCACTAAAGGACTGTGAGTGCATCTCTTCCTTTCATATTTTGGCCAACAGCCTTTCTTTACTATATCTATGGGTGTTAGTGGACCGAGTATGTTCTCTGTTTTATCCCATTTATACAAATAAATATATTTTTCTACAAAAATTCAGTTATCTCCAATTCTTACTAAGCTTAGCGGGGTTTGAGTCTTGACAAGGTGTTTCCCTAGCATTCAAGCAATTAGCAAGTATTTTCTCACACTTCCATTTTTCAGTTATTTTCAACTGTTGATGTTAGTGCTGTATGTAGTGTTCTGACATCAGTTTCACAAAAACTGCTTCTCTGCATCTTCTGTTTACATATTTCAGAAAGTTAGTGGCATTGTTGTTCAGATGGAAGTGTATTATTTATTTTTATTTGCTGGAAGCAGTTGTAAAGGTAGAAAATCCCTAGAAAATATGTGAAAAAATTAATATGTTTCCTATTACAAACTAGCATTTACAGCCGAGGCTTTATTTTGAACACTTCTCCCCAGTGATGCTTATTGAGCGTATTGCATCAATTCTACTTCTTACCATATTGGCTTGTAAGTTTGTGACCTTTGTTTTTATGCCCACATCTCAGTACTGATACCCATGATGTCACCTGACACTGATTTTTATGACCTTTTTTTATCAGCCTCTGACAGTAGCCCAGAATGAAAACCAGTTTTGAGTGGGCCAAACTCCTCTGCTCTGTTCATGCACCAACAGATTATAGAGATGAAGAAAGAGCATAGACATTTAAAGGTGGGGCAAGAAAAACGCCAAACCTTTCTCATGGCCTAAGCAGGTATGAAGAATGGAATTTGATCACATCTCAAAGAACACCCCTGGGTTGTCAGTATTCATTCCACTAAATATCAGATCACGTGCACAGAATTATTAGGAAAGATTTCTAGATATGTTCAGCTGTAACATAAGAGAAGCTGGTCAGAAAACAGCCATTCTTTTTTAAAGATAAAGTTTTGCGCAGTAAAACCACTCATGATCTCTTACCAATAAGGTTACCTGTGCTTCAGTCATTTTCGTATGTCAGAGACCATGTTAAGTATCTTCAGACAGACGCTTACACAAAATGTTTTGACTGACAAATTAACACTTTGGAAGTATGTTTTGTGAGAGGGTTTAGCCTTCTTGCTCTTAGCTGGAAATAATAAAGCAGAAACTATGAGTTGCTCACACAAGAAAATATCTTCAGACCTAATGGGAAGAGAAGAATGTATCCCAATGCTTGTCCTATGATTATTCTGAGAGAAGAGCATTCAGTCAGGGGTTTCTCATTTCTTATATTTCCTTTGTGTCAAGATGAGCAGGGACCTTGCATGTCTTCTTGTTTGATGCCAACCAGCCCAGAATTTCTAATTACCCTTTCTTATAACCAAAGTAGCACACCAGACTCCTAGCCTTCAGCACCCTTTCTATCTCCCTCTGTGTGCAGACACCTGCACTAGGTGCTTCCAGTTCTGCATAGGGTAGTGGTTCCTAGTGTCCTTGCAAATGCAAGACACTTCTCCTGTTATTTATTTTCTCTAGCAGTGCACTTGAGTAGCAGCATCTAATGGTTTCCCATACAGTCTACATTGTCATTATAGACCTTAATACTGGAGATCTTTAAAAGCTAGTCTGAATAACATACTACTATAGAAAATATACAGAAAGCTACTTAGGCCAAGAAGAAGATACAGCTGCTAAGGACTGATACATAAAACACCTGTAGAAATTGCACCATACTAGGCATAGTGTTAAAAAACCAATATGGATAATTTTTTCCTCTTTCTATACCAAATACTGCAGAAATAAATTCAAGTAACTAATTGCCTAGGCATAGGACCAAAAAGATAGGACCATTTGAAAGATAGGGGAGATGCACACAGCTTGTGGCAGTGCACCACAAAATGCAGACAGGAGGGGATTCTTTTTAAAGTGCTTTTCAGCTAAATCCCTGTTGTCTGAGTATCCAATGCAAACAAAAAAACAAAACAAAACAAACAAAAAACCACAAACCCACAAACAAACAAAACCAAACAAAAACAACAAAAAAAAATCACACCCAAAAAAACAAACCAAACCAAAACAAAAAAACCTCCATGAAGTTTTAGTTAAGTAGATGAGGACAAAGGCCAAATGCAAAATAGTTGCAGAGTGTACTCCAATATATAGGCAGAAGGGGTCAAAAGGAGTGACTATTTTCAGTCTCTGCTGGGACATTAACAGATTCTCGGAAGAGAGACGTGATGACAGGGGAAAATGAAAGTAAGAAGAACAATCTTGATAACAGATATTCAGAAATCGGTATTATCTTTATAAAAATTATACCCTTCAGAAAAAAATCCTTAACAACTAGGTATGCATCCTCTACATAAACAGAAGTTATTCTCCATATAAATGTGAAAAAATACAAAATAAGAGGCTGTTGTTTTAATCTGTAGACTGGAAAACTAGTATAAGGGCAGAGACATGGTGCAAGTTCTACAGAAATTTTGCATGGCAAAGCAACTTTAGATACCACCTTACATGCCTTCCAGTACACCTTAACCTTGGCCTAAGAAGTCTCCTTGTAGCTAGGTGACAGCTCTGAATTATGGAGATACTCAAGCTCTGATTGAGTATTGTTTGCCAAAGATTCTTTTTGTCAGAAGAAATGTTACGACTTTTTAATTAGAAATTCTTTCCAGTGGCATTTTTGTTAGAGTACCAACTCAGAGTAGAATACCTAAAAAGTATAACAGAAAAAGTTTTAAATACTTTCTGTAAGCTAGAAATATTCCTGTATTTTTTCATATTTTTAATCTTTTTTTTTTTGTTTCACATACTGTCTTTTCTACTGAAACCTGGATAAAACATGGCATAGAAAGTGTACAACAGAAAGAAATGGCACTAATTTTATTTCAAAGTATTTAGAAACAGAGAGCAGGACATTAAACCTTTTCACTCTCCATATTGGGTCAAAATCAAGAATTTACAAAAAAAATTCTCCAAGTGGAGACATTTGCAGGAAACACTTTAAAAGTAAGGGGATGTTGTAGTCCCTCACATAAAGGAAGAAAGTCTTTTGAAGCAAGATAACTTCTATTCTTTGGTAAAAATATAATGTCATGGGGGAAAAGGAACACCAGATGACATGGCTTGGATGAGCTGAGTTTATTAAGTGGACCAAAAAAGAAGGATAGGCTCTATTAGGTCAAAGATTGGACACACAGGTGCACATGTGCACACATGCATATGCGCTAACACACACACACACACAAACACACAATTAACATATGTATTTTTGTGCATAATTCCCTCACTGTTCCCTTGCCAGAAAGTTCAGCCTGCAGAAAAAGCAACTCTTCCCAGCCGCTCCATGGTGGGCTCTGCCTGAGGGCTTGCCAGGCAATGTTTTAACAGTGGCACCTTGGGTCCTCTCCTTCTGCAATGGTGCCAGATGTTCACATGCCACCTTTCCCCAGTTCTATTGCTGGAGGGGTATTTAGTCAGATGCTGTCTCAAACTGATACACAATTATATCACAGTAGGCATTTCCAACAGTTTCAGGTGTTGTTCTCCTGACACTTGCTGATCCATGGTCTGTACCATGGCTCATCCTGTTCAGTTCTTGCTTGCTAGCTTGCCTGTCAGCCATGGCTGCTTATGCCTAGCTGCTTATGACACTCCTGCAGCAAATAAAATATATTTTTGAGAGAAAAATATCAAATAAAATATTTGTAAAGGAATGGAAGTTTAAACACCTTATGAAAATTATTTGCTTTCAGGTATCACAAGATATTTTGCTGTCTGCACTGTCCAGAAATTTTTGAAATCTATCACAACATTTCTGATAGGTTCAACTGCAAGGAATTCCTTAGGTTTTTTGGAACAAAGTACTAGCTGGGGCAAGTACTGTCATTAATGATGCTTTGAAGGACCCAGGAATAAAGACAGCAAAGATTGGAATTTTCTGGAGCTGATCAACAATATCCTTCTACTTTGCACATTCAAGATACTTGCAAGGAATGTGCTGGCACTGTTGTGCCTGCAACACAGCTTATAAGCTTTTCCTACAATAGTGGTGTGCAGGCAGAAGCAGATGCCTGTGTCCATGGAGCTATGTCCCCAGTATCCATGGAGCTCTATCCCCACACTTGTGGTCTTTACTTTTTTTATTATTATTCCAAAGAGGCCAAAAAAGACCCACTTTCTTTTTGTCAGACTCTTTTGTTTTCTTTTTAACTAATTCTGAAGGGTCAAGATGATGGCTAGGGATGGTAAAAGTCTCGGGAAAAGGTGTATCTGTGTGCTACTGGACAAAAACACATTTTACAAAGAACTAGCCTTGCTCTTTGGTGGTGCAGGGCACACATCGCAATAATTTGCTATGATTCTTCTGTACCTTTGACATCTTGAGTCCTCTCTCCCTAGTCTTTACCACGCCCATAATGCCTCAGGTTATTATCGTCTTGCCCCACACATATCTCCTTTTGCACATGTACATAAGGTTGATACTCATAGAATCTGGTTTTGAGGACAGTTTTAAGCCTTCACATGAAGTGTACTTGTTTCAACACTTCAAGCAGGCACTTTTAGCTCTGCTGTTTACCAGTATTATTAACTGTCAGAATGTTGCTGGAAAACCCTTCTTTACTCCTAAAAGCACTTTTTGATCCTTATTGACATACATACCTCTTGCAGTCAAGTTACAGGTTAATTAAATTCTTAGACATTAATAGCTCCCAAATCTCCTCTTTTTCCTAATACATTTTTAGAGAAACAAAACACATATGAAACTACCCTAATCCAGGCTCTGAGACAACAACTTCAAGAAAACTTTGGAAAAAGTGTGTCTTAATCACTTATGCCTCAGGGTTGCATCACTTATGCCTCAGTTCCAACTGGGTATAATAAACAGATTTTGCTACAAGAAGGAACCTTTATTAATATACATTAAGCATTTGAGGAACTTCATCTTAAAGGTGTAATGAACTGTCCAAATATTCATAATCTAGTATATTTCTTGAGACATTTTGGCTCAAAGTAAGCATAGCTCTCATTCCAGCTAAAGGCTGACATATATTTCATGATTAATAGTTTGTGCTTGAATGAACAATTTCAGAAACTATTTTGATTGTTTTTTTTTAATTTTCTGAAGGTGAGCATCTGTAAGGGTATTGTTATATGAGGGAGAGAAGAGAAAAAGCTGCATATAAGCATGTGTGTGCCTGATTGAAATTATTAAGCTTTGTGCTGGAAGGATCTGTAGCTAGGAGACAGTTAAAAATAACTTTATGCAGGACAGATGAGTGATGTAAGTATGTGGGTGCTATTCAACAGTTTTACTGGACTTTTCAACCTTTAGGTGTCTTTTATTAACCCATTCTGAAGATCTGCATGAAAAAAAAATTGCCTACATTACAAAAACACAATACGTGGAAGCTGGTAGGGTGAGCTTTAGCAATTTCCACAGCTTGAGTATTTGGGTTGTTCGGGTTTTAAAAAAATGTTTATGTTCAGGTTTGAGTGAAAAAGCAGGTTTTCACAATTAGCTTTGCACAATGGCCATTATCTATAGGAATCTCTACGTTTGTTAACAGTATCATTTAAATTTCAGAAAGAAAAAGCATATATTTAAAAGTTAATATTAAAATTAAATACCAGGGTGCCCTCTACTGGCTCACAGTAATATCACTAATCAGTAACAAAAACCTCCTATTTTTAAGCCGACAGGAACCATGCTCCAAAATCTAAGAGAGGATTGCCAGCTGCATTCAATTTGAAACATGCTGGACTTGTTAAAAAAAGATTTGGGTCCCTCCCACGTCTTTAAAAGGTGGGGGCAGCATATGCTGTATGTGGCTTGAAGAAATTGACTGGCTTCTGCCGTGGCTGCTGACTGCATGGTGAAGCAAACAACATTCATATTGCAGTAATAAGGCTGCAATGTTATGCATAATCAATTGAAAAAATGCCTTCCAGGGTATGGAAGTAAGTACAAAGCATGCCCTTCTACATTTTCTACAAGTTTAGCAGGGACTGTGAAATTTCAGCTGTTGCACAGTCCTTCCCTGCTCTAGTTCCCCACAGGAGCTATAACAAAAGTGTTCTGCTGACCTGTGATAAGTTTAGAAACAAGAATGTTGGCTGCACACAATCAAGATGGAGGTCTTCATCTCAGACATCAAGAAAGAAGTTTCTTGCTCAAACTGGAAATACTTGCTGCGAGGTGATAGCAGGCGATTGCTGACTTTCAGCAAGTGGTGTCCCACAGAGGAGGAACATTTTAACACCTGTCTATGCTTCCAGTTTCACCTCCTGGTCATCTCTAGAAGCGTGCATACAGCACTACAAGCCCTATCAGCAGACTTGTTTCTTCATACCTGTTCATACTGCAATATTACAAAGAACAGCAAGAAGTGAAGAGATTTTATTGGTCTATAGGGAATTTTGGAATTCCACAAACTTCCTTTAGACATAAAGAAATCAAAAATATATAAGATAATTGTATTATTTATTACTTTTGAGAAGATGAATAGAAAAAGAACCAAGGATGCTGGATGTACTATTACTTGATATGCCCTCTGACATGCAAGTGTGGAGGAAGAAGCACATCTACAGTTAACTTCACAGTCTAGTGAAGTGCTGAAGTGGTGACCTCCAGACATCTACCTTTGAAACTGCCACAAATTAATACCTCTAGTTGCCAAACATCATCCTAATATTCTGTGGAAGACATCTTCAGATTAATTCTGTTTTCAGACTCTCAGATGGAAGGTTAGAATATTAACGCTTGGTAAATAAACTGACAAAAGTAAAACTTTTGGCCTTGGGTAAAAGCAGGAATTTTTATTTGGCTGGATTAATACTGCAGTTGTACAGAGCAAACAGAGCAGATTTTTTTCCTCATGTCTACAGAATAAAATCTAAGAACTTTATGCGCATTGATATATATTGCAAGTAGCTCTGTGAAACATGGAATTACTATCACCCCTTTCGTACAGTTGGAGAATTAAAGCTAAATTCACTGTCCAGTTTCTCTACCAGCACTGGAAACAAATCTATGGTAAATCCCATCCCAGGACCTTAAACAGATCTGAAAACAGGTATAATGTGAACTTGGTCACTTTGGGAACCCCATGAGAACCTACTAGACTTCCAGTCCAAAGTAAATAGTAACTTTAAGATGCTCCCAAGTGAAAGCAAGGAACAGCATCTGGGAGAAGTGATGTTGAGGACACAGTGAAATTATCTGTGATGTCCCAGGCATCTGGAAGCTTCCTCATTTTAAACAGCTATCTCAGCTTAACACATACCTGAGTATAGCAGCTGCTGCTCTTTTGTAGTAGCCATTGTGGGTCTTAAGTTATATTTCTGTAGTCTCCCAGGCTTTTTATCCTCCTGCTCAGAAATGTTAAAATGGTGGTATAAACAGTCCAGCTGCATTCTATCTACTTTATATCTGTAACTCATTCTGCTCTTTGAAGAGCAAGGTTCAAAGCACCTACTCACAGGAGCTGCAGGAGCTGATTGATTAGCTGCCTTAGCATTACTCTTCCCTTTGCCTCACTCATCACATGGGAACTGGGTACAGCCTTGGATCAGAAGACTGATAAAGCTGATGCATCTGTGGTTTCTTTTGGTCATCACCACTGATGTGTGCTGATGTCTATCATAATATTACATCTTTTCCCCATGGTTCAAGTTTGCATTGCTAACAAGCTACTTTGGCATACTGCAAAAGGGCTGTCAGAGGCCACCTCCTTTCATGCTAAAGAAGTAAAGTAAGTTTGCAAGGTTTTCTATTTTATGACTTCATTACAGTATTTCTTTTAGAAGCAGCTCTGATCACATTTCACTTATAGGCTAAAATCAGAGAAATTCGAGGAATACAAGTTCCATCTCTGGAAGAATAGAACATAAATAAAATTCCTTCCTCTTTTTTGTTACTGAGTACTCTGATGTTCCCTCATGATTTTTGAAGTATTTATTTCCCAGTACCACCTGAAAAGTCAGCAAATAAGAGGGGATAGTTCTGGCTCTGAAACTTTATACTAACAGACTGAACATCCTTTCTGTTTCTTCTAAAGTTGCCTGTTCATCACGCAACCATATAAATAGGCTGAAACTTCACACATGATACTTTTCACAGTGCTACAAGAGCTTCTGGATTTCTTACTGTTTTCATGATCTCTGGAAGGTCTGGGCAGATAAGGATTCAAAGTGTTTGACTGCGACTGCCCAGCTAGAGTTTGTGCTACAATTTCGACTGAGAGGTTTTAGAGATCAAACCATTTAGTAGATCTTGACATAAATTAAGAAAGTAAAACTGCATACTTGACTAAGTTCTGCTTGCAATATTGACTGAGGATTATCTAAGATCATCAGTTGCAATGGGTCACAGATTAGGTCTGCCAAGGCTTTGGTGCTTCTGGGCAAGAAATGCAGACACTTCAGGAACTTTATAAACAAATCCTGTAATGACCACTGCTCTAAGTGGCAATTCAATGGGTACTTTGAGAAAACAAACTTGAGCTGTAAGCACTCAGAATGCATGTTAAGTAGTTGAAACCTAGACAAAGTATTTGTGGAATTCTTCTTAAGCAATTAACTCAGTGTAATTATGCAAGTGTTGTCACTTCCACCATTAGATGCCTCAGTATCCTTCATGTACTTCTATTACTGACCACTACAACCATAGCACTTACATGGAGTCATAACAAGTCTCCTTCTCACTACCCACAGCATACAAGCCTTGGAGGCAGTCACTACAGCAAGCACTGAAGGCTTGTGGATATGCAAGTATTATGATGCACAGCATATACCACCTAACTTTTACAGTGCTGTAACGTCACTGTTTTCACTGGAAACTAAGGATGTTCTACCTCTCTGCAAAAAAAAAAAAAAAAAAAAAAAAAGTTCGGGAAATCTCCAGCTCTGGCTTGGATGTGTTCAAGACTTCACTGGACAAGGCCTGGAGCAGCATGATCTAATCATACCTCCTTTGAGCATGAGATTGGGCTAAACTCCACAGATGACTCTCTGAATCTAGATTTTTCCTGTGTTCTGAGAAAATTTGCTTCACCAACTAACATGAAAATAGATGTCAGACTTAAAGTGTTCAGTATTTAAGAATCCACCTATTGTTTAAGAATCTAAATGTTTTCGGTATGGTCAACTCTATATACAGTGTTACAGAAATATCTACATTTTATTATTTTGAGAGTCCTGTGGTATAACATTTTCTGTGGTTGAGCATTCTAATAGACAAACTGATAAAGTCTAAAGAGTTAGATCAGTGGACAGTGAGGATTTGAAACTGACTGAATGTCTGGGCCCAGAGGATTGTGTTCAGCAGCACCAGCTGAGGACCAACCATGATGGGGTACACCAGTGGTCAATAGTGGGTCCAATCATGTTCAACATCTTCATTAAAGTGCATCAAAAGAAGGACCACAAAATGTTCGAGTCCTGGAACATCTCTCCTACAAAGAGACACTGACAGAGTTGGGGTTGCTCAGGATAAAGAAGAGAGGCTCTCTGGGGGAGACCTTACTGCAGCTTTTCAATAAATAAAGTGAGCTTATAAGAAAGACAGAGAGACCTTTTATCAGGGCCTGTAGTGACAGGGCAAGGGGTAACTGAATGAGGGTAGATATAGATTTGACATAAGAAAGAAATTGTTTTACAGTAAGGGTGGTGAGACACTGGAACAGGTTGCCTAGAAAAGCTGTGGATGTCTCATCATTGGAAGTATTCAGACTAAGGTTGGATGAGGTTTTGAGCAACCTGATCTAGTGAAAGATTTCCCTGCTCACGGCAGGGTGGGGGGTTGGAACTAGATGATCTTCGAAAGTTACTTCCAACTCAATCTGTTCTATAAAGCTACGATTCTATACGGTCTGGAAGATTAGGCAGAGTACACCCTCCATAACTTTGCAGATCACAGAAAACAAGGCAGAGTGGCTGACCCAGAAGGTTGTGCTGACTTCCAGAGGTACCTGGATGGGCTGGAGAAATGGACTGACAGGAACTTAATGAATTTCAGCCAAGGGAAGTTACAAGTCCTACTCTAAGGAGAAATGTCATACAGAGTGAAGGTTACACATAATTCTAGAGTTCCATAAGTGCTACGAGAGACTTTATGCATTATGCTGAATTTGGGTCTAGTCATTAGATGGGTACATGGTTTCAGACCAAAGTATATGGTCTTTGTCGGGCAGAAGCACAGCACCTAGAGTACAGCTAACAGGAGTCTATGAGAGGTCTCTCTCATAGCCCATGGAGCCTGGTGTTTGTGCTCACTGCATCTGTGAGAAAAACTGGGAATTAACTGTGGTGTGCCAAGCCCACTTGTAGTCCATGGATGTGCAGCTCCCAAGTCCTGGGAAAAGGGTTCTCATTTGGAGCCACACTTTCTCTCTGCACCAGTTCTCCAAGTCCTCAGCAAACTTCTTGTTCCTCTGGTGTGGGAGGAGACAGATAGACTATGGGGATCATTAGAAAAATCTAGTAAAACCACTCCCTGGTGATGTGAACTACAGATGGTGCCTACTTCAAGACCTCACTGTCCATGTGGATGCTCTGAGCAAAGGAAGTGCCAGAAGTCAGTGACTGTTGCTGTGGGACAGGTAAGTCATGTAGATGAGCACTGTTGATAGTGATTGAGCAAACTGCTGAATCCTTCAATTTCAGGCAGTGACCCAAAGAATCACCAGTGTTTCTGCAGGTACTGGGAAAGCAGATCTGGTCAGAGAGCTGCTCAACCTCTCCTGGAGCCTCCCAGCTCATAGACAAGCAAATTCACATGAGTTCAAACTCCCTTTTCTTTCCCTGTTTTGTTAGTGCTCCTTTTCAACTCCATATTTCACCAGAGGTGAAGAAAGGAGGAAAAGCACAAGCCCTGAGCACTATGCAAGTGAGTGCAAGTAGCATGAGACTGGCTGCCACTACCTCATCAAATGAGCTGTGGGCCAGGAGAGGGCTCTCACTTCAGGTTGTCCAGTGACCCAGCAGCATCCAAAAGGGAAATGTTCTCTGAGTTCCAGAGCTGTCAGAGCGTTCCTGAGCCAGTGACTCTAGGGAGGCATGGCAGAAGCTGCTGCTTCTTTGACCTCCTCCCCTGTGCTTTATCTCCAAGGAGATAATATTAAATGTAAAAAGCTTAGAATTTATCTGTAGTTTACAGTGCACAAGAAGAATGTACCACAAAACTGTTCCCATCTTCTGCAACATTTTAGGCCAAATGCTAGGAAAGACAGAAAAGCCCTCCAGAAATTCCAAGCCTGTGTTTCAACTACTAGAGTCCTAAGAGCTTAAAAATAATAAAATTATAATTACTGAGTATTCTAGAAATTCTTAGCTTAAGCCTAAGACAACCTACTGGTGCTTTACTAAAAATTAATATCAAGTTCATTTCTATAGAATGCACTTGTTTTTATACCATGTCACCTGGGAATGTGCCCTAATTCATTACTTAGTGTGCCCATCTCAAACTCAGACCACTCCTATGCTGCAAAGAAGACCCATCTGCACACTGACCTACACACACCTTGTTCCCTGCTTGCCTGGGTGTAGCCAGTTTCCTCAGTCTGTATATATAGCAAGGCTAGGATATATCCTGGAGCAGAACTACTGCTCAGTGTAGCGGTAGCCGTAAAGATTTGGAAGATGTGAAACCAGGAGAGAAGCCTTCACATCACTTTTCAAGACTTGTCAGTGTAGTTCCTGTGGGAAAAGCAGTATGATAATCTGCAAAGTATCTGTGTAATCATCAAACAAAGATTCAAATGCAAAATTCTGGGTGTGACTACCATCTTCTTTTGTTTCTGGAGGTAAGGGAGTATTTAAAAGAGGGGAAAAAAAAACCACCCTCATTTGGTTCAATCACTTCTTTATTTAAACTGACAATTGTTCAGTGAACTGTAGGGGGTTTTTTTCCTGTGTTTTTCACAAAGTTTCACTTTGCAAAAAAAGGAGAAAGTCTAAGAAGGTAAAAGCTCCATGGAACCTCAAGGTTCAACAGAAAAAAACCCTCAAGATCAAACCCAAAACATTAAACTGTCTTCAGCAGCTGACAGCTCAGTGCTTCAGTGCTTGAAGACTTCCTAATTTCTGCTGTGAGGAGCAGCAGTTCCACAGCCAAGTCTGGTGATTAGGAACTCATGTCACATTCTTTAAATAGTTTCGAAAACGTACACCTTAGGAAGAAGGATGACAGAAGCTTTAAGTCTGCCAGTGAAAAAAGGATGTTCTCTCCACCAATAACATGTCTTATGTGCTTCTAAAAGGGAACAGAGTCACAGAACTTCATAGGCAAAGCTTTGAACTAACCTGAGACATAAGAGCAAACAGCCTCCTGCTTTCTTTCAAACCCTGGATCACAGTCTTCATCCTAGCACTGAAGCTTTAGGTGGAAACTTTCGTCATATCTGGTAATCTCTGTCTTGGCCAAGTCAGATTTTGATTTTACCACCTGAGGAATAAAGCATTCTTCAGGAATTACCTGTACAAGACACAGAACAGAGCAATATGGAACTGCCAAGAATTGCCTAACATGTCAAGACCAGGCCCATGTAGTCAAGTGATGGTGTGCAACAGACTTTTTTGACTATTTCGTGCATTCCTTCTGGCCCCATTT
Organism: Hemiprocne comata; assembly: GCA_020745705.1. Taxonomy (NCBI): domain Eukaryota; kingdom Metazoa; phylum Chordata; class Aves; order Apodiformes; family Apodidae; genus Hemiprocne; species Hemiprocne comata. The sequence goes on along the minus strand of CM036616.1, from coordinate 73,271,967 downwards.
GTCAAAAGATACAACATTTCCCTACACCTTATAAATTACATACTCTCATCAGCGTGGGACAGCACTGCACATCAGTTATCCTTTTGCTCTAAATCACATAAAATTATCTCGAAGGTATTTTGTACTCTGTTTGCATACCCTTCACAAACACTACAAAATAATCTGGTAAAAAAGTGGTGTGCCAGGGCCAAAAATGTGTCTCTCAGCTCCAGCAGCACTACCTGTTACTGCTAGACTTTGGTAGCTAACGTAGTTAATTAACTGTGACATAGGTCTTTAGCATGTTGCCATTGCTGCATCTGTTAAAAGTTTCAGAGCTATCAGGTTTGAAACAGATTACTCCTTATCACTGACAGAAATTTACTTACAGGCCAACCCTAGGATTTAAGCCAGAACTGTAACAAAAAGTAACAGAGTTGTGTGTATACACCCACATATATATATATATGTATGTATGTATATACACACATATCTGTTTTGTTTTGTTTTGTGTTTTGTTTTGGTTTGGTTTTAGTAGCATGGGCTGGAAGAGACCTTTAAAGGTCATCTGGTCCAACCTCCCCTGCAATGAGCAACAACATACTCAACATGATCAGGTTGTTCAGGGCCCCGTCCAACCTGACCTTGAACTGAACCTTTAATGAGACTCTGTCTCTGTCAGATTCTTCTCTCGTTTTACTCCGAGTCTGCCAAAGTGCATAGGGACATCCCTTGGATAGGCCTATGGGGTTATGTGACAAGATGCTGGCAGTGGGGGCCTGCAGGGCAGCCTCTGTAAGAGGCTGAAGCTGCCCTGTGCTGGACACAGCTGGCTCCAGCTGGGTTCAAAGGACCCGCCACAGGGCACAGCTGAGCCCCTCAGGCAAGATGGTGGCTGAGCCTCTCAGGCAAGATGGTAGCACCTCGAAGAAAACACACTTAAGAAAGGGCAAAACACACTGGACAGAGAAAGGAGGAAGGGAAAAAATAAGAGTGAGAAATAGCAAAAGGAACAAGAAGGCAAAGAGAGATGAGATGGTGGTCCGTGACGTAACAACAGATATTCACACTGGGACCTCTGCAGGGACCCCCTGTTGAAACAGGGGAAAACTGTGAGGAGGAAGGAGTGGCAGAGAGGAGCTGTTATGAACTGACCATAAACCTCCCATTCCACATACCCTTGCACTGCTGGTGGGAAGAAGTCAGGAGTGAAAGAGTGAATCTGAGCTTGGGAAATAGGGTGGCAAAGACGTTATTTTAATGTTTGCCTTTTTTGTTTCTCACAACACAAATCTGCTTTAATTAATAATAAATTCATTTCTCCAATCAAGTCTGTTTTGCTTGTGACAGTGACCAGCGAGCAATTTCCCTGTGTTTATCTCAACCCACTAAGTTTGTCATCCTCCCACCAAAGAAGAACAGTGGGTGAGCAGCTGGGTGAGTGTCTGGCTTTTTGCCAAGGCCAAGCCACCATGATATGTCTACAACAAATAATATTAAATTAATTAAAATGCTGTGTCATATTAATAAAAAAAATAAAAGTTACAGTTACCATGTCTTTAAGCTTTACTGGGGGTTTGTGAACACCAGCATTCTTTAATGACAAACAACCTGCATCCACAGGATTGCATGCCAGTCATCATGACATTAATTTCATGTGCTCATTGGTCATTTTATCCTGTTTAGGAGGGCCATTATACATGTCAGTTTTAATTGACTGAAGCAATATGATAATTATAATAAAAAAGTATTTCTCATATTTGAAGGGCATGAGGAATCCGTTTTCTGAAATAAAATTCTTGGTAGCTGAAGTTAGTACAACAGACCTGAAAGCAGCAAAGTAATAATCCACAACATTATTCTAGTTATTCTCTCAGCATTTTATTTGAAGTATCAATACTTTCCATGATATAGTTTATACATTAAGCAGTAGGGAATTGTCTTCATTTCGCGTTATCCAGCACTGAAGTGGCACATTCGAAGCAGCACATTACACCTCTGAAGGAGTCTGTACAATTTAGATAAATAGAACTCTGGGTAACTAAACTAACAGAACTTCTGCAACTGTTACCAAAAGAATGCCGAGAAGCTAGGCACAGCACTGTAGACACAAAGTGCAGGAAGGAGGAATACAAGAGAACCAACTAAACATATGGAAAATGTTTTTGCATATACAGCCACCTGTCTTTAATTGCTCAACAGAAAAAGGTAACAAGTTTTATTTAGTCCTCATTGAGGGCAGAAATGCACAAATGATGTTCCAAGAACACATGGTAGACAGAAACAAATTATGTGAGGGTTGTGTTTGGTTACTTATTGTATTCCTCAGTGAATAAGTTACAAAGGATACCTGGTGCTTAAGCAGCATGATTTTGTGCCAAGACTTGACTAGAAACAGTTAACAAATGCCAGTTTTATTCCCCATTTTGCCCTCTTACTGGCATTTTGGTAAGCATGCACAAAGTTCCTGAAGGGCAAATTCAGGTGGTTTGTGGTCGAAGGTTTTTACTATAGGAATCCCCATTTTATGGTTTGCAGTTTACCTCTGGATGGAAATAGGCCTCTTAGCAATATTTAGGAATATAAAAACGAGCAGAGAGCAGCAGGACACACAGTACAGTGGTTCACTTTCTGAGAAACTGAAGGGTCCATATTTACACCATCTCGGTGAGAACATCAAGCCACTTTTGTTGGAAGATACAGTTTCGGTTAGTCAATGTTACACCTGTGTGAACTGTATCATTAGGAAGGGAAAGATGGAATGGCAAGAACTTTTTCCTCTTTTTATAGAGAACTAAGACTGAAAAGTAATACAGTGGTGATAGGCATTATCTTCCCAAAACCACTTCCATTTTCTGCTACTTCACTGAGTTACCTGCTTTGCTTGCCATCATCTTCCCAGCTTCATCTCAATAATGCTTCTGGTTACCACCAGGCCAGGATGGCCAATAGACTAACCAACCCTATGCTGGCTCAGAAGATACCACGCATCACCACCACGTAGTATGACAACACGTAAACCAAAGATGCTCAGTGGTAAATCGATGACTCTAACCACTGCAGTTCACACTTGTAAGGTGTAAGAAGCAGCATTTTGAAAGCAGTGGTACTGACACAACTAGCTGGGTCAGAGGTGGTGTATCAGCCATCCTAATGGGGTAATGGAACTAGAATATCAACATAATTGATGGGGAAGAAACCTGACTGGCCATGAAGCATCCCCTCATACCAGTTTTCATCAATCTGGTTAGTGAGGGTAATGATATCCCCTTCTTTAAATCCCAGCTCCCCTTCATTTTCTGGTTCAAAGTCATATAGAGCTCGGCAGCATGGCTGATCCATGTGAACACCTATAGAAACACAAAGAAAAAAATGTGCTTAAAAAACGTCCATGTTACAGTATCCTTTTTACCCTTGTACTTGCTACAGATTTTGCTGTTTCTTATATCACTCATATGCTGATGACAGTTCTCTGATAGCTTCTAAATTTGGACTGCTAAACTTCACTAGAAGACAGCTATCAGCTTTCAGCAGCCTTTAGTTTTTGTATGTGACTACTAATAAACGTCTGAGAATTCTAAAAGAACTAAGCTACAGTCAAACCCACACCTGAAAGCATGGCTATGATTACTTTGGAATCTAATTTTTATCTGTTTACAAAACACAAAAAATGAAGCAAAAGTCCTAATGCATATTCAGCTTTACTGGCAGGGAAATGCTTTGTCTATTTACCTCAGGTGCATAGTGTAAGGGTACCTTAAAACAACAGTGAAGACATAAGTGTAAAGACACTGTACATGCTCCTAATCCTCTGAATTTTAACATGAGGTTTCTAAAGATTTTTTGTCCCTATTCCCACAAAACGCTTGATTGGAAGGGCACCAGGATAGATTCACAACAAGTTTGAAAGTAAAACCTTTCTAATATGCTCGTTCATGACCAAAACCCCTTTAGGATGCCTAATGGATATTATTATTATAAGTCATTAGTTATTATTGTAATACATTTCAGGAAATCATAGAATTATAGAACAGTCTGAGTTGGAGAGAACCTTAAAGATCATCTAGTTCAAACCCCTCTCCCACAGGCAGAGACACCTCCCACTAGATCAGGTTGCTCAGAGCCCCATCTAACCTGGCCTTGAACACTTCCAGGCAGGGGGCTTCCAAATTAAACAAATATTCCTCCCACCCCCTACATCCCGCCCCTCCTTCCCTCCAGCCCCCACAAGTGTCTATAGCTTTAGGCTTACCAAAAGTAGAATTACTACTGGTCAAATTATTAAGGATTTAGCAGTACTGAATTGTAAGTATTCTTATATCCTTACCTACTTTTCCACAGTAAAAGTGCATGCACTTCCAGTGGTCAGAAAGAACTGACACACACCATTCCACCATAATGGTACTCCTAAGAATACATAGTTTGGCTTTTTTGCATATAGTGGCTTCAGGATGAGTAAGTTTCACATTCAAACCTTTTGCATATTAATTTTAACCACTCACTATGGCTAGAAGACCCATGCTTGAGCTACTTCAGGATAAAAATATTCAGTTTCCATAGATGTCAATAGAGCAAGTTTTTCTAATACCAGATTTGATTTACTAAACTTTTTAGGGAAACCTTCTTTCACTTCTTTAAATATCACTCACAGTGTATTTTGCTTTATTTTTCATTAAGACTATTTTGCTGGCATCAAGAAGCCTTACAATGCATGATCGGTAACCTCGTTGATTCCAGATGAAATTTAGAAGACTTAGCAAATAAAGTCTAATGACCATAGATCAGAGCTTTGAATGAACCCACCCAAACATCTACTAAAGAATTTTCAAGGAAGAAGGTATTTCTATGAAACTGGTAAACGCTTCAAAAGGAAGTATTGAAGAAAATGATAAATACTGCTCTTTGAAGAGGAAAACGCTACTGCTGAAGAAACACAGGAATGTAAGTCTGCACTGCCTTAGCACAAGCAAGTGCTCATGACACTACAAAAAAGAAGTGAAAAAGAAAATGAGGAGGTTTAGTATGCAAGACTCAAGCTATGCTCAAGAAATTTTATTATATCCCTCTTCTTACTAGCACAGTGAGATTACTTGGCGTTTGCAAGATTATGCCAGGAAATTTTCAGTTGCAGGTGCCAAATGGAGACACTGTTGCTGCCTATATCTGGGAGAACATGAAACAGGATGTGATGGGAAGGAAGGAAATCCTGATTAATGATCTAGTGAAAAAAAAAAACAGTCTTGCAAGGTGGAATGTGCTAGCAGTTGTCACTGAGGTAAACTGAAATAACTGAGCTCAGGGTCTGGACGGAGACCCTAAGCCCTCACCATGACATGGGGTAGTAGACCATTACAGTCAGAAAACATAATAAGGCTTAGTATGTGTCACTCCCAACTGGACAAAGAAAATAACTCAGATGGCTTTGTTTTTCTTTTTAGTGATTTTTACTTTCAGGATCTTTCTATTGTAATACCTGGTTTTAAAAAGCACGATAAGGTTATGAAGATTTCAGGGGCAGGGTTCAGCGTTCTTCATTTTCATGGAAAACTTGCAGTTTTCTTTCATTTTCTAAATGCCTATTTTGTAAAGATCTATATTTCAGGGTGAAATTAGTACAGCAGCATCTCCTTGAGCTTCTAGGACTATGGAAATTTTTTACACAAATCCACATTTAAAGCAGCAGATGATCCATCCCTGTTTTCCTGTCTGGGGATGTGAACATTTTACAAAGAAACAACAGTTCACACATCTCTCTCCTATACTACCCTCTTTCTCATTTTCCCTCACAGTGGAAGAACTGATTTTTAGAAGAAAGCATGGAACTTCTGCATTCTCACATTGCTGCTGTCATTACCTGATGGTTTGGGTGTGGTGGCATGGGATATTCCTCCATTGTGCTGAGCATTGTCACCAGTTGTGAAATCCAGGCTCATACGGGGTTTGGGCTGGTATTCCCTCCTGGGCTGAGATGATGCCTCTTTTATTCTGCCAAAACATGAAGTTAATTGTAAAGAGTTAGTTTCCTGTTAACAGATGAGCTGCACCAAACATCTTCATTTCCATGGCTGAAGTTTGTTTCCATCCATCAACCATCCAGACTAAACAAGTTTGGGCATTTGGTGTAATTTTTTGTTTACTACATTACCGAAAACCACCTGTTGTGACTATGCCATTAGGTTGTTAATTTTTCTTTCCCTCTAGGAACCTATCATTTTGTCTGGCTTCCTTTTGTCTAGCAATAAAAAAAGAAAAAAAACTGATTAGCAGTGCTTAGAGAAGAGCTGTAGAAATATCTCTGCCCCCATTTTTAGCATGACCTTTGCTTCGGCCCTTGGCAAGCCTGAACTATTCAGTTGGTCCATGCCAACTCTTGTCATTTTGTGGGGAAATTGTGTGGGAAAATTGTGTGGGAATGTGCTGTTTTCAGGTGCAGACTTAGTTTATTTTTAATTGGGAATACTTGTTTCACAAATGCACATAACTCCAGTTTTCCTGACTCTCAAAATAAAAATATTATGCATTATTCATTTCAACTTACTCTTCTAATAGCGAAATTTAGAATTTCTAGGAAAGGGTAAACTTTCAGATTCCAGTGTAAAATCCAGGGAAGGGAAGATGACAAAATCAGAGCAGCTTATGCAGAACAACTGCCACATGGAAGAACATTTGAGTAAAGACCTCTGTATTTAAAGGACAAGATGGTTTCTCCAACCTTCTCTAGATCTGCCTCAGACTTGCTGTTGGTAGCATAATTTATTTTTATCTATTGAAAAGATCTGCTTCTAATTTAACCAGTTTTGGTCCTGGTAACAAGGGTTTGCTCGCATTCCAAAATATTATCAATATTATTCAGTCCCCAGAGACTGCTTTTCTTCTTCATAAACAAAAACATAATGATATTTAAACAATAAATTAAGGAAGCTGTCAAAATTAGCTTAAATTAAAAGGCTTTGCTGTGTTTCACTCATTAACATAAATTACTTTTTGAAAACAGTGAAGTTTTGAAAAAAGAAATGCTTAAACAAGTTCAATTGCACTTAATACTTTTGTGATAAAACACCTTTTTTTACAGATTATGAACTAGAAAGTGACAGTTCCAGTGACTTGCTAAAAATTACCCAAAAGCTCAGCATGAGCCATTTTTCTTAAGAAAAGAAACATCTCCAAGGAAACCATTCTTGCTTCCCAGCTGCTCTGTCAGGATACTCTGTCTTGAAAACTGCAGCCTCCTTTTGCTTGATGGAAAAGAGAGTTTAAAAGTAAAAGCCTTTGCTGACCTTCCAGACTTTACTACTTTTATTGCAAATCTACCAATGTTTACCAAATTTCTAAAATTTCAGCTCCTACAATCATGGTATTTTAAGGAAGTTCACACCTTCCATTGATGTGTAGAAGAAAAATGAAAATTCTTGCACTTGCAGTTCCTGAAGAAAGTTTTGAAGCCTAATCTGAAGGACCCAGAAAGAACAGATGATTTTAGTGCATTTTTAAATTTTTCACGGTTTTCGAAGTCTATTTTATTTTAATTCTTTGGGCAATATTTTAAACAAGACAGTCTTAGCAGTTGGAAAACATCGTCCATGCCAAAAAAAGGCATCTTTTAAAAAGTACCTAGAAAAGAGACAACATGTGCTGTAGACATCACTGAGAGTGAATGGTAAAAATTTGCTCAGCTTAGAAGTAAAGCATTATTTATTTTCTGGTCCATATGGCCAAAAAAACAACCCCAAAAACCCAGGGCCATGCATTCTTTGCTGCCTGCATATCACCAGCAGGAAAAGACAAGATATATAAATAGTGACAGCTCTACATCACTGTTTAATCCCTGGCTCTAATTTGTAACTAGTGGGGTGGACAAAGGATTATTTACCCAGCAGACTCTTTACAACTAGGGATAAACAGTAAGTTTATGTAAAATATTTACTTCAGCTGATCTGCAATAGCAGCCCAATGCAAGGTTCTTGAAAAGCTAAAATCATTCAGAGATGAAACTTAAAGATACTGAACGTTTAGCTGAAGTTTCAAAAGAGCAAGGGATTATCTTAATTGATACAGGAAAAGAAATCTGTTGCAGAGAGAGGAATGTTCAGTTTATGGTGTAACTTAATAGACTACAGAACAACCCACTTCTTTCTGATTTTTTTTTTAATGTTTCTGTAAACGAATTTCAGTATTCATTTGGAAGTGCTAAAAATCATTGTTAACTGTTTAGACAGTACTGCAAACTGTAACCAGAAACAGACTGCTGTGCAGCCTACCTACAAGTGCTGCTCCTAATTGCAAAGAAATTTTAAAGTTTAGAACTGGATAAAGCTTACAGACTGTGTGCACTGACAAACACAGTAGTACCAGAAACTAGATATATATTAATGACATCAGAGAACAGCAAAGAATCATGAACAATTAAAAAGCTGCCTTCACACAGTATGTGAACATTATCTGCTCTTTGGAATTATGTGCAGCTTTTAGGAAGAGTCTTCCAGTACCATATGGACTAAAGAAATACTTCCCATACGTTAAGTTTCCTCAAAGAAGTACATGTGTGTGGGAAGCTGATCAACTTTTACAAACATTATTTTCCTCATTTTAAGGGGGTACATCTGTTTTGTGTTGATAGAAACAAACATTCTAAACTAAAAGTTCTAAAATTCTATTAAAAAGATAGTGTATCAATTCTGAGATGGCATTCACAGTTACAAAAAAGGGGATGGAAGAGGTAAACTCAGCTAAGCCTTTCATCAAGTTTATCTGATAATAAAGCTGGAAAATAGGAGTATTTAATAAGGTGGCAAATGATGGGCTGGCCACTAGGGTGATCTCGACTGATCTTCAGACAGATGAAAACATAACAAGATGCTCTTTCTCAATAGTAATCATTAACCTCTTTTTTCAGAAAGACTACTTTGTGAATACATGCAGAAATGGTAAGGAATCCAAATTTGGAAGTCTCACTGACTTCCAATATTTATAAACACTTGCTTTTAGTTAAATGCCATTTAACAGCTTTACTGAGCTATGATGCTTTACCAAAGTCAGTCCTCATTCAATCATACTAAGAATTATATGCATCTCCAAAACATATAAACTTCAGCTTGCAATTGCCAAATGAAATGGTCCTTGTTTTCCCAAACACAATTACCGAGCTGCAAAAGATAATAGCATTGCATTCTACTCATAGGTTTTCTGCCTCTGTAAAACAAAAAAACAATTCAACAAACTCAGAAAAAGTGCATTACCTATCTTCCAGCTTAGAAGTAACTCGCTGTAGGATCTGTGTGGCCTGCTTATGGTACTCCAGCTGGGCTTGTACAAGAGCAGAGAGCTGGCTCACTTGTTCAATCTGAGGATTGACATTAAAACATCAGATCTTAGGCAAGTACCAATAGCGAGTAAAGACCACTGTCACACTGACACTGCAAAGGCAGTTCTATTTACCTCTCTAAAAACTTGGTTCATCTTTCTGATTTGTAAATAGTTACGTACATATCCCTCTTTATTCATTAATATGTCTGGTTATGACCTGATTTGGAATGGTAACTGGAACTCTTCTCCACTGCTCACCTACTTCATTCAGCAAACACTATGATAGTAAAAATGAGACTGTAATGAGAGGTAATACATATTTTCCCTCTCTGCCTTTGAAGAGTACAAAATCATAGGGACTATGGTCATGCTTCTGTGATAATCTGGCCTGTGAAGCAGACCAAAACAGGACGATACTATGTATTATTCTTGAAGGCACACAGCACGCTACTTCATGAGTGAAAAAACATCCAAAATTCTTTCACATGCAATGTAACTGCTAGAAGTTTCCATAATACACAATGCCACAATGGTGTAATGCAAGCCAGCACTATGTGGCCACATGGGCTTGGATGTTACTCCAAGGATTAAAACTACAAACTTGTTACACTTCTTTTATTTCCGCAAAGCAGTATTTAATTTCTAACATGCAGATATTTTTCAGGGTGTTTTGTGGTCCCTCTACAGCAACCTGGCAACAAAATGAAGAATTAAATTAGGTGTGCATTTCAACTTTAAATAAGTAAAATAATTTACTTCAACAGAAATATTTAAAAGTAATTTCTTTTGACCACATATTCCATAAAACAGACTTCACCTGAAATCTTTATTTTCATCCAAAAGAGATAAGTTTTTCTTTTCACTTCATTTTATCATTTCAGCATTAATTATGAATAGAAGTTTAAAAAAAAACAACTAACAGGCACTCGATCCCAAAACACTATGTATCCCAAAAGTGTGCTACAGGGTCAGATTTGAGGTGTCACATTAACTTTGGCTTTCCTATTAACTGTTTCATCTCCTTACAGCAGAGACCATGGGTTGTGAGTTCACCATCTCTGACCTTTACCAATCCTCTTAGCAGCCCACAGACTTGAGGAACAGCCTTGGCTCAGACCCTAAAACCACAGCTAAGTAAAAGTCATTACTTTTATTTACATAATTCTAAGAAGGAAGATATTTTTGTTTTGTAAATAACACTGTGCAGCTAGTAAGCACAACAATGCTACAGTGGATTGATGTTCATTAGCTCGGTTACCTAGAAAATACCTATAAAACTAGTCCTACATATGCATGCTATACATTACTACAGCTTCTGAGACTCTGCTGAGTCCACCAAGGAGGCAAGTGCTTCCCCATTGTATAGTGACAGGAATTTGTGGTGTCATGGATTTAATAACAAGTGTTAGACTGCTTTAGACTGCCTTCACTGCTGAACCAGTATCTTTTTAAGATTCAGCTCAAAGATTAACAAGGGATATCTCACATCCATCTCCAGAAGGTTGAACATGCTTGACTCAGCAATTTCTTTTGACTCATCAAATTTCTCCAGAGCTTGACGAAGTTCTTCGTCAGGGAGCTTGCCTTGTCTTTTCTTTTTGTAATCAAAATCCAGGCGTCGACCCTCCATTTTCTTTAGGTGATGCTAAAAAATGAAAATGTAAATGTAAGCACAGAATAAAGGATGTTCCCCAGCTCTCCTTAAGCTGCATTGTAAATAGGTAGTCCATGTACATTTGCAAGTATGTGCTGTTTACTGTATATCAACCCTTTCCCAGAGGGGAGAAATACAGAACAATGAAATAGATGATTTTACATATTATTTAAGAAATCATGGTGTGCTGCTGTCTGAATGACAGATGTTCAACACCATAAAAAAGCTACACAGAATGAATAACTGCAATTACCACCTGTATAAAAGATAGGAGAGCTTATAGCTTTTTAATTTCGATGCAGAATTTCCTGAACCCCATGGTTTCTCCCTAGATATTAAAGAAAAAACTCTGTTAAAAACACAAGTTAGCACATTTTTGCCTGTGTATTAGTCCTCATAAACAAAGCAACACAGAAAATATTTCCATCAGACCACCGAAGGATCATAATGCTATCTTTTAGTAAAGATTTTCTAGTTTAACTGACGTAACATTCATGTTGATCTGTTTAGCAGCTGTGACATCAAGCTGGCCAAAATTTAACGCTACCAGCAGGAGCACTGATACTTTAGGTGTTTACTTTCCCTCAAAAGAATCAATTTGTCATCCATTATGATATTTGTAACTTTGTTGACTTTACGTATTATATCAAACTCCCTGAGGCAATTTTTTTCCACATATATTCATATATGTGAAAGCCTTGCTGAACTCAGAAGAACAGTTACTTATACAGATCAAACCATAGAATCATAGAATGGTTTGAGTTGGAAGGGACCATGATGATCATTAAGCTCTGACCCCCCTGCACCAGCAGGGACACCTCCCACTAGATCAGGTTGCTCAGAGCCCCATCCAACCTGGCCTTGAACGCTTCCAGGGATGGGGCTTCCACAACTTCTCTGGGCAGCCTGTTCCACTATCTTAGCACCCCCACACTAAAGAATTCGCTCCTGATCTCTAACCTAAATCTCTCCTCTTTCAGTTTAAATCCATTACCCCTTGTCCTCTCACTACAAGCATTCGCTGAATTGGAAGGCACTTTTACTTCCAAAATTACAAAATTAGCCTGTTCCCACAGAAGTATATGTGCAAACAGATTTTATTCTGTAAATGCTAGCTGGTTCTTGGATTACTAATTCAGTAATTCATGCACACCGTGTTTGTGTTCAAAATTCCTGGGAATGTTTTGGACACAGTCTCCATATAGACAAAAGAACAGTGCCAGTCTAGAGGCAGCTACTGAAATGCCCTCACATATCATACATTATAAAATTGAATCTAAACATCTGTTCATCTATTTAGTGAAATGAGCTTTCAAATAATAGGACTACAGTACTGTGTTCATGCCTGCATAATCTTGATGATGCTACTGTTAAAAAATGTTAGAATTTTGATCTTTCCTAAATCATCAACAAGAGACAGAACTGAAAAGTAAAACTCAAGCCAAAAGAGACTAAAATCAGATCACCTGAGAATCTGAAAGCCCATTTTAAACTACAAAACTAGCATAAATTTTGAATGTGTATACAGTCTGCACATTTGGCACTATTAATATGCCACATTGAGGGTGATACCTGTATTTCTCTCAGGTCTTTATCATGGAGATTTTGAAGTGGGTCGATGAAGTTTTGTTTCACTTCCATGTCTAAAGAGTCCTTGACCTCAGAAAGCTCCTTCATAGCTTCTCCCACATCTGCAAGTGCTGGTCCTGAAAGAAAAGATGTCCAGTTTACCTCAAAATAACTTAGTTCCAAATCACTGTATAATGAAACTGAGTCATTTCTGTTAACATTTCATTTTAAGTCTCAAATTTAGGAAAGAAACAGGGTATCATACACTGTGTGAAAGGGAAACATTGATTTTACACTTCTGCAGCCTCCAGAGTTTATGCCTTGTAAAGCAGCTGAGCTTGAGGACCCAAGATGCATCACGACAGCCTCCTCCACAACCCTCGTTGTCTGTGTTCCTTACTCTGGTGAAACACACATGCTAAAAAAGAACGATCTGTATTTGCTGAAGTGTTGCCAGCTCTAATGCAAGTCTAGGTCTTCCTGTTTGTATCAGTGAGACTGGTGACAGAATAAAATGTAAAAATTCTTAACAACTTCACAATTTTTTAATGACTTTTAAAAAAAAAACACTATTGACTTCATACACCTACTCAAGTTCACAAACTTCAATGAGAACCGGTTGCCTTCTGAGATTTTGTCCAAGATTGAGGGATCCTTCTAAATTACTACTTTGGTTTACATCCTTTGCATAAAAAGAAAAGCAAGAAGCTCAAAAATACCCTCCTGGTTTGAGGTGTAGGTTGGTGGGGAAAAAAATCCATTTTCAAAGAATACAAAGGTTCTGAAAATTAAAATGTGAGAAATCAGAAGGAGCTTTGCCTTCCAAGCAGGGGATGCCAGCAATGCACTGCAAAATCAGACAGTCTGCCAGACCCAGATGAAGAGTGACAAACAGCCATAGTAGCTGCTATTAGATAAGAATGTCAAAATAATTGCCGTATGTATCCTGCTATGTGCTATTGCAATCATCAGGGAATATACAGTAATTTGCATAAACTAAATTCTATTTGTTCTTCATTTTCTCTTTTAAAATGTGTGTGAAATTTAGCAAATGAGAGGCAACCAATTAAAAAAACCCCAACTATCAGCAGTCTTTAGCATAAAGCAACCTACATCTCACAAGCTAACTAGTAGATTGTATAAAACAAACAAGAAAGTACCTTTTCCATTGCAGATGTCTTTATGCCAGGAGTACTATTTTATGAAGATTCAAATAGGAAATACAATTTTCACAGTCCTCTTTGAGGGTCCTGTGTTTTGCCATATAAAAACGGCCATAGAAAAGGCCACAAAACAGGACAGAAAGTCAAAGGATCCTATTGTGCATGTAATAACTTTTAATTAGACCTCTACTTTTGAAGAACACAATGTTAAGTCTCAGTTTAACATTTATATTTCAGGGAGATGTAAATGCCTTTGAGGCTTGGAGGAAGGAGTGGTTGATAGATAAGACAGGAGTATTCACTAGTGCCTTAAATGTGGAATTTGGTCAGAAAAACAGGTCAAAGTCTACTAAAAATCTATTAACTTTGATTCTTTGCCTGTAATGAAGACAGTAATATTTATTATAAGGATTTTGAGGACAAAATCTTTTATTGTATGCATGCATAGACAATAATACGATTTCTGAACATGCACACTTTTCATCCCAACACATCCCCAGTAACATACTCTATGACAGGTAGCCTAAAGCCTATACAGATATGCATCCAAATTGAAACAATTCTACTTTCACCCACAAGAAAAAAATCTCTGGTTTAAATCAGCAAAAAACCCCTCAACCTTGAAGGCCTTGAAGGAGAAGTCTAATTGAGCAGAACTCTCATGCTTCTTGCAGAACTTCTCCTTTGTAAGAGTCTAACACTTTAAAATGAAAATTATATTAAATTTTGCTACCATTTTTGTTGCATTATAATGGAAATTGAAGTAATCAAGTTACCAAAGTTGCATTCTTCTCCAAGTTCTCGGCCAAATTTCAGCATTGCATCTGCCAGCAAGGCTTCAGCCTGAGGGTAACCTGGTCCCTTTTCCTGGCCTCGAATTTTTGACATAGTGTTGATCATGCTGAGTTTAGCCCTGGAAGCTGAAGCAAGCAAGTGACAGAGGTTACAAATGTGCAATAGCTTGAATACATGCAATTTTAAAATTTAACTGAGCTACCTACAACATATTTGAAGGACATTATCTAAGTTTAGAACTAAGTCCTGTTTTTCACCACTTATTTTTAGAGCAAAGGAATGAAATGTCAGTCAATGACTTTTTCCTTCTGCTGGTAGGCCAGAGAGGAGGGTCTGTCCTGGACTTTAAGTCAAAGTTTCCCCTGAAATTACTTGGACAGAAGAAAGCCCAGGAGCACTGCCAAGATAGCATGTTTGACACATGCTACAAATCAGGTAGAAAAATCTTTCAGCTATCCCCAAATTCTTAAAATCCTCAGGTACCAGATGGATAGCAGATTGAGCCAGCCAGGAAAAGTCCAGACTAGGTACACTCAAGATGTATACCTAGTGGTACCTTACATGTGGTGCCCCACATTTTTTTTATGTTGAAAAGTTTTTCTTTTGTAGAATATTAAATAAAACCTATGTCCCCAAACATGATGTTCAACACATCTGAAACACTTTTCGCCTTTTACGGGGATTTAGGGAAACTCCCATTTGAATACAATTACCAATTGTACTTTAGCTTACTCTTTATTTCAGATACATAACTGCAGAACAGAAGAAAGCACACAGTTATCAGAATTGAGGAAAACAAAGACAGCAAACATAAACGAATTAACTTGATGATGTGCTTTAGTGAATTTTTGCAACAGTATATTTTCACGGAATGTGAACAGCCTGCAGAGTGTGTATTAATGGCACTTGACTTTGAATTTTGTCAGCTAGATCCCATTGCCAGTACAGCTTACTCAGTGATTGTTTCTACATACGTTATTGTGCGTGCTACAGCAGGGCACATACCTGCCTCTACCTTCCTCCTTGCAAAGGCTTGACTTTTTTAGTTGCTCTTATGAGTTAGTATTTTTGTTTACATAACATTAGTAGCTCACACTATTGTGTGTTGCTTTCAGTAGTCGAAACTGAACCTTGCACACACTTCTGTGATAAAACAAACATCCAAGTTAGAGAACGTGAAGGCATGGACTGTGAAAAGGAGTATCTTCCCACTGTAGGAGAAGAGCAGGTTCTGAAGGACCTGAAGGTGCACAAGTCTATGGTCTAGGCTGTCTGGAGAAACCTCCACTGACTGGAAAAGGGGAAACATAACCATCATTTTCAAAGAGGAAAAAAAGGAAGACCCAGGGAACTACAGACCAGTCAGTCTCACCTCTGAGCTCAGCAAGTTCATGGAGCAGATGCTCCTGAAGGCTCTGCTAAGGCACATGGAAAACAAAGCAGTGATTAGTGATAGCCAACATGACTTCACCAAGAGCAAATCCTGCCTGACTAATTTGGTGGCCTTCTACAATGGGGTCACAGCACCTGTGGACAAAGGAAGAGCAACCGAAGTCACCTACCTGGACTTGTGCAAAGCCTTTGACACTATCCCACACAACAAACTGGTATCCAAACTAGAACAGTACGGATTCAATGGATGGACCACTTATTGAGTAAGGAACTAGCTGGATGGTCACACTCAAAGAGTGGTGATAAACAGTTCACTGTCCAAATGGAGACCACTGATGAGTGGTGCTCACCAAGGATTGGTACTTGGACCACTGTATTTAACATCTTTGTCAGTGACACGGACAGTGGCATTGAGTGCACCCTCAGCAAGTTTGCCCATGACACTGAAGTATGTGGCGAGGTCGACACACTGGAGAGAATGGAGACCATCCAGAGGGACCTTAACAGACTTGAGAAATGGGCTCATGCAAACTGCATGATGTTCAAAAAGAACAAGTGCAAGGTCCTGCACCTGGGTTGGGGCAATCCCAAGCAAAAGTACAGACTGGGTGGAGAATGGATTGAAAACAGTCTGAAGGAGAAGGACTTGGGAGTGATGGTGGATGAGAAGCTCAACGCGAGCTGGCAATGTGCACTTGCAGCCCAGAAAGCCAATCATTTCCTTGTCTGTATCAAAAGAAGCGTAACCATCAGGTCAAGGGAGGGGATTCTCCCCTTTTACTCAGCTCTCGTGAGACCCCACCTGGAGTATTGTGTCCAATTCTGGAGCACCCAACATAAGAAGGAAATGGAGCTCATGGAGCAAGTCCAGAGAAGGGCCATGAAGATGATCCAAGGGCTGGAGCAACTCTCCTATGAGGACAGGTTGAGAGAGTTGGGACTGTTCAGCCTGGAGAAGGCTCTGGGGGGACATTATAGCAGCCTTCCACTACCTAGAGGGGCCTACAGGAAAGCTGGGGAGACATTTTTTGCAAATGATTGTAATGAAAGGACAAGGGGGAATGGATCAAAACTGGAAAAGCAGAGATTTAGGTTAGACATCAGGAGGACACTCTTTAGTGTGAGGGTGGTGAGACACTGGAACAGGTTGCCCAGGGAAGTTGTGGATGCCCCATCCCTGGAAGCGTTCAAACCAGGTTGGATGGTGCCCTGAGCAACCTGATCTAGTGGGAGGTGTCCCTGCCTGTGCAGGGGAGTTGAAACTAGATGATCTTTAAGTCCCTTCCAACTCAAACCATTCTATGATTCTATGATTAGCAGATTGGAGTCAACAAGTGTTTTGCTCTTAATTGACTCCTGAAAGTGTGGATCAATAGATCATTCTTGTGCTGCATATGTTTCACTTTGTGCCATATAAATGTATCCACAAAACACTGACACAGAAACAGACACGGGAAAATAAGGCAAGTGTCATAGTACTGTTTTTGCCTGAGAAGCAGCTCTGAAAGGGTAACATTTTTAACTTAGAGTAATTAAGTATTTGTAAGCTTTCTCACTACCCTTGAGTGCCACCAGATCGTGTTTTTCACATCTGAATTTCTTGGTGCCTTCTGTTTCTACCCACTACAAAACTACAGTTAGCAGACTGGCTGACTGTTCAGTATAAGAAACTGCATTTTAATGATGTGGCTTTTAAAAACAAAATCAAAATGATGGTGGCAATGGGAAAATACAGAAGTACAAAATAAACTAAGGCACACAAAAAAAAAATCAGTCAGGGGAATCGAGGCAGCAATCTGAATTAAAACAGGAAAAAACTGGAGTATTTCCAGAAATAAAAGGGAAAAATGTAACAGGGAATATAAAAAAAATGAAGTGCCTATATTCTGGACAGGCAGGTAAGAGCAGAAAGCAAAAGGTACAGGAAAGAGTAAAAGAACAATAAGGGCAGGGCAAGAAGTAAATCTTATAAAGAAGAAAGGTAAGCATGTGTCACGGTTTGACTCAGGATCAGCAATTAAACCAGAGACAACAATGCTCTTGATCCCCTCCCCCTCCCACCCAGGTAGGGAAAGAGAGAGAGAATTAAGGAGAAAGACTTAGCTGGATTGAAAACTAAACTAGACAGCTTTAATTATATGTACAATTATATACAAGTATGTTCAGGAATGTGCAAAAGCCTCTTGCCTCCCCCCACCCCCAGCAACTCCCCTGAGCTGTAAGCAGTCCTGAAAAGTCTCTGCCCACAGGCAGGAGATAAGGCAGAGCAGACAGGGGCTGGGTTATGAGGGTTATGAGGGTTATGAGATGCCTGAGCCTGGGGTCGATGGTGATGGATGGATGGAGTCCTCCCCGGACTCTGGCTGTGGACGGAAGAGAAGGGAAGAAGAAGCAGGAAGGAAGTTGTCTTCTGTGATCTCTGACCTTCCTCAGAGCTTACATAGATACATGGAATGGAATACCTTTGGTCAGTTCTGCTGTCTGTCTAGTCCTGCTCCCCTATGGGGGGGTCACAGATACAATTCTCCTGCCCCAGTAGCCTCTGTAGCAGCAGAGCTAAGAAGCGACCTTGGAGTCTCAGCAGAAACATAAACATTCCAGTGTTATCAGCCCACTAGCTGGAACACTTGCTGCTAGTTAAAAGAAAGCTTACTGAAGGAAAAAAAAATCAGTAAAAGGAAAATTAGCTTAATGCTGGCTTAAACTAGAACAGCATGAAAATTTCATGCTTCAGTGATTAATCATTTAATAATTATTACATCAGGATCCTGATTTAGTAGGAAATCTTACAATACATCCACCAGTGGTCTTACTCGACTTTTCTTCTTTTAAGGTTGATTTCAGTAACTTCCATGGGAGCAGAGGTAAGTGCTCAGTCAATCCTGAAATCCTGTCCTATGTCCTTTCCTTTCTATTTCTTTACTGTGCCATGTCCTCTCTTCTTTAAGTAATGTTTCAACCTGAGTGAGGACAGGCAGAGATGTACAAAATACCACATGGAAGTGACCTGAACACTGAATGCTTGATTCTTTTCCCAGTTGCACATTGACTTTCATGGTGCCAGTAATGATTCACCTGAATATTAAGTGTTAACAGAACCATGGCAAATTTTAAGAATACTGCCAAAAGAGTTAGAAAAACATTTCAGCAGTGGGTTCAATTGCTCATTCTTTGTACTTTCAATCTCGCACCTCTTTTTCTTGAAGTTATGATCGTGTACATCTGCAGAGAAAGTCTCTGAGCCTTCATCATGTTCAATTTTAGTTATTTTCATGTCTCATAGAATAGAATCATAAAATCATTTTGGTTGGAAAAGATTTAAGATTATCAAGTCCAACCATTAACCTAGGACACTGCCAAGTCCACCACTAAACCATGTCTCTGAGCACCACACCTACATGTCTTTTAAATACCACAAGGGAAGGTGACTCCACCACTTCCCTGGGCAGCCTGTTCCAGTGCCTGACAACCCCTTCAGTAAAGAATTTTTTCCTACTATCCAATCTAAACCTCCCTTGGTGCAACTTACCTGTCATCCTATCTGTCATTACTTGGGAGAAAAGACTGACACCCCCATCTCTACAACTTCCTTTCAGATGGTCATACAGAGCGATAAGGTCTCCACTCAGCCTTCTTTTCCCCAGGCTAAACAAGACCAGTTCCATCAGATACTCCTCATAGGACTTGTCCTCTAGACCCTTCATCAGCTTTGCTGCCCTTCTCTGGACTCACTCTTGCACTTCAATGTCCTTCTTGTAGTGAGGAGCCCAGAACTGAACACAGTACTCTAGGTGCAGACTCACCAGTGCTGAGTACAGGGGCATGATTACTTCCCTAGTCCTGCTGGCCACGCTATTGCTGATGCAGGCCAGGATGCTCTTGGCCTTCTTGACCACCTGGGCACACTGCTGGCTCATATTCAGCTGACTGTCAACCAACACTCCCAGGCCCTTTTCCACCAGGCAGCTTTACAGCCATTCTTCCTCAAGCCTATAGCATTGCATGGGGTTATTGTGACCCAAGTGCAGGACCCAGCACTTGGCCTTGTTGAATCTCATTGATCAGCCCATCAATCGCACCCGCTTGATCCCTCTGTAGAGCCTTTCTAGCCTCAGATAGATCAACACTCCTACCCAGCTTTGTGTTGTCTGCAAACTTACTGAGGGTGCACTCGATCCCCTTGTCCAGGTCATTGATAAAGATATTCAAGAGAACTGGCCCCAACACTGAGCCCTGGGGAAAACCACTTGTCACCACCCCTGAGCTGGATTTAACTCCAGTCACCACAAGTCTTTGGGGCTGGCCATCCAGTTTGTTACCCAGCAAAGTGTACACCAGTCCAAGCCACAAGCAGCCAGCACACCAGGAGAAGGCTGTGGGAAATGGTGTCAAAAAGCTTTACTAAAATCTAGGTAAAAAACATCCACAGCCTTTCTCTCATCTACTAAGTGTGAACTGTAGTTGCCTGGGTCTTCCTTTTCCCCCTTTTTAAAAATAGGGGCTATGTGACCTTTTTTCCAATCAGCAGGAACCTCACCAAACTGCCATGACCTCTCAAATATGATGGACAGAGGCTTAGCAACTGCAACTGCCAACTCCCTCAGGACCCATGTATCGACCCCATCAGGTCCCATAGACTTGTGCACCTGCAAGTTCTTTAGATGGTCACAAACCTGTTCTCCTCCTATAGTGGGGGGTGCTTCATTCTCCCAGTCCCTGCTTTCACCTGCTGTGACCTTTGTAATGAGACTGGGGCACTTGCCAGAGAAGACTGATGCAAATAAGCCATTGAGAGCCTCAGCCTTCTCGATATCCTGTGTAGGTATGTCTCCAGTTTCCTTCAGGAGAGGGCCTACATTTTCCTTGCTTGTCCTCTTATGCCCAACATACCTATAGAAGCTTTTCTCATTGCTCTTTACATCCCTGGCAAGATTTAATTTCATCTGGGATTTGGCTCTCCTTACCTGATCCCTAGCTGCTTGGACAACATAAAGTCAATTCATGTCTAGTAATGCAGTACCACGTTATACAAGTATATTGATATTTTCAGGGCATATCTTACTTTTGAAGAAACATGTGCTACATCTCACACCCTTTTCTCCTTGCCAAGCCAGGGAAACTTTTAAAGAATGTCTGCTGTTAAATATTGCTATTAAAGAATTTTTTTCATTAGATTTTCCCTGTTTTCCCTGTGTAATGTTTCTATGTTTTAGTAAAATGAGAAAAAAACCAGGAGATACTGGAAATCAGCATTTCTGGTGCCCCAGGTAAATAGTAATATTGTTGTAGGGTGAATTTTAAAGATAATATTTTTTACTGTATTGAAGTAAGAATTAATTTTCCATGCAAATCTTCTCAATATAGGGAGCCCTTTTTGACATAAAACATCTGGTGAGAGCTGAAAAGCTTCAGTCCTCCTTTCCTCTTACCGCTACCCACCTGTGCAATTAATAAGATGCTCTCATTTGATAAGCAGAATAGTAAATCTTTCTCCCGCCTATAACAATTTTAATTTTCTGATCCTACTTGCACATGCGACAAGCAGAATAAGGGATGTGTAGCCAGAATATGCAAACTGCTCTTTCTTGCAGCACTCCAAACTTACATCAGCCTGAAGTGCCTGAAATCACACTGTTAGATACTTCCAGAAATTTTGCTCGCTGTTGTTGCTGCGAGTCTCTTTCATGATTCACCACAAACATAACCACTCAGATGTGGCAGGAAGGCAGCCAGAGAAACACTGAACAACCAAAGCATATTACTCATTCTACACAATGTTGCACAACTGCAGCTTCACAGTAGTTAACAATTTTATCACTTGCGCCATGTTTGCCAATCCTATTGCTTTTCCTGAAGAGTGCTTGTTGATGATGAGCAATGAAGCTGTGGACTCCAGTCATAAACAGTATTTCATCTGTTGACATAGAAACCATTCTAGTCATCACTATTTTCTCTCTAGCAGTTCTTGAACTTGTAAATATTATTCCTCTTTTTTTCAATCCACTGGCAGCATCATCAAATTATACTCCTTTCCTCTGTGGTTTAACATAAAAATATCACTAATTAAGCTATACCAGCAACAGTCCTTCATCCTACCACACTGGAGCTAAAATATTTCAAACTGGTTCAAATTTGTTTCCAGCTATCCGGAAATAAATTCTGCACAGTGAATGAGTGAATTTGGTCTGTGTTTCCACGAAACTGTAAGACATTTGCAGTAGGCAGAAGGCCTCATTTTACCTTCAAGCTAATTTTACACTAGCAGAACTCCATTGACCCCACCAGTGAAGCTGACATTGACTTACGCTAGTAACAAAACCCTTATGTTCCTAGAGCACTATGAAAAAATTGAAGTTTTTGAATGTAATGGTTTACTTGATTTAACAGCTCAGGACACCCCTCCCTGTGGCAAGAGAGAAGCATCCAGTTCTGCATCAGCCCAATCACAAAACCTTTCTTTCATGTTCCTATGGAAACCAAGCATTGATTTCTATTTTGAAGGTTCAATTTAGTCATCTCTGATTATGTCCGTTTCTGTGCCCTTTTCTCCAGTTCAGCATCAGCAGCAGTTTTGCACACTCTCTTTTGTAGTAACTCTAATGAGGATGAGAAATCGCTAGAGGACCAGGTGAAAGGCATTGTTTCACCTCCTCCTATAACCTGAAGGAAGTTGCTTCAGAACCTTGTCTTTCTTCTTATGGTCTGCAAGGACTGCCTGGTCCTTTTCCCTCATACTGGTTTAATGACTGGGACTATAGAAGAAATTGACCTGTCCTGCAGATACCCTTACAGTGCCTGACCCTGATCTCCACCTGTGGGATGATTGCCTGGCCTAGGCCCCTCCCTGTACCCAAGGAGGTGGCTGAAGCCCAGGGCTGCTGCTGGCCCAGTGCACCCTGGCTGCCCAGCTCCTGGCTGGAGCAGTGGGATTGGCCCTGGCTGCCAGGCCCAGCACTGCCACCCCTGGGGAATCCACAGGCAGATGTCCAGTCTGCTCCAGGGAGCCCCTCATGCTCACAGCCTAATACAGAAGCCTGTCTTCATCTTTGCCTTTAGCTTCACAGTAACTTCACCAATTTTGTGTTCATCTTAACTGCACCAGTGAGGATGAGGTCTGTCAGGATACCTATTAGTGAGAAAGAGCATTTTAAAAAAGCAAGTACTGTGAGACTGTGAAATTACATTACCTGGATTGGGTTGAAGATACTCTATCGTCTTTGCCATTATTTCCATAACTGCCCTGCTGGTAACATCCACTTTCTACAGGACAGAGAGTTGATCAAAAAGAACAAACAAAAAAAGATGTTAGACAAAAGGAAGATGTTTTTCTCTCATCTTTTTGTTCTTATAAATTCTTTCAACTCTTCTTATAATTTTATTTTTGTTGCTGAGAACAGCCCCGGTACCAGTATGGTGATAATACCTGGTAAACTACCAAAGCAGCAGCCCACCATTTCAGTTTATAGCAGATCCATTCTCAAGCTAGGCCGCTAGTACAGAATACCTCAGGATGTGTTAGAAATTCGATAAAACTCATTGTACTGTGCTGATACTTTACATCACCCCGGGATGCATCCACAATAGGGAAAACTTTTAGGTAGAATGGCCTCTGAAAACTACTTGAAGAATTAGCCATCTTTGATTCCCTAATAACTGGCAAAATGAGGGGAAAGCAGATGTCAATCAAAACAAACCAACAACAATAAAATGGGCTATCTACCTCTTGCAGAGTGAGGTCTTGTAAAATAGGGACAAGGAAGTATAGGTATCACTCAGTTTCCAGTTTCCAGAAACTTATCAGCATGGGCACACTGACCATTTATTTCCCCTGGCTGACTCCATGAAGAATGATTTTATATTTAGGAATTTAAAATTCTTAGAACTGAATAGCATTACTTTCTTCTGCTGTAATAGGAATTCTTGCTTTCTTAAGAAATACTGCACATCAGCTTCCTAAGCTGCATATAGCAAAGTACACAACTACTGTCCCTCTCAGAAATCAGGCCTCAAAGAAAAAATGCTGCTTTGGCAGATTTGGAGATCCCCGTAACCTGTCCTATACTCTATGTTTATGAAGACACATTGCATTTCTCTACAGGGTAGCTTGTGTCCCACAGAGTGGAATACTTTAACATAATGACAAGTTCCTATTTTAAAAAAGAGCACCTGAGCTAGGTTGGTTGCAGCACACTGTGACTGACCTCTTTCCAGTTTCCTGTTGCCAGTGCCATCTGCCAGGTCTTGCTCTATGCTTTACACAAAGAAGCAGAAGAGGTCTGCCAGCCCTGGCTGAGTGAGTAGCTGAACTGCCTGGTAGGGAGCCCATAAATAGCTAGAAGGCTGCAGAGGGTGTGTGGGGGCGATAGAACAGAATGCCAGGGATAGGCAGTAGGGGCATGTTCACTGCCTGCAGAAAAGTTGGCAAGGGACATGGAGCCAGGTGGGAAGTGTGGAGGCAACTGACAGGTTTACTCCAGTCTCTTCTCAACTCTCAGCACTCTTCTCTCCTGGGCTGCCAAACCATGCTCCCCATGAGCACCACGTGGGACTCACCACTGGCTGCTGCAATGTCCTATTTGTTACAGTGTTATTTGTTACTCTAAACCTTCCATCAGTTTCCTGAATCTTCACTAACATCCTCCAGTTTTGACGGCAGTGCGTATATTTGTAGCACATTCAAAAAGCAGCTGGGCAGAAGGGAGAAACCAACTCTGCAGCACTTCTGCTGTAAGAAGTACAAAGGATATGACCTTTCTATTTTCTATCCAAGGTTTTCCACCTATATCACTATACAAATGTACAGATCAATAGCTTCTGTTTCTCTTGATAGGAGTTACATATCGGATATGTACCCTACAAATACCTAGAAGTAGCTTGTGTTAGAAGACTTGATAGTACCTTTCAAATCAAAGCCAGAAAAAAGCTGCCTCTACTTATCCTTCCAACTGAAATACACTCAGCTGTGGCTCCTTTTTTTTCCCCTCCACAGAAACACTCATTGCTACTCCTGCCAGCCTCACCAAGCAGACTGTTGGAAGGTTAGCCCCACTTACCCAAGGCGCTTTGCTGGTGGTGGCTTCCCAACAGGACCTCTGAACCCATGAATGAATATTCCAATGCACTGTCAACCACATCCAGCAGACAGCTCTTGCTTCTCTTGGCTCATGGTCAAAGAGCCGAGAATTACAGACACCCTTTGCCATTGTAGATAGACTTTCTGTAATATCTCAGTGTAATATCTCAGTGTCAGCCTTGGCTGCATTGATCACAATATTGTGGGGTTTGGGATCCTGCTGAGCATGCTGAAGGTTAGTACTAAGACAAAGTTTTAGATTCAAGAAGAGCAAACTTCAGCTCACTCAGAGCTCAGTTGGGAGGCATTCCACGGGAAGCTTCTATGGAGGATAAAGGAGGTAGTGAATGCTCAGAGGTTTTCAAGAACACTCTCTCCAAAGCAGAAAAAAAGTTCACCCCCTTCAAAGGTAAGGGAAGTAGGCAGAGCAAGAGATGCCTTAACTACAAGCTTCTGAGTCTGTTCAAACCAAAAAGAAGCATACCAGAGATGGAAAAGTCGATGAATACCCATTGAGAACTACATAGGCATTGTCAAGGTGTGCAGAGATACAGTTAGAAAAGCAAAAGTTCAGCTCAAACTGAAATCAGCCAGAGATGTCAAAAACTACAAAAAAGGGTTTTTCAGGCACACAAACAACAAGCAGAAACAGAAGGCAAATACTGGTCTGCTGTTAAACAGGAGAGGTGAACGAGTCACCAACAATGCTGAAAAGGCAGAGGTTCTCAACACTGCCTTCACCCCTGTCTTGACCAGCACTGTTGGGGCCCAGGCCTGGGAAACAAAAATTCAGGTCAGTGCAAACACTGACCCACCATCAGTGAAGGAAAGAAGAGTTGGTATGTGAACTACTGCAGGAACTTGAGCTCTACAAATGGGTGAGCCCCAACGTTATCCACACAAAGGTGTTAAGACAGCTAGCTGATGTCATTGTGAGGTTGCTCTCTATAATCTTTGACAAGTGGTGGAGATCAGGGGATGACCCAGAAGACCGGAAGAAGGCTAATGTCACCCCCATCTACAAGAAGATCTTAAAAGAGGACCCAGGTGATTATAGGCCCATCAGTCTTACTTCAGTCACTGGGAAAGTTATGGAACAAATGTTCCTGTGGGCTATCACAAGTCAAATGAAGCAAATGATTGGGAAAAGCCAGCACAGATTTACCGAGGGCAAATCATGCTTGACAAACCTGATTGCTTTCTACAACAAAGTAAACTGTTCAGTTGATCTGGGGTGAACGGTGCACATTGTCTACTTGGATTTCTCCAAGGCTTTCTATACGGTTCTCCCTAGCCTCCTCCTGGAGAAGCTGATTCCTGACAGTCTAGGCAAGTGGACTGTGGTGTGGGTGTGAAACTGGCTGACAGGCTGCACCCAGAGGGTGGTGGTAAATAGCTCCTTCTCTGACTGGCACCTTATCACAAGTGCGGTCTCCCAGAGAGTGATATTGGGCCCAACGCTGTTTAAGATCTTAATTAGTGATCTGGATGATGTGATAAAGTGTACCCTGATGAAGTTTTCCAATGATACCATGTCCTGGTGGGCAACAAGCTCAGTATGAGTCAGCTGCAGCAGCAAAGAAAGCCAGTGCGATGCTGGGTTGCACCAACAAGGGCACGGCAAACAGAGATAAAGAAGTCATCTCTCAGCAAGTGCTCTACTCAGCACTTGTCAGACCACACCTGGAACACTGTCTTCAGTTCTGGTCCCTGCTATACAAAGATGCTGTGGACAGGCTGGAGAGGGTCCAGAGAAAGGCCACAAAGGTGATCCAAGGACTGGGAAGCCTGACGTACAAGGAAAGGCTGAGAGAGCTGGGTCTGTTCAGCCTGGAGAAATGACTGCTTAGGGGAGACCTCATCACCATGTTCCAATATTTCAAGGGTGGCTACAAAGAAGATGGACACTCTTATTTTACAAGAGTCACTCCCCCGTTACTCCTGGGAAGATTCCGACTGGATACAAAAGGAAATTTTTTCACAATCAATCATTGAAATAATCTCCCCTGGGAAGTGGAGGATTCCCCAGCATTGGACACTTTTAAGACTCAGTTGGACAGGGTGCTGCTGGGCCATCTTGCCTAGATTGTGCTTTTGCAGAGAAAGGTTGATCTTTGATGTCCCTTCCAACCTGGTATTCTGTGATTCTGTGCAGAGATCCTCTACAATGGTTTAACTGAAACTTATTTTTAGCTGACATCAGCCTCAATCTCTGAATGAAATACTGCCATTATAAAAAGTGCCAATTATTATGTATGCTTTGCTTAGAAATAAAAAATAAGAAATTGAAAGCTCAGTCATGCTGAATAAAAGTTAAGTCTTTTAAAATTACCCAAGTGATTCCAGGACAAAAGCTTTGAAATTCTTCTCCTAGGAAGGAAAAATGATATTTAATATATACATCTGTATTTAGACTTACCCTTTCCATTTCTTTGAAGTCATCATCTAGCTTGGTTCCTTCTGCACCTCCTACTTTTTCACTTACTTTCTGCAGTTAAAAAAAGAACAAAAACCAGATTTAGCAGTACCTGAAAAATCTAGCCACCTTGTTTTCCTCAGCAATTTTTTTTTCTGTTAGTTGCCACAACATTCACACACAGTATCCCTTCTGAAAAACTGATTTAAAACACACTTCAACTTAAGTTAAACAATTAGAAAATAATATATTACTACTTAAGTCTCAGAGACCAAATCTTCTGCCTGGTGTCAGAAGTACATACTATTATGTCTTTGCAAGATTATATCTCTGTTTCTTTGTATCTTGGAGCTTATCAAGCAATTAATCAACAATGACAGATGTGTATTCAGTAGACAGAAATATCCATGGTTGTGTGTGCTGATGAAAAAAGAGGCGACTTGATGGAATGAACTGGGGAGGGAATAAAGACACTAAAAATTTATCATCAGAGCTGCTAAATTGTCCCAGCTGCGTTGCTCTGTGTGTAACAACACAACACCAAGGGTAATAATCATGCCTAAGTACAGAGCAAGAACAAGATCCCAAGGCCTGACTCTAGCCACCCAGAAGGCAACAGGCACCCACATCTGAGAACTCTCAGAAACATACTAACTCAAGCACAACCAGACTTTTACTATTAACGATCAAGATTATGAATAAAAGTGCTAGATAGATTAAAAAAACCTCCATTCACACCAGGCAAGAGCTTGAGGTTCACCTGAGTTATATATAAAATACCCAGTTGAGAGATCTATTAGAAAAAATTTAAAGGGAACTTTGGTCTCATATCTTTAGCAAATACTCAGTTTTGTATAAAATACTCAGTTTGAAAACTAATTGGAAAATTATTTAGGGCTACCTTTTCATTTCCCTGATTCAGTGGAACACACTGAACTGAGTTTCCCTTTACTGTCAGTAAAAGTGACAGTAATATATTTGAACGCTAATTGCTATGCAGCACCACTCAGAACGGGAGTTCAGCAATTGCACCGTGAGTCGGAAAGTGTTTTAGTGGTGTAATTCTACAACTAAGGCAGGTGCATACAAGCTAGTGAATGTACTCTTTTACCAGGCTGGTATTTTTCATAAGAAAATCATCAGACTTAATGACTCTGTATTCTACCCATTTTTAGTTGCTTGTAATGAACACCATTTAATTTTAGAAACTTTTTCAGGTGCCTCTGAATCACCTTCAGACTATTTTAACTAAGTGTAACTACAGATTCCAGTGAGGTGACTCCTGCAATAAACAATGAGAAACAAAAGAAAAATGGCGCTTTTTTTCTTCTTGGTTTCAACCACTGTGTTGAATCCTCTATAGCTTTTCGTATAAAGAGCAGGAAGGCCCAAAGTCAATCACACACATGTCATTAATAAAATACAGACACTTGATTAATGTCACATTCACTCCAGTTCACTCCAACAAAGCTGCAAGTGTACCATGGCCAAGCACACAGGCTATAATTATCTTTGCAATAAGAAATGGCTATCAGCTCAGTTTGTGTTCTGTCAACTCCTTGCAGATTAGTATCCAAAATGGTGCATTAATGAGACATCAAGACTATGAAACATCCTGAAAGACCCAAAGAACTTTACTTATCTTTCCTACACAGAAGAGATGTGCAAATCTGTGCAGACACTCTCTTGACAGGAATGCCGATGGGTTTGTGTGGTCTGTATTACTGAACTTGGGCCGTACATAGATTAGTAAAGTGCTACCAAAAAAATCACAGATTTCAAATGCTGTGCTGTTAGGAACAATTCTGCCGTGGACAAGGGACAGATTCGATGTCCTAAAAGGTGCTATTCATTTGCAATCTCTGTGAAAGATGGTAACAAAGGAAGCATAAAAGACCAGAAGCTTTCTTCACCAATCCATGAATGAATATTCTGCAAACAGACCTCCTACTAGAGATAATATAGCAAAACCTGCACAGGAGCTTTCTGCCACAAAGATTTCAGGTCCATGACAACACCACTATGCAAATATATTAGTACTTAAATATTCAAAATAGAATTTGAATAGCAGAAGTTCAACTCTAAGGATCCAAAGTATCCAATTAATGTTCCAGCCCTTTTTAGCTGGAAACAAAAGCTTTTCTTTTCATCACCTTGAAATATTTTCATAGCTGCTGAAGATCTGCAAAGACATGGCTTACCATCCCCATAGATGCCCTTCATCCCTTCATATTCATCATTACTCTAGCTAAGGAATGTATGACACTTTTAATAGTGTAGCTCTGTAGTCTCCTGGAGTGGTCACTGGAAAATCTAAAGGCAGGTCATCCATCTCTTCTAAAAACAATTTCCATTTTTGGTCACTTTGTCAATATTAGCCTCACAGTCACCATCATGAGTGATTAATTTAAGGGGACCAACAAAACTATGTACTAAGCAGAAAATTAATTTGTAAAGCTCTAAGCCAACTACTGTTACAGACAACAGCAGTGAGTCAAAGGAGACATAGAGCTGTGAAGTTTTCAATTCTTCTGGAGCTGGGTGACTCTTCTTTCAGGGTACTTACATCCTAGTCACTCAAGAAAGTACCTTTAACTCCATTATCCAGACAAAAATTTTGTTTGGAAAAGCACTGACAGACCACAGGAAAAGAGCAGCTGAACCAAAATCCCACTTGAAAATGTAGATACTGTTGGTTTTTTTTGAAGGCCACAGCCATTCACCAGTCAGAGATGAGAACTCAAAGTAAGGATTCAAATTTAAGAAAAAAAATAAAGACAAAAAAGTAATCCCTCAAAAGCTCTTGCCCTTTAGGGCAAAAGGGTGAAATCTACCCAGAAGAGGATATTAAGACCCTCATTGCAAGGCCATAATCTACAGTGGTCAGGTAGGACCAGTGGGCCTGAAAAAGGCAGCTTAAGGATTTGCAAAAGAGCCGACGCCTTTGTCATCAATGTATTGACTAAATTCAGAGATATTTTTCAGCCCGTTTAAATCCATTTTCCAAATACATTTTTAAAGCGTTTCATTCTGGTTACCACTCCACCAATCTCTACAATTGTCAGATTTTATTTCCATAGGTCATGAAGCTAAACCAGCTTACCTGAGCTGAGGATCTGCTCTAGCGCTAAAGATTAAGAAACAGTCAGAGACATCACCAGCTAACAGCTACAGCAAGCCAGAAAGCAAGTCTCCTTTGCTATGTCATTTGAGTTGACATTTCAACATCTTGGTTCTTGCTTTACAACAGAATAAAAATTAAGCCCTTTTAAGTTGCCTTATAAACAGAAATACTACATCTCCTCCTAGTCCAGTCATGTGGAAGAATCAAGACCTAACCTGATACCACAGCCAACATTTTTTTAGTTACTTTGTGATTGTGTTTCTTTTTCTAGTTTTGCTTACCTATTCCATCTTGGGTCCAAAAGCCCCTCTAAAATATATTTTCACAACATAAGAACTATTTCTGGGTGGGGTAAAAAATGTAGAATAATAATATCTAATAATGTCATATTTTACAATCAGGATCTCCATATTTTAGATTACTGAAAACAAGTGCTATGTGCCTTAGAGAGAATTCCAATTGTATAAAGATTCCATTTCCACTGAGGTAGAATCTTAACATCTGCAGGTCAGAATGGTTTCAGTAAGCACTATAAAAAGTGGCAGGAATCCTACACTTAAAGGATTTTTTTTAATTTTTTTTTTTCCTGGCAGATAATATTATAATGGGCATATTTTTGGTACATGCTCACAGGATCTGGAATATAAGCCACAGTAATAGCAGTGTGGCTTGACAGATGGATTTCATGTGAAACAACAAAACTTATTAAGTCTTAGTTATGGAGCCATTTGTTCCATTTTTCAAACAGTAGTGCAATTAACCTTTTAAAATTATTATTACTGTGTCATGATGCAGTATGTTGCATGGGACAAAAAAATGCTTGTGCAGTCAGTATGAATATGCTGAAAATTCCAGTTGCCTTGTACAGAACACACTGATGATAACTTTCACAATATCCCAAACAACACTCCTCTAATTAATGATGATATGAATCTGATGCTGTGATCTCTCACTACTCACAAGATATTAATGTAAATCAAATGTGCATTAAACAGCTATTCCATAAGAATTAGGTTCTTCAGTACTATGACACTGCATTGTATTAGACTACCTTCTGAACAATTCACATTTCAACAGAAAGCCTTGCACAGTACGATAAGCCACTACCCAAACATGAAAATGCTGCATACCTGAGCTATATTAATTTAATAAAATACTTGTTTGATAGCATGTCTAGAACAGAGCTTAGCTTCTATACAGAAGTAGAAAACCAGCTTTTAATAGATTACCACCACAATACAATGGCTTTGCCTATGACGTAAATTGCATGACCTGTTTGCAAAGCAGTCACACCACAGGAAGACTGAAAAAGTTAGTCTCTCCAGGGCAAGCATTAATCACTCCAATACAGAGCACAATAACAATGTTTTCACTCAAAGCACACAGCAAACTCTGATCTGCTTCTTTATACCTTTTATCATTACTGCCACCATAAACTAGTTTTCCCATTTGGATATGTTGGAGATTGTCCCTCCACAATGTTTCTTATCTACTACACAGTTCAGTTTCCAAGGCATAACTTGTCTATCCCTAAAAGAAAAGCACTACAGTCCTATCAAATTGCCACACAGTGGACAGGGTGGTAAGAACAAAACTTTTATTTATATGAAAGCTACACGAAACATTAATGAATGGAGCTTAAAAATTCATGATAGAGAAAAATAACGCTCTCTGTAGTTCATGCTTCTTAAATGCAAGTCACCCTGTTGACTTCTCATTCCTGATTGCTTAGGATCTGTTTCATAGGTTTCTATAGTTCTTGTATAGAGTTTTTGCCTTTTTGACTTCCACCTGTCACTCTAAGGGCTCATGTTCTGGAAGAACAGAGACAGAAGTATCTTCAGGTTTGTTACAGAATTTCAAACAGGCTCTAAAATGCTGTGATGCTTTGTTAGCTTTGCAAAAACAAGGAAGACATAGCTGACTTGCAAAAGAAAGTAGTGAAAAACACAGATTTTCATGGAAAGAAGTCTGTGTACCCATGGTGAAGGTTTGCCAACATTATTGGCTTTTCAGAAGGATAAAATATTTGAAAAAGAACATTTATAAAAAGCACAGTCTCTAATCAGGATTATTTTTTTTGTATTCCATCACTTCACATGCCAGAGTAAGATAAAATTGCCACTTGAAAGCTAATTTTTATATCTGTCTAATCCTGCACAGTTTGGCGTTTATAGTATTTATGGTATCAGAATTTGTTACCACAGAAAACATGTGACATCTGCAATTCAAATTTATGGTCATGGCCCTGGTTCTCTGCCAATAAAGAAGCATACTTTGCTGTGGCAAATCACACTTTCAGCAATTACAGTAAACAGGAGAAATTTTCTGGTGATAAATTAGAATAGGTATTAAAAGAAAAAAAACTGCCTCAAAAACATATGTGAATTATCTGTATTTTAGACTTCTCCTGCTTCTTCAATTGACATCAGAATATAAAGGAAAAGAAGGGCCTTTTCCAGATTAGTCTGGACATAGCTTATAATCAGTAACATTAAGAGCTTGTAGAAAATAGTGTTGGTTCACAGCACCTTATCCTGTTCTGGAATGCAATTTAACATCTGATTTCAACTGAAGTAGAGCGATCTTGCTGAAGCTTTTCCAGAAAAGCCATCTAGATGAGAGAAGTCCTGACTAACAAGCCAAATAATCCAGTATCATTAATCTTTGAAAGCTTCACAAAACTCAGCAGATGCGATAAATCTCACCAGAAGCCAGAACAGTTGGATGAGCATTTTACTTACTCATTTGTTGCACTAATTTGTTAGAGAAACCGGGCAAAACCCAGAGTTTCATTATACATGAAAGATTTCACAAGACCAGAAAAATTATCACCCTTTCCCTTGCATTTAAAATTCTTTTAATTTTATTCTATTTTCCTTTTAATTTGTAAACACCATGTGCAACTGTCAATAGGACATGACATGAGGTTGTAGAACAAGCCACTTCAGCAGTAAAACAAATTAAGATCCCAACTTAACATACATGTAAGATACCATAATGTCCATTTACATTTCATTAGTAAATTTCTCTGTTTCAGCTGAGACAGCTATAAGGGCTGTCCTTGGAGCCCATCAGCAGAAGATACTTCCCTTGCAGAACTGAGGAGAACAGTGACTCCACTGCTATCACAGAAGCTGAAAAGGGTCATGAAGACAGTGTGAAAGGCAAAATGGGAAAAATGAGAGATCCAAGAATCCCCAGGGAACTTCACTGTTTATCTCCTGTTTGCTCTGAGACTGCAATTATGCCACTGAAGCTCTGCCTTCTCCTTGGCAAAATTAAGAAATACACTTGCCTACCACATGGGAAAATTGTGAGCAATAATTTGCACCTGCTACTGCTTGCCATCAGGAGTACATCTAACAGAAATGTTCATGATATAGTTAAGCATCTGCCAAACAAGCCTAAGTTTATCTTTTCCTTTTTCCTTCTGTCACTCAGCAGATATATTTAATCAGGACATAATACACTCCCTCCCCTCATAGCACTGAAATCACTTTCTCCCTGCTAGAAATCTGTTTGCTGGCCTGTTCTACCACAATACGACCCCAGCCACAGGATGGGTAGGTTTATCCTCCCTTCTAAGTTCTATTGATGCTTCTAAGTGCTATTGGATGCTGAATGTCATAAATAAAGTGCGCTATTTGAAGATCAGGAAGTGAACTGAATTTTGGAAACTGAAGAAGAAAAAGGAAGGCTATGACTGGACTCTAAAAGGCTTGCCTTCATCTCTCACAAAGCATCTTCTAAGTACCCTTTATATATATATATATATACACACAATATATATACAGTATATACAATAGCTTGGCCTTGCTCAGACTCACAGCTGCGACTAGTAGGGCCCATAGGTCTGTTAAGAGCTCCACTAACAGTTGGAAGGCTGGTCAGAAAGCCAGCAAAGTTGCCTATAGATGGTGACGTACAAAAGGCATGGGAACCAGCAATGCTAAAGAGAAGCCATTGCTAAAGCTTGTCAAGTCATAAAGGAAATTCTTCATGCGATAGGATCTCCAGTAATGCCAGTGAGAGTCTGCAGTAAAAGCAGAATGGCTCAGTGGAACTATTTTTGCCCAAGAGGGATAAAAAGAGATCAGGATCCCTACCTCCAGCATTGTTGCAGTCT
Organism: Hemiprocne comata; assembly: GCA_020745705.1. Lineage (NCBI taxonomy): Eukaryota > Metazoa > Chordata > Aves > Apodiformes > Apodidae > Hemiprocne > Hemiprocne comata. The sequence continues at coordinate 73,237,370 of CM036616.1, read as the reverse complement.
AAGAAATACGCATTGTGAACCTCTCCTGTGTTCTTACTCTCTTCATTTAGAATCAAACTCTAATTTGCCTGTTTTTTTCAATTGCAGCTAAAGCTGCCAAAGCAGAGGGAAAAGGGTGTCTGAATCAATCCTTTATTTGACCAATGTGATTTTGCTTTCTGACCACTGCAGAATTCCTGCAACTCCAGCATCACAGAGGGAATCATTCGCATTCAGCACTAGCACACAATGTGAAAGTATACCGCAGGCTTCTGCACTGACAGGAGTTACTGCAGAGCCTCTGCTGCAATGCCACTGCATTACATTGGAGGCTGTCCACTGGTAAGTGAAATAAAGCAAGGTGAGTACAGGGCAAGAACTGCTGAGGAAGTCCTGGTGTAGTAGTGCCCTGCATCGTATCTCTGCCTGGAAAGTCCTTGCATAGAGGCACCCACCATGACAGATGAGGTAAGTACTATCCTAGGGCAGACAAAAATTTAAATCATTACTGTGCATTACAGTGACCGAGGTGTGCTGACACCTGAGACACTGCAGTGCATCCGCAATAACCAAGAAAATCCATTTCACACATTTAAACATCTTAGTGAAGTTTTGTGTATTTACCAAACACACCCATAAGGAGGTCAGTTCTCTGTAAAATTTAGGTTCAGCCACAAAGCTGGTCACCATCCCAGCACCTTTGCAATTTAGAGTGGCATCAGGAGCTGACAAAAAGAAGCTGGCAAAAGCTCAAAAGCTGCCAGAGAGCTGAGGACAGTCAGAACACTGTGTACTTTTTTAACACTCTCTGTCCCCAACAGGCCACTAGTGTGAGAAATGGAGAAGAAATTGGCATTTGAAAGGTGGCTGTATTAGCTAGAATATGTGACAATCCTTTTTTTTTTTTTTCCTTTTTTTTTTTGCAGTACAGAAAAGGCACAGAGAATCTATTCCCATGTGTTATTTATTCCCATATGGTATTTCTACTTCAGATGACAACAGTACTGTGATCCAGTCCTGTTAGTGGACCTGCGGGCAATGAAACATTCACAAGTGTTTTACTCCTGTACAAAAGAATCTGGACTTAAGAGTTTTCCACACAGCAGTAGTGGGAGCCCTGCCCTACACAACACTGCCACAGAGAGAGAGGACATATGTGTCCTGTTTCCCAGAGGGCCAAAAAAATTTGTAGCTGCCTAAGTGTTTCTTCAGTGTAAGTGGCTCACTTGGATAAGTGGTGATAAGGAAACTCTGAGGGAGGGGAAAAACCCATATAAGAACACTAATAGTTTTGGGGGGTCTCAAATTTCTTGCCTAGAGAGGTGCACAGCACCACCTTTCTCATCTGAAACACTATCAGTCGCCAGCTCCTGACCTAACACACTCTGTTACCTTAAATAAATAACGGTTTTGTATTTTAGAATGAGAGTGTCAACCATGAACTTACACATTCATTCAAAATTTCAGATTACCCTCATGCCTTCAGAGCAATTTTTACGGAGCTTTAAGGGGAAGATGCTTCCTCTGGGTAGACAGAACTGTAGCTTTCAATTTTGCTGCTGCACTTTTGGGCAGCTGAGCTGTCAATCTTAAAACCAAATTCAGAAGCACATGACAGTACATAGAGCAAAAAAGAGAACACAGAGCATGTACCCATCCAGCTAGCATCTTTATCTGGAGCCAGGTACAGCATGCTTATTGATCATGATCCATCTTACCTACATCAGTTAACACATGCTTGCTCTGTCCACATAGCTTGTAAGTTCAGCAGAAAAAATGATCTCGTTCCCACTGCTTCACTTGGTACATGCGTGCCTCACCACATCGCAAATCCAGTCTGGGTATAGGTGACAGGTGGCTTAAACCATGCCATGGTTTCTTAAACCATGTCATCAGACTGCTTGAGCTCACTCACTCCATTTCAGGGCAGAACAGTGGTTTAAGCTGCTAGCTGGGTACTCGGGGCTCACATTTACTCCTCATGAAGAATAATGTTTAGTTTTGGCTACTGATTCTGGTAACTTACACGCACTTAACGTCAACTTTGAAAAACACTTGGGTGTTTCACATGCAGGCGTAACAGGTGAAGAGTGCTATGGCACAGTCTGCACCTTGCTGAGATCTCCACAAAACATGAAATCCAAATATCTGATCAACATTATGCAAGCAGTGATGCAATGATTCTACTACACATGACTTTGTTAGGCAAATTAACTACTAATTTTTACTGAGTATTAAAGCTTTGGGGTTGTTGTAATTTCTTTCTCTTGGTATCGGAATGAATTAAAGATCAGCAGAAATACATAGGACATACTCGGGCCAAAAAAAAAACCAAACCAAAAACCCAAAACATACCCACCAAAACCACAAATTCACAGCATAGGACATTTACAGGAATTAAAATAAATTTAAGGCATATTTCATAACTCTACTTAATGTACACCAGCCTACATGCCTCCTGCTGGGTGAAAGTCAGCCTAGTCCTTAACATCTGGAAATGTGAGAATGCCAGGAACATTCAGAAGCTGCTTGAGGCCAAGAGAACAAAACATGGCTTAAATATGATTAATCTATTTAACAGCTGTACAAACTGCGCTATTGTGAACTCATCCCTTCTGCATTTGAAAGTGCATTTGCTGGAATCTGTCAGTGAATTAATTGTTATTTGTTGAAGACAAGACATGAAAGGACATTTGTGAGGGAAAGCTTGTCTATAAGCTGTGGCTTTTATCTGATGTACGTTTTATTTCTGGTGTTCCTATTGCCACAACATCTAAAAGGTTGCAGTCTGTATGGCACAAGAAAACACCAGTCCAATTTGTCTATTTTATTATGCTGTTGGCTTGAGGATAATTTATTAACTACATGCGTGGCAACCCAAAGCCATCCATCACTTTAAGTTTGATAGCAGCCCATTCAGAAACTGCTGAGATCTGCTTTAAGCTTTAACTTTTTTACGTGAGCACTACATAAATTAAGCTGAATGCTCTTTCCTTAAATTCATGTCTTTTGTCTCACACTCTCTAAATAAGAGCAATATGTGCCAAAGTACTGGCCTGTTATCAGGGGCAGGATAGCACTACTGCACGATGACAGTAATGCTCAGCAAGCTCTGGGCACTTCTGGGGTGACACCCTTGATTGATGGAAATTGTGGTGCACCTTTCTGTGCTTCTGTGAAGTATACAAATGAAAAACAAGAAGGGAACTGGATGAGTTAGAACTGGATGAAACACATTCAGGTACAAGAAAAAAAACATGGATGGCGTCGCTCAGCCTGACACTGTACTGCATCTGAGCATGCTGCACAGCGCCATGGCCAGGAGCAGATGCAGCTTTGCTTCTGCAGCTGCAGCGAGGTCAGCAAGGGGATTATGTCAGAGTCCCGGGTGGTAAGGAGGAGCAGCCCCTTCCTACCAAAATGAATGCATAGCCACAGCTCTAGGGGATTCATATTTAAATTTGAAAATTATCATTTTCCTCCTTTCCCCATTGTGTGCATCAGCTACCAGGGACAAAGGACATTTTAAAATGCAAGGAAACAAAATTTGCACAAACAAACAAAGAGACTCAGCTCTGACCTACACAATACTGCAATTCACCAGCAGCACCACTGAAATCCAGACATACCAGCATGACAAATCATATACACATTACCAGCATACACAAACGTACCAGCATTAAGCAAAAGCAGAGCTGAGCCTTCTGCTTTCTGGTACTTACTTGGAAATTCTAGGAGGTACCGAAGAAAGGAGAAAACTGACTGTAAAATTCCCCTGGAAACAAATTACAATATAGCAATGATCTTGCTAACTGGCTCATGACCACTGTCAGGATGGATCGTAACACAACCTGGATCACCACAATAAACTCTGCTTTAGATGCAGTAATATATGTGCCTAAGGTTCTAGCATGTATTCAAGATATTGGTGCTCTAAGAAGGCTTCTGTGACAAAGGGAAATGAAAACGTTTTGCTAGATTTTTACCTAATTTACAAAGCACCATCTTCTTACTGTTGTCAGTTATTAATTAAGTAAATTTTTTTTTTTAAAATCACACATGGGGAAAAATCCCATAAAAGAGAACAAAAGGGACAGGCAGAATAAAAACTGGGCCTAGATAACAGCAAAAAAGTAAAAAATTAGACAAAACCAGATTCCAGTTAGAGAAAAACACTCCCCAAGTAGTCAGCAGCCCAGCCTTGAGACAGGCCTGCAGGACACCTGAAGACAGATGAAAGGGATGGGAAGCAGCACTGCCCACAACTTACCATAGTTACAGCCTTGGGCACTGAGGAAAACCACTGAGTAATTGAAATAATCATATTAATATATTAATGATCCATTAGCATACTAAAATTCACACCCACAGACTAGAGGGACCCCTGCTAACAACAAGCCCCTCACTCTTGGAGCAGTTGCAGTGACATTTTTGAACATTGCCACTTTAAATGGAATTGAGGAATGAGTTGACCAATTGTGTGTGAGAGGGTTAGAATAATGTTAGAGATAAAGCTCTTTCTCATGTTTTTGGGTATAAAAGTAGCACTTGGGTTTTGGGAAACTGAGCTGGCTTTGTGGAATACCCCCCGGCTCCTTGTTCTGCACAGAACTGGATATTAAAGGAAACATGGAGTCTGCATGGGATATTAAAGCATGTATGATCCTTTATATCAATCTGCTAATTAAATTTAGTACAAGATTTATATTAAATACGAAATTTACCACAAGTTATTCTGTGGTGGTGTAAAAGTAAAAAAATAACAAAAAATGCAGAGTGGGTGAGATTTTCAAATGTCTAAATTAAAACATCACAACCCCAATCAAAAATACAGCAGTAGCCTCTTGACGTAATTAGTTCATGAGCCTAATTGGCCTAACTACACATGTTCAGAGTTACTGTCCATTATACAGATACCTACACACCTAACATGTTCATTATACCCAAGCAGTTTTATCTTTCAGGCATGAAGGAGAACTTTTTATTCTTTCACAGCTTGTAGTTCCTTGAGAAAGAAATGCAGAGACAGAAATGCTACTAAATACTTGACTACCACACTCTGCCTTGGAAACTGCTTAACAGTGTACTCAGTCTGAGGTAAAAAGTAATTCTCAAGAAATCCAAAATCTTTTACACCATTGTTTCTTGCCTTAAAATACTATATTTGAATTAATTTCCAAAGGCAAAATACAGAAATTGTACACTGAGGTGGTGAGCTTGAAATGTGTAAATGCTTTGCCACTCTTTAAGCTGTCTTAACGCACCTTCCAATCTAGACAGGATCAGATACTATCTTGCAAAAAATATTCAGTGGCCTTTTCCGTGAGTCATCTCATGGACAGCGAGTGACCTATGCCAACCAAGTCATCGCCTGTGATCAGATTCAGCACATATACATTATTCCCTACACCACATCAGTAGAAGGCTGGATTAATTAGCAAGGATCCCAGTTTCCACCACGTCTTGAACTTACAATGTTTGCAAAGTACAAATTTTCTTGACAGAAAGGTAGCAAAACTTGCTTCTTAGCGAGCAAGCTATACCTGCTATACATGCTATATATATATAGAGCTGAGCTTTCACCACCGAGATCAGCAGAAAAATTCCCACTAGATCAAGCAAAGCAGCAGGAGAGATAACACCAGAAGATGAAGGAAAGACTGTGGATCCTGCTTACCTGGACTTTAGTGAAGCCTTTAACATGGTTCCCCACAGCATTGTCCCAGAGAAACTGGCTGCTCATGTTTTGGATGGGTGTACGTTTCACTGGCTAAAAAACTGGCTGGATGGTCCGGCCGAAAGAGTTGTGGTGACTGGAGTTAAATCCAGCTGGAAGCAGGTCACCAGTTCAAGTTCACTCACTTCTTAGTAGATGAGAGAAAGGCTGTGTATGTGGTTCACCTAGATTTTAGTAAAGCCTTTGGACACCATTTCCCACAGCCTTCTCCTGGCGTGCTGGCTGCTTATGGCTTGGACTGGGGTACACTTTGCTGGGTAACAAACTGGATGGCCAGCCCCAAAGACTTGTGGTGACTGGAGTTAAATCCAGCTGGGGAGTGGTGACAAGTGGTTTTTCCCAGGGCTCAAGGTTGGGGCCAGTTCTCTTGAATATCTTTATCAATAACCTGGACAAGGGGATTGCGTGCACCCTCAGTAAGTTTGCAGACAACACAAAGCTGGGTAGGAGTGTTGATCTATCTGAGGCTAGAAAGGCTCTACAGAGGGATCAAGCAGGTGGCATTGATGGGCTGATCAATGAGATTCAACAAGGCCAAGTGCTGGGTCCTGCACTTGGGTCACACCCAACTTGGGTCTGCACCCCATGCAATGCTACAGGCTTGGGGGAGAGTGCCTGGAAAGCTGCCTGGTGGAAAAGGACCTGGGGGTGTTGGTGTTGGTTCAAGCCCTCTGAATATGAGCCAGCAGCATGCCCAGAAGTGCCCAGTGGCCAAGAAGGCCAACAGCATCGTGGCCTGCATCAGCAATAGCGTGGCCAACAAGACATGGGAAGTGATTGTGCTCCTGTACTAGAGACTGGTGAGGCTGCACCTCAAGTACTGTGTTCAGTTCTGGGCTCCTCACCACAAGAAGGACATTGAGGTGCTGCAGCGTGTCCAAAGAAGGGCAACAAAGCTGGTAAAGGATCTGGAGAACAAGTCTTATGAGGTGCAGCCGATGGTACTGGGTTTGTTTAGCCTGAAGAAAAGCTGGCTGATGGGTGACCTCGTCACTCTCTACAACTACCTGAAAGGAGGTTGTAGTGAGATGGGGGTTCACTTCTCCCAAGTTACACGTGATGAGTTACAACAGTAAATGGTCTCAAGTTATGCCAGGGGAGATTCAGATTGGATATTAGGCCATATTTCTTCACCCAAAGGGTTGTCAAGCACTAAAACAGGCTGCCCAGGGAAGTGGTTGCGTGGTCATCCTTGGAGGCATTTGAAAGACGTATGGATGCGGTGGTTAGGAACATGGCTTAGTGGTGGACTTGGCAATGTTAGGTTAACAGTTGGACTGATGATCTTAAGCATCTTTTTCAATATAAATTGATTCTATGATTCTACACCAAATGCTACATTATGCTTATCAGTAATCTCATGCTTTCAGTGAACCTTATCAAATGTCAAGGTTCTTTTCATAAGCCACTAGTAGGATTTCAGAGTATCAGCCCAAGAAGGAACAGGAATGATAGACATTTTGAAAGAGAAACTTTTAAAGAAATTTCACCCTTGCAATGGTTTTGCATTTTTGTTATTATCAGCTGTTGTTTGATACAATATAATACAACACATATTTAACAACTATAGTGCAGTAGTCCACAATTAAAGCCATTAGTCTCTTTGTTTTAAGCACTATTTTAATGGACTAATAAGAATACATAATAGCTTTGCCTGCTCTAGGGAGTGTATTGCAAAAGCACCTCCTTTATGGCTAGAAGTACCCTTGCTCCAGCAGGCCTTCAAATGCTAGCAGTACTCTGCTGCCAATTGGAAAAATGCTACTTCCAACCCTGCTCAAAAGATGTTTTCACTACGCAAAGCCAGGTCACCCACCTACACCTGGCTTCCCAATACAGTCAATAAAGGTGGCACTCTGGCACTCAACCAGTTTAACGCTTCTCTTTTGTCATATAAGATACAGGAAGGACAACTTAGACTTGAGCATGGCTGCTGGAATTTAAAAAAGCAGTAGCTTAGTTGACATGCTGAATTACACATACCGTTGCACATGGAAGGTGGGAAAAAAGGAATGAGTGAAAATATAGCTACACTTTAACTATGACCATCCTAAATATGCAAATGAAAGTATATTGGACCTCTAAATTAAATGCAAATGTTGAAGGTCAGATATTATTTACAAAAAATCCAGTGCTAGCAAGCACCATGATGGTATGCCTCCCATTTCATAGATCATACCATAGATGTTTCCTAGATGAATCACCCCTAATACTTACCTCTACAGGGTAACAGCATTACAGCTTCCAAAAAAATAAAACTTGTTCCTTCTTCTTAAAAATAAAGAACTAGTTATGTTTTTAACTTCTTCATTACCAACAATAATTTTATGTGAAATTTGCAGTATAGTTGTTCACCATGTAGTCACATCCTAATACAGGCATTACAATACATATGAGTACAGGTGAACTGTTTGTTTTGTTTTTTTTAATAATAATAATAAATATATAAAACTTAAAAATGTAGACATCTAAGACCTAGTACTTCTTTCTTTCACCATTAGCTAATTGAAATGCAAAAGCAAGGATTTTAGTGGTTGAAATGTATCTAGAACTGAAGCTAGGGAGTATGGAGACAGAGAAGTCATACTGGTTTTTGCAATATCTCATTTTTCATACTTCATTTATGCTGAATTTTTTAAGTTTTGTAAACTTGTGGACAATATATATGCCATGTTGTGAATACAAATGAACCTGTGAATAACATTTTCTCTAAGTTACTGTGTGAAATAATAATACGTAGAACAATAAATCATTTTTATATCTTTTCCTTAGAGTTTGCAAAAACTGTGACGGGATCTACAAATCAGTTGTGTTCTGCCTGCTGCTGCTGACCTGATAATCTCATATACCTGCCACCCTGTGCCAACATAAGCATGAACAAATGTTAAACACAAGCTACAAAAACAGAAGATTCTTGACATACAACTTTAGCAGCACTTTTCAAAAGCCAAAAGAAAGCCACACACAAGAAACACCATGGAAAAAAAAGCTTGGTATATGCAATCTGGAAAATCAGGGCAGATTAAAAAAAGTGTATGGGCACACATACTAGTCATGTTCTCATGACTTACTATCCAGTTCTTGGGCCTTGGGTTCTCCATCACCAACATGTGGGTCATGACAAGGTGGGCTGTGACCCATTGAATCCTGCCTGTGTTGGGACTTTCAGGAGAGCTTAATGGGAAAGCAAAATGTGGCCTTAGCAGTGGTAGGGAAACAGAAGCCTGGAGAAGACTTCCTTTCACCACAACAGAAATGTTCAGTAATAGAACTGGTACTGTCACTATGCTTCTGAAAGGGAGCAGAATAGGTGGGGTGGGGGGTGATAGGAAGGATTAGTTAAACCACTACCAACAGCATCTCCTTTTAAACATGACAAAAATGCACAGGTCAAAGTTTTCTTTCTAAGGCCAGAAAGGCTAGCACCGCCTATACATCATCTCCTGCTCTTTGCCACAAACATGAGGCAGTGTCTAGTGGTGGTGCTGACAGAAAAATCATTACAAGCTCTCATGAGACCTGGTGGCCACCCTTTCACTTCCAATCACCAGACACCATACTAGAATCTATTCATGTGTCCATTCCTCCACAAGCCACCCCAACTCCGTATTTTTATGGTTTCAGCTTCAGTACAACTGGAGTCCTTTGCTGAGATAACCTGGCAGTGGCGCTCCAGCCCTATGACTGATGACCTATTTCATTTAGCAGAAAGTGAGGGGATAAGTCTTTACTCCTCTGCCGTTTCCATTTCATTCTCAATCTTATCTTACTACACCACAGCCACTCTGAGGGATAGTGTTACTTTAAATTACTGAGGAAACTGAAGAAATAATTACTGTGCTTAATGCAAAAGAGCATGTAATTTACTCTTATAGCAGGCATTGTACTTATCTTTAGGAGTAACTGATAACTTTCTAATCCTTATTTGCTGTATAACATTCTTTTGTGAAGTTGGGTTTTTTCCACTTCACTTTTCCTTTAAAGTATGAAGTTGCTTCTGTCAAACAGAGCAAAATGAATGGTTAGAATTGCAAATGGTGTTTCCTTCTCTTATACTGTAGGAGTATCAGTGGAAAAAAACCACAACAAAAACAGTTTAAAATAAGGACATTATGCCCTAAATAGCTTATCAACCATAAATTTTAAAATCATCATGAAATTTGAAGTTGCAAAAATAAACCAACAGAAAACAATTAAAAGTTCCGATTTTGCTGTCCTGACACAGGAAAATTTCCTGTTTAAAATTCAGATAAATTTTACCTCTAGAAGACTGCAGAATTTGGCCCAGATGCACTAACCATTCAAGCTTACAGGGCTGGCCATTTTTTGAAATGAGGCTGCTGTTGTTTCTATGTTACTGTTCTTTGTGTGAAGACCAAAAGCTCCTTCTTCCTCAACTTTTTCTCTCTTGTATATTTGAGCTGTAAGTCTGCTTGGGAAAAGCCAAGACTGTTTTAAGCAGAGTATACATAATTATGCTAGTTCAATCTATCAAGACTATTGGCTTGACATTCCCTAGGCACTGGTGCTGAACATTTTTTTACCTTCATTTTGACAGGCAAAATGCAGTTAAACTTTCCCAGAATCAAACTGACCAGGGATATATCTGCAAACTAAAAACCTCTCACATTCCTCATTACACATTAGCTTTATAGCCTCCTACAAACTGCAGACAAAAGCAATAAAACTGAACCTATTTTGACACTGGGAATCTCAGGTAAATCTCTTACTTACTATCAGGTAAGATAGTTAAGGAGGTGACTCATCCAAGCTTTTTCTAAACAGCTCAAATGATATAGCATGACCATGTCTTCTACACAATAGCATCTGATCATTCAGATATCCCTTGTAAAGACAGTTGAGAACTAACAAGGTCAATGCCTTTTAGAATTACAGAAATATTTTTATAGTTCAGGGTATGTGAATGACAACCAGAAATAGCTACTGCCAGTACACTATAGAGTAAATTTAGAGATGTTTAGGAATTTCTCAAGCAGTTTGACTGATAATGCAAATCAACCAAAGAGACCTTTTTTTGATGGAATTCTGCCAGTTTCACTATGACCTGAAAAATGTGTTTTCAATGCCAGGATAGAAATTCTGTTAAAACCTGGACGTAACAAGTGACCCTATAAGCTCACTCAGAGAGTCTCTTTTATGAAAGAGACTAAAATGTGGGCCTCTGACATCTGATAGCCTTAGCCATTCAGTAAAAAGTGATGCTTGGCTGAATTAATGGCAGAATTAACATCTGGAAGCAAAGGAAAGGGTAAGGAAGGAACTCACACAAAGTGGAGGAAGTCCAAACGGGGAGATTAAGATCAGCCAGTTCACAGAAATTTTATTAACGGAACAGTACATATTTAAGTAGGCTGCTCTCAGCTTTTTCCACAGAAATTCTCTGCTAACTCAGAACTGTTTTTAGTGTCATGCAAGTTAAGAAATCATCTGCAACCTCAAAAAGCTGCACAATTGTCATAGCTCAGGCCCAGCCAACAGCAAAGAACTGGGTCACCACTGGCTCACTCCTCCTTCCACTGTGGGGTGGGGGGAGAAGAGACAAGGAAAAGCTCATGGGCATAGACAAGGACAAGTAGGGTTTACCCACCTATTATGGAAACAGGTAAAATAGACTCGACTTGGGGAAAAAATCAGTTTAATTTATCACCAATCAAATCAGAGCAGAACAAAGAGAAAACAAAATCAGATCTTAAAAACACCTTACCCAATCCACTCCCTTCTTTCTGGGCCCAAACGACTTTGTTCCCCATTTCTCCACCTCCTCCCCCCTGCTCCAGCAGTGCAAGGGCACAGGGAAAGGAGGTTGCAGTCAGTTTGTCACACACTGTTTTCTGCTGCTCCTTCCTCCTCAGGGGAAGACTCCTCACAGTCTTTCCCTGCTCCAACGTGGGCTCCCTCCCATATGAGAGAGACCTTCATGAACCTCTCCAACATGACTCTCTACGATGAGGTGCAGTCCCTCAGGAACAGACCGCTCCAGCGCAGGCTGCCCACAGAGTGACGGGACTGCTTCGGGAATAGTCACTTCACTGATGTGGGACCCTCCACGGCTGCAGGTCCACATCTGCCCCACAGTGGTCCTTCAAAGGCTGCTCCACCATGCTCCTCCATGGGCCACAGGGGAATCTGTGCTCGGGCACTGCCTCCCCTCCTTCCTCACTGACCTTGATATCTCTGCTCTGGTATTACTCTCACCTCCCCCCTCTCCTCCACCCTGCAGGTCTTATACCAGTTTCATTTTCCCCTTCCTAAATATGTTAATTGCAGAGGTATTATCTGGGGGCATCAGGATGGGCTCAGCTTCAGCTAGAGGGGGTTCCAGCTTTGGAGCTGAGGCAGCTTCTAGCAGTTTCTCACAGGAGCCACCCCCATGGCCCCTCCCCACTACCAAAACCCCATCACACAAACCCAACATAACAGTGCACAAAAATAATGCCCTTCCTCATTTGATTAATTTGTACCTTACAGAGCTTCTAGGTACATCATCTTTTTAACAGACCCTATGGACAATACTTTGGGGATTGGTGACAAGTTGGTTCATCAGTCTCTTTTCTATCACAATATTGACAATGCTGAGAACTAAGTCAGCAGTTAATACATGCAAGTTACAAAGTAGGTAAGAAGGGTAGAAGGTAACATTACAAAAATGGTATATGTTAATCCCTCCATATGTATGTCAGAAAACATCAGGTCTGGTTTACCTCACCATGGCATTAGTACGCTTTCACGAGGTGATTCCCACTTAAAAAGGTACCAGAAAGAGCTACGGTAACTAAATACACAACAGAAAAACAATTTGTAGGTACCAGAAAGAGCTACAGTAACTAAATACACAACAGAAAAACAATTTGTTTCCACAACAAAAACATAAAGGAAAAGTATTCATGATCTGTAAACTTAACTATACAGCATTTCTTAATTTAATTACCCATTAAAAATCCATCTATAGCTCTTGAGAAGTTAAATGATCAACTGTGCTTACTCAGGCAAAGGCATTCTGGCAGTCATTACAGTCTACTGCTGCTAAGACACAGCAAATCTTCCTGTCTTTTGTATGTATCCACAAGTTACAAACGACAAATTTCGATTGCATTTTAATAAGATGTTTGAATTACTTCAGGGTAGTCTGCTGCATCTAATAAAAGGTTTTAAATCACCAGCTTTTCCAAAAGATAAGTATGAATTATTCACAGCTGAATAGTAATTTTCCATTATGTCTGTCAGTCTTCGCAATGGAAAAAATGGTAAGGGTTTTCAGACAGGTTCTGCTGCTTTGTGGAGATTTTACACAAATCCATCAAAGCAGCGCGTAGGACTGCTGGGTTGTACCCCAGGTAATGTGTGTAAAGCTTTTTATGGGCTAGGTGAGCAAATGAAACCTTGGTGTCTAGACAACCCACTCTCATGTTTTATCTTCAATATTACATGCCTAATTGGCTCATGGAGATACCCTGACCAAAACTTACTGATGTTAAGGATGTCGACAATGCTGCAGAATTGTGATTGGAGGGACAACACAGTAAGTCACCAGTAATCCATGAGGTTTCTGGAAGGTACTGTTGATAACTTTCTTCTTCAAGTGGTACAGGAACCAATGATAAAAGGTGCTATGCTGGACCTTGTTCTCATCAACAAGGATGGCTGGTGGGGAATGTGAAGCTTAAGGGTCACTGTGGCTGCAGTGACTATGAAATCGTGGAGTTCAAGATCCTTAGGGCAGAGAGGAGGGTGCACACCAAGCTCACTAGCCTGGATTTCAGGAGAACAGACTTTGATCTCTTCAGGGCCCTGCTTGGTAGGGTACCATGGGATAAAGCCCTGGAGGGGAGAGGATCCCAAGAAAGCCAATCAATATTCAAGGATCACCTCCCCCAAGCTCAGGAACAACACATTTCAACAAAGAGAAAGGCAGACAAGAATTCCAGGAGGCCTGCATGGATGAACAAGGAGTTCCTGCACAAAATCAAACACAAAAAGGAAGCCTACAGAGAGTGAAGCAAGGACAGGCAGCTGGAAAGAGTACAGAGAAGTTGTCCAAGAAGCCAGGGATCAGGTTAGGAAAGCTAAAGCCTGGACAGAATTAAATCTGGCCAGGGACATCAAGGGTAACAAGAAAAGCTTACACAAGTATGTCACTGATAAAAGGAAGGCTATGAAAAATGTGGGCCCTCTCCAGAAGAAATCAGGAGATCTGGACATGTGGGAAACAAAGAAGGCTAAGGTACTCAACCACTTTTTTGCCTCAGTCTTCACTGGCAAGGGCTCTGGCCACAGCACCCAAGTTGCAGAAGACAAAGGCAGGGGACTGGGAGAAGGAAGATCCATGCACTGTAGGAGAAGAGCAGGTTCAAGACCACCTAAAGATCCTGAAGGTGCTCAAGTCAATGGGACCTGACGAGATCCATCTGTTCCCTGACAAGACCAGCCGATGAAGTTGCAAAGCTGCTTTACGTCATATTTGAGATGTTGTGGCAGTCCAGTGAAGTCTGCACTGGCTGGAAAAGGGAAAACATAACCCCCATTTTTAAAAAGGGGAAAAAGGAAGACCCAGGGAACTACTGGCCAGTCAAGTCTCACCTCTGTGTCCAGAATTATCATGGAGAAAATCCTCCTGAAGGCTCCGCTAAGGCACATGGAAAATGCGGAGGTGGTTGGTGACAGCCAACATGGCTTCACCAAGGGAAAATCATGCCTGACAAATTTAGTTGCCTTCTTGATGGAGTTGCAGAGTTGGTGGATAACGTAAGAGCAACTCACATCATCTGTGTGAAGCGTTTGACACTGTCCCACATGACATCCTGGTTTCTTAATTGGAAAGATGGAATCAACGGATGGACCACTCCCTCAGTAGGGAAGGACCAGGTTAGAGACCACTTGGCCAAATTGGACATCCGTAAGTCCATGAGCCCTGATGGGATATACCTGTGAGTGCTGGCAGATGTTTTTGCTGGGCCACTCTCCATCATCTTTGAAAGGTCATGGAGAACAGGAGAGGTGCCTGATGACTGGAGGGCCAGTATCACTCCAGTCTGCCAATAGGGCAAGAAGGAGGACCCAGGGAACTACAGGCTGGTTAGTCTCACTTCTGTCCCTGGGAAGGTTGTCTTGGTTTGGGCCTAACACGACAACAAAGAAACAGTCACATGGCTGCTCACTCAACTCCCCCTCCCCCTCACACACACTCTGGGATGAGGAGGACAAAGGCCAACTAGAAGCTCATGGGTTGAGACAAAGAACAAGGAGGGCTCTTCACCGGTTAAGGTCCCAGGCAAAACAGACTAAACTTGAGGAAAAAATAATAATTTAATTTCACACTAATCAGATGCACACAGGACACAGACAACACAAAGAGCAGGGCTTACAATGTTACCCCCACCCCTCCCTTCTTCTTGGGCCCAAATTACGTTGTTCCTGATTTCTCTACCTCCTTCCCCCCAGCAGCACAGGGGGACAGGGGTGGGGTTTAGAGTCAGTTCATGGTTTGGTGGTTCCTGCCGCTCCTTCCTCCTCAGGAAGAAGGATTCCTTGCGGTTCTTCCCTGCTTACCCATGGGGCTCCTCCCATGGGAGAGAGTCCTCCATGAACCCTTCCATGAGTCCTTCCCATAAGGTCAGGAACAAGCTGCTCCTGAGCAGGCTTCCCACAGAGTCACGGGCTGCTTCGGGAACAGGCACATTCCCTGGCACCAGGGTCTTCCACATCTGCATAATCTGAGTCCACTGGCAGCACATCCGAGTCCACTGACCACAAAATCCAAGTCCACTGGCCAAGTTCACCCCTCCTGGCACCCCCAGAGAATGCTCCACCACGTTCCTCCACCAATGCAGGGGGACGGCTTGCCATCTCACCATGGGTTGCAGGGAAACTTCTACTTGGGCACTTTCTTCCCCTTCTTCCTCATAAACCACCAGGATCTTCACCCCAGCACTGCCCCTCACCTCTCCAGCTCAGCTCTTCTTTTTTTTCTACCTACTAAATGCTTGCTCTGCTCAGGTCTTATATCAGTTCTTTCATATGTTGATTGCAGAGACGCATCTATTGTCCCTGTAATGGCTCCTTGGCGGGGTTTGGAGCAGGGGGAGCTTCTCAGCTTCTTACCTGAGCCACCCATGGGGCCCTTCCCCCACTACCAAAAATCCCGCCAAACCAAACCAGCACCAAGGTGATGGAGAGACTAATTCTGGATGTCATCTCTAAACATGTTGAAGAACAGGAAGTTACTGGGATTGGTCAACATGGATTTATCAAAGGTAAATCATGCTTGACCAATCTGCTCACCTTCTATGACATAAGTGGTTGGCTGGATGAGAGGAGAGCAGCAGATGTCATCTACCTTGACTTCAGCAAGGCTTTTGACAGTGTCTCCCATAACATCCTTATTAGGAAACTGAAGGAGTATGGGCTAGATGAGTGAACAGTGAGGTGGATTGAGAGCTGGCTGTGTGACAGAACTCAGAGGGCTGGGATCAATGGAGCAGGGTCGAGTTACAGCCTGTAACCAGTGCTGTCCCCCACGGTTCAGTACTCCATCTGGTCCTGTTCAACATATTCATCAATGACCTGGACAAGGGGACAGAGTGTATCCTCAGCAAGTTTGCAGATGATACCAAACTGGGAGGGGTGGTGACACTCCAGAGGGCTGTGCTGCCATCCAGCATGACCTGGACAGGCTGAAGAGCTGGGCAGAGAGGAACCTTATGAGGTTCAACAAGGGCAAGTGTAGGATCCTGCAGCTTGGAGGAAGAACCCCTTGCACTAGTACAGGTTAGGGGTGAACCTGCTGGAAAGCAGGTCTGAGGGTCTGAGGATAAGGATCTGGGAGTTCTGGTAGACACTAAATTATCCACAAGCCAGCAACGTGACCTTGCCATCAGGAAGGCAAATGGAATCCTGGGGTGCATAAGGAAGAGTGTGGCCAGTAGGTCGAGAGAGGTCATCCTCCCCCTCTACTTTGCCCTGGTGAGGCCACATCTGGAATACTGCATCCAATTCTGGGCTCCCCAGTTCAAGAGAGACAGGGAACTACTAGAGAGAGTGCAGAGGAAGGCAGCAAAGATGATTGGGGAATTGGAGCATCTCTCTGATGAGGAAAGGCTGAGAGAGCTGGGACTCTTCAGCCTGGAGAAGAGAAGGCTGAGGGGAGACTTCATAAATGCCTATAAGTATCTCAAGGGTGGGTGCAAGGAGGATGGAGCCAGACTCTTTTCAGTAGTTCCCAGTGACAGGATGAGGGGCAATGGGCACCAGCTGGAACACAGGAAGTTCCATTTAAATATGAGGAAAAACTTCTTCACTATGAGGGTGACAGAGCACTGGAACAGGCTGCCCAGGGAGGTTGTGGAGTCGTCTTCTCTGGAGATACTCAAGACCTGCCTGGATGCAGTCCTGAGTAATGTGGTCTAGAAGATCCTTCTTTAGGAGGGGAGTTGGAGTAGATGATCTCTAGGCATCCCTTCCAACTCTGACAATTCCGTGATTCCATGATCTCATATAACCACTCAGTGGATAAGGAATTGGCTCAGTGGTTGGATTCACAGAGTTGCAGTCAATGACTCCATGTCCAAATGGAGACCAGTGGTATTCCCCAAGGGTTGGTACTGGGACCAGTGTCCAAATGGACACCAGTGGTATTCCCCAAGGGTTGGTACTGGGACCAGTGTCACCACAACTTTGGTGGCAACAGGGACACTGGGATTGAGAGCACCCTCAGCCAGTTTGCCGATGACACCAAACTGTGTGGTGAAGTTGACATACAGGAGGGAAAGGATGCCATCCAGAGGGATCTTGACAGGTTTGACAGGTGGGCTCGTGCAAACTGCATGACGTTCAACAAGGCCAGGTGCAAGGTCCTGCACCTAGGTCAAGGCAACCCCAAGAACAGAGGCTGGGTGGAGAATGGATTGAGAAAAGACCTGAGAAGAAGGACTTGGGGGTGTTGGTTGATGAAAAGCTCAACATGAGTTGTGTGCTTGCAACCCAGAAAGCCAACTACAGCCTGGGCTGCATCAGAAGAAGTGTGGCCAGCAGGTTAAAAGAGGTGATTCTGCCCCTCTACTCCACTCTCATGAGACCCCACCTGGAGTATTGTGTTCAGTTCTCGGGTCCCCAACACAAGAATTACATGGTGCTGTTGGACAGAGTCCAGAGGAGGGCCACATAGTGCATCCTCAGGCTGGAGCACCTCTTCTACAGGGACAGGCTGAGAGAGTTGGAGCATGTAGTGACAGGACAGGGGCTAATGGTTTTAAACTGGAAGCAGGTACATTTAGATTAGCTATTAGGAAGAAATTTGCCACTGTGAGGGTGGTGAGACACTGGAACAGGTTTCCCAGGGACGCTGTGGATGCCCAACCCCTGGAAGTGTTCAAGTCCAAGTTGTATGGGGCTTTGAGCAACCTGGTATAGTGGGAGGTGTCCCTGCCCATTCAGGGGGGTTGGAATTAGATGATCTTCCAAGGTCTCTTCCAACCCAAAGCATTCTCTGATTGATATGAAACATGTCTTGTTTGACACCGCTGAGGCACATCTGCATGTCTGTGCTGAATAATGTAGCCCCACATTACAGATAGCCAGCTAGCTCTGGGAAAGCTGGTTTACCATCAAGAGCACAGCATAGTGCTGTGGACAGCAAGTGACATCAGCTTGTTCAGGGAAATGGTAGATGAGGTCCTACAGGGGGAGGTAAAGGAAGGCAAAGCAGTGCAGCAAGCCTGGCAGGCGTTGAAAGACAGCCACTTCTGAGCACAGGTATGGTCTCTATAATCAGGACAATAGCCAAACGTGTCAGATTGGCTTGGCTAAGCAGTGCACTCAGAGCTGAGCTTCAATTCTGTACAGAGGAGATGGCATCAATGAGAGGCTGCAAAGAAGGAATACAGGAACACTGCCTGAGTATGCAGCGACAAAGTTTGAAATCTTGGAAGCTCAGCTGCAGACAGAATTGGCAAGGGACACTGAGAGCTTCTATCACTTTATTAAAATAGTAAATGAGATAAATGGATGTTCCTTGCTGAATGGGGTAGGAGTTACTGCACGGGGTGCAGATAAGGCCAAGGTACTTATTGCATTCATTATTTTGGTGTTCACCGGTAATATCTTCCACCCTTTCTGCCATAGTTCAAAGAGGAGAGGAGCTACTGGAATGGAAGTGAAGTAACCAAGGGTTGTCTTGAGAAGATGTGATTACTATGAATCCATGTGACCACATGGGCTGCATCCATGGCTGCTGAACAGGCTGGCCAATGTCTTAGAAAGGGTGCACTCTGTCATTTTGGAAAGGAAACTAGGGGAGAACCCCTGGGTGAAGAAGTGCAAAAATTGCACCTATCTCCAGACAGGACAGGAAGGCAGACCCAGGAAATCACAGCCTCATTTTAGTCCTTAAGAAAATCATATAGCAAGTCCTCTCAGTAGCCATTTCTAGGCACAGGAAGGAGAAGAAGGTGACTGGAAACAGCATGAAGCTATCAAAGGCAAACCAACCTGATTGCCTCTGAGGCAGAATGACTAAATAATAGAATTATAGAATTGTTGAGGTTGGAAAAGACCTTTAAGATCATCGAGTCCACCCTTATCCTAACCCTATCACCCTATTTCTACCAACCTATTTCTGATGACCCAAATCTGGGAATGAGGAAAGCACAGCAGATGTCACCTACAGTAATATTACTGAGGCTTTTGAGAGCACCTCAGTAACCAGGCTGAGATGCCGCAGCCTGCATGAACAAGCAGATGAGAGAAAAATGGCAGGATCACCAGTCTCACAGTATAATCATTAATATTTCATACTCTACCTGTAGGTTGGTAACAACTGCAGTTCCTCAAGGGTCTGCTCTGGAATGTCATCAACTGTTCATCATCTTCATCAGGGACCTGGCTGCCTGGGGAGTCGGCTCTACAGGACAACCATGGATGCTGGTGGATAATGAGCTGAGCCAGGGCCAGACATGTGCCTGGGAAGTGAGTGTCCAGGGTGGTGCAAGTATGGCATAGCTCCATGAGTATATTGGCACAAGCTGAAATGTGTGAGGCTCTGACCGGAAATAAGGGAACCCTTTTGCCCAGCTAGACTGCCCAGTGGTAGAGCTGTGGCAGGGGCCTGGACTAGAGACCTCCCAAGATGTGTCTGTCATGGGCCAGACGTAGAGCACGAAGAAGAATAAACTTTTCACTACAGTGACAGAGACAATTGGTCCTTCTGAGCAGGAGTTGCTTCAACCCAGACTTCAAAACTTTTAGTTTTCCTGGGACTTGTGCTGAAGTCATTCATGGAGCAAAGATTTAGGTTCTCTAAGTGAAATAAGCTTTACTACAGTGATTGTTGTAACTGTGCTTAAATTCTGCTGAAATTTGTGTTTCAAATTCTATGACATAATCGAAGAAACATAGAAAAATGGAATCATTAGGTTGAAAAAGACCCTTAAAATCATTGAGTCCAACCATAAACCTAACACTGCTAAGGCCAGCACTTGTGAGCTTATAGAAAATTAATTGTGGGTTTATAGAAAACTAGTGTGCCTGAGTTAGAGAGGGCAGCAGTGTCACAGGTGCTGCTGCGGCAAACCATGGGACCAGTAAACAAGCTAGTGTCCCACAAGCTGGTGTCCCATGGTCGTTATCTCAGGAAGTAGCAAGAATAGAATGTTGTAGCAAGAATTGAGAGGCACCAGCTGGGAAGTGAGAGAAGTGGAAAACAGTAAAAGTCCTGAGTAATCATGACATAGGGGTGCAACAGCGCATGCGTCAAGGGGTGCAAACAGCAAGTGACAAAACACATAGCCAATCATGTATAAGCTGAGAATGTATGTAACCAATGGGGTTTGTACTGGGGCGGGTGACTGGGAGTCAGAAAAGTGTATATTGCAGCCATTTTTAATAATAAAGGTCTTCAGTTATAATTTTTATAGAGTTGTAGGAAGTCCATTTGTGATGCACCCCGACAACCACTAAACCATAGAATCACAGAATCGTTTTGGTTGGAAAAGACCTTGAAGATCATAAACTCCAACCATTAACCCAGCACTGCCAAGGCCCCCACTAAACCATGTCCCTAATCACCATATCAACACATCTTTTAAATACCTCCAGGGATGGTAACTCACTCCCCACTTCCCTGGGCAGCCTCTTCCAGTGCTTGACAACACTTTCAGGGAAGAAATTTTCCTAGCATCCAATCTAAACCTCCCTTGGCACAACTTGAGGCCATTGCCCCTTTTTCTGTCACTTGTAAACCTGGGACACAAGACCAGCACCCTCCTTTCAGGCAGTTGTAGAGAGCAATAAGGTCTCTCCCCAGCCTCCTTTTCTCCAGGCTAAACATCCCCAGTTACCTCAGCATCTCCTCATAAGATATATTCAGCATATGTAAATAACTCTAAAAGTTAAGTTAGAAGCTGTTAAGTGAAATTTGCACTTGAAATTCATAAGCAAGGTATCTGCATTCCTAAATTAATTACCATCAAGGGAATAGATCATCTTTCCTCTATGGAAACAAAATTTTGACCAATGCAGTTAACTTGTAAGTGGTGAAGTCAATAGCAGGTTGTGGTAATCTGTGGTAAAACTCATCAGCACAGATGGATACTCTCATGATGGAAAGTATGCTGATGGTTGTAGAAAACACACCACTAATTTGTATTTAAGCTTGAGACTCTGTTCCCAGTAAAGAGTCCATTTGAACACTATGCACAGAAATGCAGCATAACATCATATAGCATTTTATACACTACGAGACAGAATTATTACTGCTGCTGTAGCAATTGCTCATGACTTTCTTTTGCTTTATATCTGCATTAAAGAAACCACACCTGTGCAAATACAAATATATGCCCTTAGACTACACACGTTTACTACCACTTTTCTATGAAAAAATTACTGTCAAAGAGCTATTTTCACTGTGTGGGTCACTGCTAAACTACTAATGACTTCCTGGTACAATGCAACTTGCAGGTCTCACCGATTTGAATATAAGGTAATTCCTGACAGGTGAGCTGCTGTTGCATGGATGTAAGGCATGCACAAACAGACCAAAGCTCTTACCTTCAGGCCCATTAAGCTGACTTCCACATTAGGCCAATTTCAGTAGCAATGCCAGTGGCATAGGCTTCCTAAATTAGCTTGGCTCAAATATTTAGAGAAGAAAAGCTTTTGAGACAGCAGGGCATCACCAGGCCACAACTGCAGTGCAGAGCTACAGAAATGCCAACTTAAAATACATGCAAAAAAGGAACTCCAATAGCTTCAAGGCTGACAATCACCAAGCACCATAGGTTAGTATAAAGTTTCAGAAGCAAAGTACGTCATCTTGTACTGATTTATAAACTGTGAGTATGCATAAAAAATTCAAGAGAGCTAGGAACCAATACTGTGCACATTCAAAGAAAAAAACACAACCACCTTTTTAAAAGTTGAGCTATGCAATAGTGATGCCTATTGGAAACTGGGAGATAAGACAAGTCCCTCAAATTAGTGAAGAGTGAACTTTGTTGTTATTCTTAAAAAAGCACAAGTTATTTGAAGAAATGGTAAATTCATTCCAAGAATGGTCACTAAGTTATACAAACACACTTATTCAAGGAAAGCATATGCTTCATTTTTAAAATGGACCTGTCAACAATTTCACAGACAAAAAGACCCCACCCCTGTGTTAGACCTAAATTAGGATTGCACAGAGAGGAAGCAGTGTTCATCATGTACAGATGTGTACAATGACTTTAATAACCATTATTGAACAAAAATCTGCACAGACACTGGTTTACTGCAACAACTCAGAAGCACAATATATCTTAATCCCAAATCTTTTCCATTTTTTAATTAAAAGTACCCAATTTTAGGCTTTGTGGTTTTTTTCCTTTCATAAAAGAAATATATTACCAATATAGCAATAGAAAGGTTTAAAACCACCACCCACACCACAACTTGATTCTGTTTTTCTGCAAGCACTCTCAGTAGCAGCTAAAGAGCAGAGAAGTCCTTGGTACACTGTCAGGCATATATCCATCCTGACACAGTTTTCTTCCCAGTGTTTGGTTTTGAGGGGCATTCTCTGAGGTATCATAACACAGTCTTACACAATCTTGCTCTCACTTTCCACACAAGTAGCATTGATTACTAGCTTGTCCCATTTATTTTCAGGTCAGCCACAACTGTCTTAGTTTTGTTTAGGAAGACGTCAGATGAACCATACATCACAAGAGAAACATTATACAATGCAATGAACAAAAATAATAGGATGTAAGGAGAAAGAAAGAACAAAATGCTCCAACTATATGGATAACTTTTGAATAATAATAAACTCCTGGAACAGTCCCAGCCCGATACAAAATTAATCCTAACACAGTTTTTGTGCACAGATTTCCTCACTGTTGCGGTAACTGCTGCCTATTCTAACTAGGAGGCACAGGGCATTTTTCAAAGGTGTCTCAGCAAAAGATGCAAGATAGCAGGTACTGTAAGAGTATTTGAAATTCAGCCCCTTTCAGGCCTAAACATTTTCAGCTACAGGCAGCTCCCTTATCTGGCCATAATGCACCGCTGGCCTACAGTAAAATAACAATCCAAGGCCCAATGACTGTTGAACTCTACTTTTTCCTCCAAGTTTCCCCTGCAGCTTTTTTACTGTCTGCAGGTTACCCAGTGCTCTTCTCAGCCATTACACATACTTGCATTTCCCTTCTGCAAATCCCAGCTTCCCTGGGAGGCGCTGGCAGGCGCTTCTCTCCCACCCTCTCACTGGGTTTCTCCCTTAAATATCCATTAAAAAACCCAAAAAACTACCTGCCAGTGACCTCAGCTATTGAAATATTTCATTAACTACACCTCTGGTGCACAATCTAGGTGCAGGAGGAGTGATGCTAAAGAAACAGATCACAAACTGTTCTGTTGAGACGAGAGGAAAAGATGACCTGAAAACCTCAGATTGTTTGGCTGCACAGTTTAGTCACATTTATACATTATTTGAGTTGCAAGGACACATGAGAAAATTGTTTTTACCAAATCAGAACTTAATAGAGAACTTTCATATAAAATGAAGAGTAAATTAACATGCAAACATATATTAAAAGTTACATCTAAAACTTTTACGTGTAAGTTACATCTAAAACTTTTACGTGTACATGAGCCAACAAAGACATTGCAACCAGCAACCTTAGTTACCAATCTTATGTCACTATAGTTGTTTACTTTACATATATAATGTGCGCTTAGAGGAAATTAAGGAACGCTGCTGTAAAGTGACAGTGAAAAATCTGAATACATGCCTGAAGTCTCAGCCAGTCACAAGTGCTGCATTGCTTCAGGCAAATTATTTCACCTGCCAGTGTATTAGTTTCTCAGATGTTCGTATTTTTAGTGCGTTTCTTCCTTTATTTGGGAACCCTACTTATACTCTGAGATGAAAAATACATGCAATGTATATTGACAACATATATTCTTAACTATTTAAAAAAATATGGTTTCCAGTGGAATGCTTTCTCTTATTTTTACCGTGGGATTAAATACTTTCCTTCTGTCTTTATCAGGAAACTTTGTTACAGACATTTCCTTAAAATAACTGTCATGATTAAACTTCAAATCATATAACAAGGGTGTAAAGCTGGTAACTGCTTTTCTCAAATTAGCCAGCTGCTATGAGCAACAGGAATATCTCATAACTATTATTTAATATTCTTATATTAATATATAATAAAAGATGATACAGAGATCTTACTTCCTCAGAGAATGCCACCATTATATGAAGCTCTACATTGATCATTTTAAAGACACAGAACATACTATGCTATTGTCTACTGCAGCTGTTAAAGACATGTTAAAAGTTAATGTTTGTCTGAAGACTGTTGAAGATGAACCATGCTCCAGCTTCATTTGCAAGGTGCTGTTAGTACCTGAGCCAGTCTAATTCTTCATTCGAAAAGACTGTAAGATGTATGTCACTACACGGTTTAGCTTCACCTACATCAGCTATATGAACTGTGGTAGAGCTATGACTCAGTGAATGCTATCTTTGAGCTGTTTTTCACAACTCTCCCTACAGATGGTGGTGTTTTTTTTCTTCTTGGACATGCCACTGATTTATTGCAAGTTCATCATACTGTTAAACATCTAACACTACTAAACTGAAAGGCTTTTTAGAACTTTGGAAGGGCTATATAAAGACTTTTCAGAGAATAGCTATAGAACAAAATGTAAAAACAGCAGTAGATGCTTAAATGTCATTCTGCAATAGGCAATTGAAAAGCATCTGCAGACTCTGCATTAAAACGATTCTCCCTGCCTTCACCTTTTGCAGAGTTGATGCATGTATGCTACACTGTAACTTCAGGGCTTAATTTCACAACCTTTTTAACCCTATAAAAGAAAGTGTGTCTGGTTTCAAGCTTACTTTTAGAGACCCCCTGTTCACATAATGGAATAATTATTTAAGGTTAGTAATTTATCTGTAGGAAAGGTCCCAGAATTGCTGTGGTGCATTAGCTTCCATAGCAAGACTGCTGTTGGTTATGATCTACTGCTATCAGCCAGGTGACACTGCAAAGACTTCACATGCACTGATTAATACTTGGTGCCTTTGATGTAGCAGAGGTGGTACCATTTGAAAGCTCAAAGACTTAGAGGTTTTCAGGTCACATTTACTAGTAGCTGACCTGTCAGACACTGCCACGCTTTTCCTACATGGAAGCTCTTAAAAAAAAACACCAAACAAACCAACCTACAAAAAACACCAAAAAAAACCAAACACGGGAAGAGAGACAGAGAAAGGGGAAGAGTAAAACACGAAGTCACCTTGAAGGTGCAAGAGGTACAAACCAGCCATGGAGTTAGAAAGGATCAGGAAATGGGACAGGTCAGATTCTTAGATGCAGAGTGAAACAAAGCATGTATCCCTTTGTGTATGGTTTAGTGCATTTTCCTCCATTTCTCCTTTTTTTTTTTTTTTTCCTTCACTATGGATTATGAGTGCATTTTAGCCTCACTTCTGGAGAAAATAAGCAGTTCAAAGAAGTTCACTACACATCTTCTCTCTCTTCAGATGCTAAAAAAGTCAGGTTAACCATTGTCTTTACCAGTTTCCTAAGCAATGTCTTGAGCTAGGTTCAAAGACAGTTCTACAACTCTTCTCAATTCTATAATGTAATTTTACAAATATCAAACTGCCAGTAAAGCTGCCAATAATATTGCTTACAAGAAATACACGTTAAAATTTTACTTTTTCTGACTTCTGAAATGAGGGGTATCTATTCAAAGCTACAAGTGAAAACCACACAGGCAATCAAAACAATATTCGAAGCTGCAGAAAAAAAATATTTTTAAAACCAACTAGCACCAAACAAATGAATGATGAAAATAAAACACAGCAGAAACAGAAAACTGAGGAGAAATTGCTAGAAGTAAAAATTAAGCAACTTACATGGAGCACAAGAAATGCCAATGCATGCAGAGATTTTGCAGCTACACAAATCTAAAGTGGAAAAGGATACCCGAAACAGCAATGTAAGCATGGAACTGTGCAGATCATCTTCCCCAGAAAAAAAAAATCCAGCCCAGGTGGCTTGAACACCTGGAGGAGGGTCCCAGCAAGTGGGGAAAATGACAGTCAACTGGTATTTTTCAAGTGAGGAGGCAATACAAGTAAAATCTCTACTGGATTAAGAGAATATGCACAATTGTCCTTATTCTGAGGTCTACATTTTAGCTAAGATGGAGAGGAGGGAAAATTTCTAGTACTTTTATTTGAAACAGACTGTACCCATTTCTTATTGGGGTGAATTTTACCTCTCTTTATAAAGGGAAGGTCTATACTCCACTTACAGTCTAATACACAGCTGAACCCACCTCTGCAGTAGGCATCAAAATGCCCCAGGTAGTGAGGAAGGATTGATTTGAATCTGGCTAGCTGAAAGCTCTAGGCAGCCCACTCTGAGACTCACAGCATCAAGGACATGACCCAGTCACACCTGCCAACAGTAAGATGTGTTGCTCAAACTTTCAGGAGGATTTTTGTGATTAATAATGCTGACACAGCACTCTCAAAACTGTGGAAGGGTCTTCTGCAGAGCTGAATCCTTAACATGGTCTAGAGAGGAATCATGATCTTTTTGTGCTATTGCAATAATCACATACAACAGACTTTTTGTTAGAGAAGCTATCATTTATTTTTTAACTTGTACCTAACAGGAGTAAATACTGTGTTAAAATGCTTTGTCATGCCCTTAATGGAACTACTTCCCTCTCTTTAATAACCACCTGAAACAAGTTTCAAGTTATTATTTCTCCTCAGTCTCACACAGACTCAAAACACACTTTTTTATCCAAGCAGTACCAAAAACAGCTCGATAAGTATTACAGCTCAAGCAAATACTCAATATCCTGAATTGATTCAATGTTTGTTTGTTTCAAATTAATCCCTCTGTGCACTGGCTGGTTGTGTAATAGCAAAAGATGTGCCTGATTATAGCACTGCAGTACTAATATTAGGACTTTTGTAAAGAGAAATTACCAAAGTACTTCCTGTAGTTGCACAGGAAGTAAATTAAAAAAAAACCAATTAGGTAAGATTTTTTCCTTTAAGTATGAAATGAAATTTACAGTAATATTTGCAATCCGAAATATTAAAAAGTGGTTTTTTTATGCCATCCCTTTAGCTCTTCTCCACTACATAGAATGTTTGCTGTGTTTATTTTTATGGTGGAAGAGATCTTTCTGGCAACAAAAAGAAAGCTGAATTTTTGCAAGACCTTGCTCTGGAAAGGCATTTCCACATCTGCAGTTTAAACAACACATTATAATCAGGTTTGGTTTTTTTCACAGACTTCCTGTAAGTGGAGGAATTTTGCTTATACTTGTTATTCTTGCATGTAGTGGATGGGAAGCCTCTGGGTCAGAGAAAAAATTATATCTTTTGAAGGGACATAGACTGATAATGTACTAAGCTGTGCAAGAATTCCCACAAAAAAGCAATGGATTTCTCTACTGTTCAAACCATACGGAGTACCTCTTTCAATTACTTAGTGGGGTGAAAGTTTTTTTCCTTAAATCATCTTAGCTTTTGCACTAAGTACAATGGCCCAGCCATTCACCTCTGACGGTTTTTGATTTTATTTGGTGGTTTTTGATGCCAAGTTCTTTGATTCAGTGTATGTTGCACGAAGCTATAGAAGTTACTCTGACCACCAGAATTCCTCTGATCTTTCCCAAATCCTTGGTAAGTTTTTGTGTTTATTGTAATCAGCAATTAACCAGGTAGGCTCATGCAGTTCAATAGCTGCTCACCAGAATATACATACTTCCGCCCAGATGAATTGAGCAGCAAAAGGCTTGTAGATAAAACTGAACAAATGCCAACTCCAAGTTACTAGTAGAAAAAAACTTCCCCACATTTTTCTCCATTACGTACTTGAAATCTCGTAACTCCACTACAGTTTTGGAAGTATTTTCAATCCTAGAATACGTTAGAAAGAATCAGCTGAGTGCAAATCCACTGAATAACTCCAAAGCATCACATACACAATTGGCCATCCCACATGCAGGACATGCTGCACAACATGCCCTCCAGAAAATACTTGCAAATTCCAGGCCAGTTTCTAAATCCATAGGCTTTTGGTTCTGAAAGTACACATCCCAGTTCTACTTTGTTACTGAAATGCAAAAGATTGATGGGAAAGTAAGGGTCACAATAAACACTCCCTTTGCTTCCTGACAGGTAAAAAGATGCCTTTTTAACAAAACGATGCAGGGCCTCCATACATCCCATCTACCAACACCATGACAAGGTCATAATTAATGGTTTTCTCATCTTAGCATTCTGTACCGATTTTTACTGTTTAGCAAGTCTCCAATGGTATCTCACCACTCAAAGCTGAATAGCTTCAGTTTCATGGGTACTGAACTCCATGAATTTTTACAGACGTTAACGTTAAAACTTGTTTGGGTATTTTGGTAACTAAATACACAGGTTGGATTCATTTTCCTAAATTATATTAGCTTTAAAGGGAATTGTCTATTTGCAAGAATACTTTCTATATAACCGAAAATACTAAACCAGGATATTTGATCCCCAAATCTGCTATATCCATGAACAAGACTCTAAAAACCTATACAGATGAATGAACAGTGCAGGATTCCTCTCCAAAAGTTAAAAGTAGCATATCTTAATGGAACAAAAGGAATTGAAACTAATTGTCCGGTGTAATCAGATTGCTGAAACAAAAATGATTAGTAGTGTTCTTTACACTTTCCTGAGAAAGTCTAGCAGGCACTGGCTTACATACCAACCAACTCAGCCAGGGTCAACTCTGTCAACAGGTAGAAACACCTACATGGAAAATGCAAAAGAGAACAATATATTCTGAAATCTGCAGTGTAAACAAAACATTAGAATATATTTCCTGTCAATACCAATGCATTTGAATATCAAAGAAACCTTGAATCTAGAAACAATTTAGCTAAAAAAAGAAACAACCCAAAAACCCACAAAAAGCCAAGTTCATTAGCAAAGCATTTTCAGTTTATGAAACTGGCCCACAGGGAATATAACTTGAAAATCAGTGCTCTCCTTCTGTAGCTGTTGAATCAGAGTATTGATGTAATTGTACACTGATACATGACACAAATAAATCTATGTCACAAATAGCAAACAGGCCAGGAAATTATACTATACTAACACATTCTGTTTCTAACAGAGCACAAGCAAAACCCTGCACTGAATCCTAACATTTTTCACACACCAAAACACACAATCCCAAGGATTATATCAAACAGGCCCTTTACAAATAACACTTTGTTATTTTTTAACTGAAAACTCAGATAAACTGTAACAAAGACTGCTTTTCCAGGGGGGCAAATCCCTACAACAGGCTAGATACGTCCAGACTGGCAATAGCAGAAGCATATTTATAAACTGTTGTCTCACTCTCTGCTCAGAGCAACACCCCAGGAAGTTAAAACACTAATTAATTCCCTATATGTGGCCAGTTCTGTTTTATAATTTCTCTGAGTAAGGAGAAGCAGGATGGCAGAATGCTTTGCAGCAGACCAAGAGCATCATTACTCTCAGCTCCACATACAGAATTCATCTTGATACAAGGTGATGACTTAAAGATCAAACCCTATTAACCTTATTGCCACTGCTGAGTTAGTTAACCACCTTCAGACAGGTCACTTAATGACTTTAATAAATAATGTAAACAGGTATTCACAGATCTTATGTTACCCTAGGTTACAGAACTGGTTTGATATAAGTCCACCTATTGTTTACTTTTTACACACATGTCCTGAAGCACTTTCTTCAAACAGTACCAATTTTCCATATTTTTTTTTTTCATTTTTGCAGCAGTGTAAGAGTTAGAAGCATTGTGCTTTCTTAGAACAGGATATAAAAAATACAACTCAAATTTGTTCCTGCCACTATCTACAAAACAAATGTTCCTTTCTGATCACAATCTATGCAGAAAGTCCTCTGCCTACAGAGACCCACTGTGACAGCTGGTAACATAAAAGCCAAGACAGACAAGTCTTTTTTTTGTTTCTTTATAGTATAGACTTTTAGTTTTAAATCGTCTTTTCTTTATACCAAACAGAACTTTGCTTCAGGAAACTATCAGTCCTTGTTCTCACCTTACAAAAATTTTCAGAATTAGGTAACAGTGACACTGGATTCTCATCCCTGAAGAAGCTTTACATTCTACTTTGTTTTCTGGAAGAAACATCTCCTTTTTTACAGCCTCTCTAACACAGTACTGAACAATACACTTTCATCAATTGCAGACTGCTTTCAAGCTGAGATGCCTATTTGGCAGGAAGGTCCTGAGACAGTGATTTAACAGTCTACTACTTCTCAGCTTCACTACTCCAATTCACTATCTGCAAGGCTCGGAGTGACCTCCATAAGCACCAGTTATTCAGAACACAGCTCATCAGTTCCTCACCAGGAGCAGCACACCAGCTCTGTTCTCTCTCTTCTGCTGAAGTTTTGAATTAGCTTTATGACTAAGTTCTTGTCTTCTGAGATTAGCAATGATAGAGCATCCAGATCTCCCTAACTTTTCATGGTTCACAAGAGTCGTACAAGTTGCAAGGAAATAGTTTATCTGAAGAAACATGCAGAAACAAGTAAGTTATGACAGCTCTTGCTCATTGTAAATGCAGCACCTGGCCCACTGAGTTAAGAACTACAGGATATTTTGCATTATCATGTTAGAATCATTAATAGAGAAGTATACTGAATTCCCATCATCAAAGAAAACTTAATTATGAGCAGGTTTTTTTCCACTGTTTTTTTTTCACTACTGTACCCTAGCGTTGGTTATAGGCTGTTTAATGAACTTCCTGAGCCATTTTGAAATACTCATAAAAAATGTCAGTGTATTTTATTTCAATAAATTAGCTGAAAAAAAGGAATTCCTATAAGACTAGGCTATTCCTTTCAAGTAATAATGAAAACTTTTGTAACACAAAGCATAGGATCTCAATATACTCTTGTACTTATCCCTTTTCCATTTTTGCACTCCAGATGCATGCTTTTCTTAGTATATGAGACAGGTTTCTTTTGTGCTGATACAGCTGGGTTTATAGGGGGGGGGGGGAAAAAAGACTTGAATGTCCAAGGGGCAGTCTTGGAAGTGAAAAAAATGAATAGCAGAACTTGTATCAGAAGGGTTTCAGAAAAACCACACCAAAAGCTCTGATAAAATACAGTATTGGAAGTGAAATATATCACAGATAGATTTAGACATGATGTGTCATGGTCTTGAAGCTGTGTACCAATGCCAAAGAAGAAACATAGCAGTTACGTCTGCCACAGTTGAAAAGCAAAATGAGAGACATGCCTCACCCTTTAAAGTAGACATAAAGCAGTTCATGCTCACCTTTCACATGGTCACATACTATATGCTAGAACACCTTAGAGAACATTATCTTCAAATACGTAAGTTATTGATCTGTCATGCAGGTCAGACGTCAAACATACAGGAAAACATTAGTATGTCCAAGTTCAGTAAAGGAATAAAGGTTATTACATAAGTAATATATGAACTGTACCACTATAATAATCTTAGTAGTCATTTTCCTCACTCTGTTGTGTGAGATACAAACATGCAGCACATAACTGGACTGTGCACCATAACAGGATGTTCTGGGCTGATCCTCTCCGGAGGAGAGGAGCTCTCTGGGATTCACCTCTTTCCTTATTTTGTACAAGTGAACAAAAAGGAAAAGCAAACTCTAATTGAAGCTGCTGGATCCCAAGCAGGATTGTTAGCTCTGTGGGTCTTTCTGACAGAAACCAGTTTGACCTAGCTGGACGAGAAGCTGGTACTGACGGCTCTCAGCTGGCATCACTGTAAGTGACAGGTTGTCCCTTACTCCTCTTGAGGATGGGCTGCCAGCCCAGTCTGAACCCACACTGCATAATCTGAAATGCCCAAGTGAACATTGCTCTTGCCCTAATTCTTTTCCCCTCCTTGAATTTCCCAGGCATTTCACTCAGCACACACAACTTCATTAACTGTCATGGTCCACAGAGCATTACCATTCTGTCCCCTGCCCTTCAAGCCTGTTTCTAGGCAATGAGGGCAAGTGCTCCACTGTCCTGCCTCCCAGCATACAAGATCACCACACACAGGCTCAAGGAAGGGCGTCCCCAGGACATTGCTAACCCAACAGAGCAAGAACAGCAAGTTCTTGCACTGGTTTCATTCCAGAAGCACGGGCCACCAGGTCCTTAGAAAAGGAAGGATGGTTTTCATTCTTATCTCTTCCTGCCATTTGAAACCAGTGCCAAATACTTGCATTCAAGCACAGAGGCCACTGTCTGTCAATCCATCACACTTTACGCTGTTGTCCAGCGCACCTTGGTGTGCACACCCTAGCAGAACTCTTAGCTGTGCATTTCCAAGGAGGAACTCTCCTGTATCCCAGAAAAGCAGACAAATGAAGAGCATACCAAAAAAAGTGGTTTATATAGTAAGTTCTTTTTCACTCAGAAAATGGTTCTGCATTGAGCAAGTGGACCTAAGAATCTAGAAAACTATTAAAATGCTGTTGCCTGGATACGATTTTTTTTTCCCAAATTACTATAAAAAATAGAGTTTAACTTTGTTCTTCTTGTTCAACTGAAAAGTAAAAATTCCTTAAACTTCAGAGAAGTAATCAAGCAGTTGTCTTAAATGGAAGATATTTATTCTTTGATTGGATATATATATAAAATTTGAAATTTAATTAGTATTTATAGACTGATTATAATATAATCTAACCAGAATTAATTCTATCTATAGTAATAAATTTTATTTCTAATTGGCTATTTACAATCTGGTTTTTTTTTTTATACTGCCTATAAATTTATTTCTAAAATACTGTCTCCACAACTTTGTGTTTTACAGATATAAAAAGATATAAACTAAACTTACGACACAACTGGATCCTGCATAAAGACTGAATTCTTAATAATTTTGCTTCCCAGCCTTATTCATTAATGCCTAGACTGAGTGCTACAAAACTGGTTTAATTTATTTTAATAACAACTTTACAAGATTGCAGAAAACCTTAATTTTTTTAATGTTTGCTAATTACAGTTCCTGATATACTTTTAATCTATTATTTATAGATTGACAAGTATACATGATCACTTTTGGAGTTATCTACAAAGCTTAACTCCTCCTTAAAGAATTTTTTCTCACTACAGCAGCAGACAGGGGCTTCAGAGTTTACTCATACATTTCTAGCTGCATTTCTGACTACTGAAGGTGCCCAAGAGAACATCACTCACCTAAATATAGCCCTGGTGAACCCTACATATCCACAGGTCCCTTCAGAAAATATGTCATATTTTTATTCCAAAGCAATGAAAGGTGTGCTCCTCAAGACATCAGAATTACTCCATCTGCCTATACTGAGAATCAAGCAGCTAAAGATTAATACAACTCAAAAAGGATTAAAAAACACACACACCTCCCAAGTAAGTAAACAAAGAAAAACAAAAAAAAAGACAAAAATAAAAAAAAAAAAAAAACCCAAACAAACAAAAAAAAAAGGTTATTCGCTTGTTTTTCATCCAGACTTCTGTGGGTCTTCCTTTGACTCTCAGGTATTATTAAAACTACTGAAGCTACTGTATGGGTCTAACTACAAGACCTACCATTATAGACATTCACTTGAAAAGCTCACATATTTAATATTAACCTTATATAGCACTATATATATGAAAGCAGCATTAATTACATTTGCAAGTAGTAACTGAAGCAAATTTTTCTGTTTCTGACTTCATGCTATTCTCAGTTAGTCTCAGCTTCAAGAGGCCAGTAACAGAAATGCCAGCTCAGGTGATTCCTACCCCTCTCAGCAAGACCTAAGTCAATATACAGAAAATAGACTGCTTGATTTCAGCCATGAAGTGTGTGTGAAGCACAGAATATGATCAAGACCAGAAAACAGAAAAACAAAAGCAGAAGAAAAATAGAAAAATAAGGAAAAGAAAGGGAGGAAAAGAAGAAAAGGAAGAAGAATGTGAAAAGGAGAAAACATGAAGGAAAAAGAAAGAAAAAAAATCCACAAAGCATGCCCCATTTAATAGTCCTTGATTGCACAGCAGTCTCTTTACCTACTGTTTGATGGAACAAGCACAACACTCACAACCAACCTCCTGAACTGCAGTTTGTTGCTGACTTGTTGCATAACCTGGAAAAACTAGTCTTTAATGAAGTCAAAATTGTTTTTACTATATACAGGGACATTCTATCCAGTCATCTGTAGCAAACAATGTCCAGTCACAGCATAAGACCTAAAACTGCATGCCAGGAGTGAAGGTTGTCATGACTACTGCTACTTCAAAAGTCTTGACTTTTTATGACTAACATTTTATGTTTAAAAATAGTATTATGACAAAATGTAAGAGACAAAAAAATACATCTCTGGGCATGGTGCTATATAAACACAGCAAAAAGATGTCTCCTTTTTTTTTTTCTCTGAACCATTTACTATCATGCTACATAAAAGAAAAAAAAACTTACTTGAATTGCTTTTCCATACATCTAGCAAAAGCACCCCTCAATGTCTTTAAAGACATAATTTCTAAAAGCATGTTGGAACACAGGGTAAAGTCTATTTTTAATACAATGCATGAAAAACTGAAAAATTATTACACCTAAAATAGTTGTTACTGTATGATCTGGTTGTAGTAACTATTTGCTACACATGCAAGCACATTTATCTGATTTTTTTTTTATGCCATGGGAAGACTTAATGAATTTGTGAAAGCCCTGCTTAATTAAGAGACAAAATCACAACTGAATTAAACCTAAAGGACAAAAGTAAATTAAAAGAGATTATTTTTCTACAACTATGTTGCTTTCACTTTAAGAAATGGAAGTATTTTCTTCTATTTTGGGCATAAGGACTCAGCTCTACTTACGCAGGATGAGTCATTGGGATTTCTCCCTGCTGAAACTGCCAACTTCAGAGTATTACTTTTTAATGAAGTACGTAAAAGCTTGCTACTCACTACAGCAATGTACTACATTACTCCACCCTAGGACCTGACCCTAATTTACCTTCAAATCCATTCTCAATTCACATTTCTTCCTCTTAATGGTATTAATAGGACATAGTCAGTAAAGAGAGGTTTCAGAGTCTGAGAGTTCCATTCCAAGTTCAGTGAGAAAACCACTCCAGTGCAATCAATTAAGCTATACCATTTCTGCATCAGCTGGAATCTGGCAGCTGAGGAGAATCTAAACTCACTTTTTGGTTAGGACAGTTACTATTTATGCTGCATTTGTTCTTGTTCCTTGGTGAAGCTGCCTCTCTTCCCTACCTGCCAAAGGTATGGCCTGCAGAACAATGAGTAAGTGTGCTGAAGCATCTCCGTGAGTTTTCTGTAATTTGCTTTGAGTATGAAAGGAAAAGTCAAGACCTTTCTTCTCTTCTTTCCTGTCTGCAGTGAGCTCTCCAAACTAACATCAAATGGATTATTTAGTTTTAAGGAGAGTCTGTCTACCTTATGTATAACATGTGCAAAATGAGTACATCACAGTAAATGTTTGGTATCTATTTTCAAGATTTGCATCAGTTCCCTGTTCTTCTAGATAAAGTCCAAAACAATGCCATTAAACCTTCTGAGTCCTGTATTAGTTGAAACATGCAGTAAAGGCCATAAAGGCCTCTGTGACCGACTTTTAAGGTAAGACACTGCTGATAAATCATTATCTTGAACGATTATTTGGCATTTGCTACTAACACCAGTGCACCATACTCATTGTTACTAGTGAAAGGGCATAAAAGTGAATGTAAGCATTACTCTGTAAGAATATACAGCATAGAATGTGAGCAATAGTTTATAGCAAGATGAGGATAGCAGAGAAAGTGGGTTCAGACACCCCACTGAAATACTGGGGTTGGAACTCATGACTTGTGGTCTTTGAATTTGCCTTGTACTGCAGTTACCCTTGGCTCATGCAATGTGACAATGCTGCTTCACCTGTTCTAGCGAGAATCGCTGCATTACAAAGCCTTAATGTAAGGTGCTATACGAGGTATTTGGTCTTATCCCAAATGTCCTACTGCAGCATTAATCTCTTTCCTGCTTTTTAAAGCTGGTAAGAATATATCAACATAGGGAAACCAGGATCCTTGGGATATTACCAGTATAAATAAGAATAAAACACTCAAAGCCAAACCCACATCTTTGGGACCCAGAAGCTAACGCAGATACATGGCGTCACGTAACAGATATGATGAGTTTGGGTCTTAATTAGCCATTGAAGTCCTGGAAAGGAGGCACCACCAACAAAAGATATTTTCTTTCCAGATGGAACTAATCAGTACAGAAAGTGTGCCAGTTCAAACCTGCCGCTGTGGCTGTAAAAATGCAGGCAGGTCTACACTTAGTCCATTAAAAATGTATTTTCATGCTATATATACCACTATGGTATTTTCCATTAGAAATGCCAAGGAATACAACTTAGGTCAAACTGCCTCAGAAGGAGATAGTTTAGCCATTGTCCCTTTCCTCATTAAAAGGAAAATGCCCTCCTAAAGCAAAGCAGGGCACCAGCTGGCATGCACTGCCAGGAGCAGGGAGGCTGCTGGTCAGGGTCTAGCAACCTGCAGCCCAGGCAAACTGCTGTCCACCACATTTCAATCTAGAGTCAGTTTCAAGAATGCTGACTGCCATTCAGCTGAGCTTTCACACAGCAGCCATTCAGGTGGGGCCTTGCAAACCACATGAAGTTCATTAAGGCCAAGTGCAAGGTCCTGCAGCTGGGTCAGGGCAATTCCAAGCACAAATACAAACTGGGTGGAGAATGGATTGAAAGAAGCTCTGAAAGGGAATGAAAGGAAAAGGACTTGAGGGTGTTGGTTGATGAAAAGCTCAACGTGAGCCACCAATCTGTGCTTGCAGCCCAGGAAGACAACCGTCTCCTGGGCTGCATCAAAAGAAGTGTGGCAAGCAGGTCAAGGGAAGTGATTCTGCCCCTGTACTCTGCTCTTGTGAGACCCCACCTGGAGTATTGTGCCCAGTTGTGAGGCCTCTAACACAAGAAGGACATGGAGCTATTGGAGCAAGTGCAGAGGAGGGTCATGAAGAGGATCTGAGGGCTCATGCACCTCTTATATGAGGACAGGCTGAGAGAGTTGGGCTTGTTCAGCCCAGAGAAGAGAAGGCTCTTGGGAGACCTCACAACAGCCTTCCAGTACCTGAAGGGGGTCTGTAAGAAAAATGGAAACAAATTTTTTAGCAGGGCCTGTAGCGATAGGACAAGGGAGGATGGTTTCAAGTTTAAAGACCACAGATGTAGATTGTATTTTAGGAAGAAATTCTTCACTGTGAGGGTGGTGAGACACTGAAACAGGTGGCCCAGGGAGGTTGTGGATGCTCCTTCCCTGGAAGTATTCAAGGCCAGGTTGGATGGGGCTTTGAGCAACCTAGCGGGAGGTGTCACTGCCCATGACAGAGAGGCTGGAACTTTAAGGTTCCTTCCAACCCAAACCATTCTATGATTTTATGATTCTATGAAAAAGATACAAAAATGTTTCCTGGCCATCCACGTAAGCCATCTGCAGCCTGCAGGTCCAGGGCACTGTCCCTTGCAGCTGCAGAGGGACCTCATACTTACACTGGAGTGATTTAGCTCCCAAGGATGTCCCACTCCGCTTACAGAAAATGGTATCTGAGGTCAACACCTCCTCCTTGAAGGATTAAGTGAATAAATATGAAGTCACCTACTCAACAGCTATACTTCCTTAGTGGCCCCATATGGAAATATACCGTCCACCATAATAGCCAGCAATAATGGAAGCCAGTGCTGGAACTTCAAATATATTTCACTTCCAAAGTAAATGGCAAAGCAGTGAACTCTTCTATTTTATAATGATAAAAAAAGTTAACAGAATAAAATGCAATTCTTAGTCACTTGATACATACAAACAAAGCTGTGCATACAGCACAATAGCAGATGCTCTTTCAATACCTGTTCACTTAGTTGAACTGATAAGAAGATTTAAAGGATGAGGTGAAACAAACTTTTAAAAGTTTCCACATATATGTTCAAATTTTCCTTTATTATGGAGTAATAGAATCAAAATACTACAGAAAAAATGAGCACTTTTAAGGACACACAGCATGGTAGCAGGAGGTAAAAAAGCACCACTTACTAGTACCCAGTGCTTTTCAGAAGATATGTATTTTAATTTTTCCTTGAACTGAAACAGATGCCATCTTGCTCCTTAAAGACAGCTCCTCAAGGCTCCCTGTCTGCATAACATTCGCTACTCATCACACTGTCTTGTGATACTCCATGTGCTAAAGTTATTTGACAGACTTGTTTTCGAATATTCAGACTCTTTAAAAGTCAAGTAAAAATAAATTCGTTTCTGCTGACAAGTGCTGATACTGTACAGTCACATGAAGAAACCTAGACACATTATTTTATTTAATTACACAGCACTGTGTCTCCATCATAAGGTAATTCCTACGATCATGGTCCATCATCACCATGTTCAACTGGCACAAAGCAATTTCTTAATGGGGGTACATTACTCATGTTCAATTTAAAAGAGATTGATTTCCGAAGGAGTTCTCACTGTCACCTATTATTTTGTTTCAAACTCACTGACACCGCTGATGATCACAAGGGAAAAACAAAAGAAAAGAGGCCCAGGTACTGCTGTCACTTGTTGAATGGTTATTTTTAGAAAGCTTTAAGATAGGAACCTGCTTCTTAAGCTTTATGTATTACAAGGGATCATCAGAACTGGAGATGATTTATTGATTGGGCTTGTTATGCATGATACATAAATAATCACACATAAGATCAATTCCTTGAAGACATTCTTTTTTTAAACCAAATAGGGAGCTACCTGGACGTCAAGAGCCATTCGCTGTGCTGTGACTATCTCGGATTTGGAGTTTCACGAAGTACATTTCCTTTTTGCAAGATACTTACAAGGATTATATTCACTGAGTGATTAAATGAAATAAATGTAAAAGTTAATGTGGAGTTTAATTAGCAGATTGACATTCTTAACACAAGCTGTTCACTTACATGCATGTCTGTTTATCTGGAAGCAAACAAGTAAATTTGGACAGTTTACCAGGGATTTTGACTAATACAGATGTAAGTAGCTGTGAGATAATTACACCTCTGCTTTTACCCTTAAGTCTCTGCCCCATTCTTCCAGAAATAGATTTTATCATGTCCACAACTATCTTCAAATAAAACTTTTGCTAGTGTCATCCTGCCTGGTGTTAAGTCTATGCAGCTTAACTGAAACAGCAATAAACGTGCAGGTGTCTATGTGATCTTGACAATAGTATCAAAATTGAAAAGCTCAACTTTTTAACAAAACCAGCAACTAGTTAAGAGTACTTCCCTTCTCTCTCTTTCTCAACATATAATCTCTTAAAACTGAAAGCTGAAACACTAGTAGCACCATACTTTCCTCTGTTACGGGAACCACAAGTCCAGGAGGGTAAAAATAATGTATTAGCAATCTGTATGTCATGGATTTATTCTGCTTTTTAACTCTACAGATTAAGCTGAAAGAGCAATAACTGTGCGAGAAGGATTTTCACTCCTTGCACATCAGTAGCAGTGTTATACCTTTCCTAAGCAAACTGTGCCTATTAGGATTGTTTTTTTCCTACTTGCTTACGAAGGGATCTCAGTAATGCTGTGCCTAAAATCCTGAGAGAGCTCAGCATGATCCTTTCTCCTACTGACAGCAATGACAAAATAGCCTTTCATTTTATGAATGTAAAATGCACATCCCATATACACTATACTTGCAGAGGAGAACTGTCTTATAATTTGACCCCAGTAAATTGCCTATCCAGTTGCCTCAGTTTCCTCATCTGTGAAAAACAGATAAAATCTTTGAGATGCTGCCATGGGAGGCACTGTAAGTGAAAAGCGCTATTCCTATGTGAAAGAGGGTTTGTTCAGCTAGATCTCCCACTCCCCTATGAGGTAATTTTCTTTACAGGTATCTATCTCCCTTTTTTGAAAGCAGCTTTTACAAAAATGACT
Organism: Hemiprocne comata; assembly: GCA_020745705.1. Classification (NCBI taxonomy): domain Eukaryota; kingdom Metazoa; phylum Chordata; class Aves; order Apodiformes; family Apodidae; genus Hemiprocne; species Hemiprocne comata. The sequence goes on along the minus strand of CM036616.1, from coordinate 73,197,119 downwards.
GCATGAGATTTTTAGAATTCTGCATCCACAAATATACATGGAAGCAGTGGAAATTATAGGCAACTTCTTAATATAAAGCAAAACGTGGGTGATGTTAGACTCAACAGATGCTATGGTATGCACATTCCTCTCAGAAAAAGATGAACATCTGTTGAGTTCTGCTTTGTGAAGCCTAACTACACCAGCATGATAAAGAGCATAGGAACAGATACATAAACTTCTTGCTTGATTATATTTGACGGACAGGGTACTTTTTTGGTCAAAATATCTGGACCATATCTGATACATATTCTGTAAACTGATTTCCCTCCCGGTCCCACTCCCCTTCTTCTATATTGCAGAAGAGGTCTCCAAAACCTGTTTGAAAGGTCTAAACGCATAGGGTTAATCATAACCAACTGGCCCAGAACACAGCAGGCATTTTAATACCTTGTAAGGAAGCCGAAACACTAAATTTTCTTATTTTTTTCTCATCGTTTTCTTAGTGTAGTTAGTGCTAAAACTTGGCTTACTCCTACAGATGACAGCAAGCCCTGGTGCCCTATGGAATGAATTGTTTATGATGTTTTGCTGAAAAGGAAAGTGTACCGATCCACTCATCCGGAGCCCATTTAAAGTTCTACGAACACACTCATGCACCCGGGCGAGCTCAATTTTCAGTCTTCTTTGCTCTTGTTCCCACGTTTCACCTTCTGTCCACAGCCAGGGTTCTGTTCCATTTGCAGCTTTCCAAGCCCTTGGGAAATGGTTAAGGGAAGGGGGAGTAGAGAAAAAGACCTTCAGTAACTGCACACTTCTAGGGCTTCAGTTAGGTTTTTATTACAACACTAACATTTAGGACTTTTTTGGAGAGTCTTGGTTAGCATAAAAACTTGCTATAATGAAAATTATATGGCAGCAAAATATTTAAAATATTTTAAACAAGAGATGTTATAAATGTTGACTCCCTGCCCTTCCCTCAGTCCTTGGACAGAAATCTTCCAAATCCAATATGGTCAAACCAAGTGGGGAAACATAACATGTCACAGCCATGTTCCGTGTCACTCAAAATATGACATGCTCATTTGTTAGATCCGTTTCAGGAATAAGGTGTAATAACCCCATTTTGGTGACTGAAAGACTGTTAAGAAAAATAGGAGATGCAGACTTTAAATCTTAGAAGTCTCAAGAAGAATTCCTGAGTATTCTGAATGAGTGTTTCAAGGCCTGGTAAGAAAAGCGGTACAATGAAACCACTACAAAAAGAGAGATGACCACTCCTAAGTGAGTATGAGATCAAATCTTCTTACTGCATGGAAGACATGAAGCATTGACTGCTTCAGGCAGATGAACATCAAGTTTCTTAATCCCAGTACTTCAGAAGTATAAGCAAGGAAGTCAGCAACTAAAATGACTAAAGGCTAGAATTCAGCTGGCTATCCATAGATAGGACGCCAACAAAACCCCAAAATGCAGAAGTCTGAAGCTACCTCTGAAGTAAAACTACACAAACACCTGGTCAACCATCTCCTAACATTGAAATGCAGCACCTTCACAAAACTTTGTTAGTCAAGAAGTCATATTACATAGAGAATTTCAAGATCCTCCCCCAGACTCAGAGAATGGTAAACTTATGCAGGAACAAAAATGGCTTATAACTTAATGTTCTGTTTTCCAGAACAGATGGCTGTTTCATTAATGAGTTTGATTGTCATCAATGTCTGCGCACAAAGCTCTTTAAGAGCTTTTTTTTTTTTCCAAAGAAAATAATACTGGCCCACAGAAGTACTTGAAGTCAACTGACAGGGAACTGTGGTTGACTCTTCTTCAGTCTGGAGGAAGAAAAAGTCACATGATTCCAGCCAAAAGTAGTAATGACTTCCTGCCCAAGACCAGTGCAAACTGGATCCAAATAGACCAGGAAGAATCAGAGGGGAAACCAGCCTAGAGATTGAGACACACTGTTTTCTGGTTTTAGTCCTTTATACCAGAACATAATGCTCTTCCAGTGTATCTACCACTTCAGGTCACACTGGATTTACATTATTAAGCATTGTGTTCCCATCATATTTCTATGAAATCCTAAATTGTTACTCAGACTTGATGCTTAAGCAGATGCCATGCTCCTGAAAGCAGTTCAGAAGCACAACCTTTACCAACTGAGAAAGATTTACAAGCATTTACCTCTTGAAATGACACTAGGTCATGATAATGTAACTTCTAGCAAGAAATTTAGACTGAAGAAACTATATGATAAGTTGATGAATCTCATATTTAGCAATGACTAGGGGAAATACTTATTTTTGTTAACACAAAGATAAGCCTAATCAGAATGACTAATTAAGAATTCATGACTGCAAACCTATATGCATCTCAGCTAGCAGCTGTTGCCTGTTTAATTTAGCGGCTAACAAGAAAACTTGATAGTGTGGAGTGAGGCAATGATTCATCGCAGGTTCCAACTTTTTATTAAATTTATTTTGCATTTGTTGAAATACTGCAGTCACCCAAGCAGTAAACTCCACATCTCTCTGCTTATTTTGCTGGATAAAAGTTTTAAGTGTCTCAAAAATGCACTCTGTTTTAGTCCACAAAAAAATGAATCATTTCACAACAAAGGATGGAGCTTCTGGTTTAAAAGTACAGTAAGCACGTTACCAGTTAATAGAGTACCTATGGCAAAATGTTCCTTATTCTACAGCATAGCAGTCTGTTTTGGAATATCCACAATGTTTTAAACTTGTTCCTCCTCATTCTGAATAAAAACCAAACATTTAGGCAAGTCCTTAAGAACATTTGTACCTCAGAGGAGCCTAAAAAAGACTACCAGATGATGCTAGGATGCTATGTATCTGTAAGCTACACACCACTGCAATAAAATTTTGTACATCTGCGTTGCTTTTCAACTATGATTCATGTTTGAACAAAAAAGTCTGTGGAAAAGAGCATGCCTTCATAGACTCTATTAAAAAAATCATGGAACTTCGGAGTTCTGTATTAAAAACCTCAGAGGTTCTTCTTTCATTCACAGAAGTTATGAAGATGCTGAGGATGGGTACACTTAACTGTATGAGCAAGTAATTCAAATTATTTACCTAAGCGATACTCCTTACTGCATACACTCTGGTGGCCTCACAGTATCACCACACTACATTATGTGATGAGGGAATCTCATTAGTATTTCTTCTGCCTGTGGTTTCCTCCACAGAAATTGGAAAAAGACTCATTTTGGGGTCACAGTGGAAAACATTACAATACCAGTGCAAATCAGATTCCAAGATGGATGATTGGCATCCCACTAATTTGCCAAGTAGGGAAACTGAGGGAAAAGACAGATGATTTGGTTTGCTTGTGGACATAAAAGTCAGCAGCATACCATTAATAGATTCTCATATTAAGTATCAAACAGAAGTTCTTCTCATTAGCTGGGTTTCTTTGTTACACATGTCTGCATAAAGGAACAGACACAGGTAGCTTGTGGAATAAAAGCAGATTTCAAATCACTGAAATTTGGGCACTTTAAATAATCCTAAACTCAAAATAACCCTACATTCCTTCAAAATACCCAAGCTCCAACAATCAAACCTACTTCCAAGTACTGGAAAACAGTTGACGTAAGCACGAAGACACTCAGATGACAATGATACAAACTGACTTTGGGACTTCTGCTGGTAAAACCAAAACCACCATGTACAAGAAAGGGCTAGTGAGTCTTATTTTCAGTCTCTGTTCTTGTTTACCCAAAAAAGGCTGTGTGAAGTGCAAAAATAATAGGATGGCAGCCACTGAAAGACATATCCATGACACACTATTTTAGCAGCTATTATGATACAGGAAAGCACAGCTGACAGGAACATTACTTGCTGTCTGCGTGTGTTTAGAAACAAATCAGCAGTGAGGAAAAGTAAATGTAGGTAAAACATTATGTCAGAAAAGTGGTGTTTCCACCACTTTACCAGCTGATTTAAACTCAGAGCTGCCCACCCTCAACCAAATAAAATGTCCACAGTTGTCGCGGACCGAGATGGGTAAAGCCGCGACCCACACCCCCTCCTCAGGGAATCGAGGGCTGAGGACAACAGTTTTGCTTAGTTATGCAAGGTCTTACTGAAGCAACTGAATTCATTTCTTTTGAAAAGACTGAATAAAGGCATCAAGATTTACTCACTAAGCAAAATTCAAACATTCCATTAGTACTTTAAACCAAAGGACTGCATTGAGAATTAACATTTGCACATCAGTTTTTCAAGGTATCATTTCCTACATCCCATCCTTCTCTGGAAGGTGTTATGAGCAAAGTAACTCATACCATACCAGACCATATAGCTTTTTACACATCTGTAATCCAGTTTGAGAGCTTAGCCTATAAATAGGAAAATACACCTGAAACACATCTCCCAAGCAGAGGAAAAATTTCCTAGTAATATTTTTAAAATGTTAATAAAATAAGTTAAAACTTTAAAGAGCTAACAATTCATGTGAAAGTGAAGTTTACCTGAAAGTTTAATTTTCATAAAAAATAAAAAACATATGCAGAAATTGAATTTTATTGAAAACATTTTAACCCTGCTTGTATATTCCCACATACCAGCTCCCCTGATGATGGATTTTGCACAGTCTGTGAATTAATTTCCAGTGAACATCACTGACCTCGCACTAGGGAAAAAAAAAACCCTACAACCCCACAAATAAAACCAAAACTACAACCCTTATCCAAATGTTGAAAAAAAAAAATAAAGAAATTAAGCAATCTTTCCTGGATGCAGTTTTTTGTGTCTGGACAAAAGACACCTACCAAACTCCATGATCATTATGTATTCTTATCAAGTAAAGAATGACAACTACTATCACAGCAGAAAGCAGAGGACTGTATTAGAGTGAAATGACAAGGCTGTAGGGTTCTCCTTCTCCTAACTTCTCCTTCAGTTTTAACTCAGATGAAAATGAACTCAAAATCCAAGAAAATGGTAAAGGGAAACATCCTCTTGGAGCTGTGATTTATACGCAAGCTGGAAATTAAATCGGAGAGTGGAACAGTAAGACTTTATCACTAATTAGAAATCAACACTAACCAACAATGGACTAACATAAAATCCACACAGTTCCTGCCAATGAAGCTGCATTGAAAATCTAAAAAGGAGATCGGCGAGTGGAAATAATTCTTTCAGTAAATAAACATGGAAAACTTAGGAAGAATACAATAGCTGTTTAAAAGGAAAGTTGTTTCAATTTGCATATATCTCTTTCAATAAATGGATAAATATTTTGAGTATACATATGCTAGGTTCCACACTCTCACAAACAGAACCCAAATATAGGGTTTACATCTTGTTAAGTCTAGCAAGAACGTAAATATTATTCAAAAAATGTGGACTTCCCTGTGTTCCCCAAAATCTATGCTTTAATTTAAAAAAAAATCATAGAAATCCATTGGAATGGATGTTACTGTTGTCTTTCCATTTTGATACTAGTTGACACAGAGAATCAGAGGGCTTTGGCACCTTTAAGATGTCAGTTTTCTAGGGATTTTGCTTTCAGCTAGCCACAGGGATTTCAAAGTTTATCCTTTTTTTTTTTTCCATAAATAAACATTAATTGAGAAATACTGACCAGTATTTCTGCCAATTTCCATCTGCTTCACAAAGAGTCATAAATGTTTATTTCCTAAAAAAAAATAAAAATACTAAAAACCTATAACGATGACATGTAAGAATTAGTGACATAATCATAATGCATCAAAATTAGATAGCAGTTGAAACAACCTTATGTATTTGACCTAGATCATCAGACTGCAAATTAATTTTTCCAGTACTGTAAGGCATATATCAGAGTTTTACAATTTCGTATTCACTGGCACAGATAATCTCCAGGAAGCTTCTGCTGAACACATACTTATTTCAGAAGCTGCAGCAGTTAAATAACAAGCTCAGACAGCTGGGTTCAATTTAGGTTGCGGATTACTCATTCCCCCTAAAAGATAACCACTGTTAGGCTGCTGAAAGCCAGCACTGCTGCTATTATGAACCCAGTTGCTATGTCCATCTTTTTTCTATTTAGGACATTAAAGAAATATTTCTAAAAGGCTACTATTTTCCAAGGGGAAAAAAAGACTCAAATTTAATTTCTAAACAATGGCAATTCTTTCTCAAAAATAACTGCTATCCCTTAACACTCCAGATAAGTATAAATTAAAGAGATTTAAAGCACAGGAATCTGACATTTTCAGCTTGTCTGAGAGTATTTTTCATACAGCTCCTGTATTTTACTCAGTAACTGATTTGCCATTTTCTCCCTGAAACCTTTGCATGTGGGGGAAAGACTCTGGGAAGGGACTACTGTTTTCGATGACAGTATAATTTTTTCTTATTTAGCTCATAAATGCATTATAGGAGGAAATAGCAGGGTTACTCGAGGGTGGTTGTAGCATCACAATCTATGTACTTTCATTTTCTAGCTGTCTCAATTTCAATTTCTATCCACTCCTTTCCTGTCAGAAATCTCAACTGGTTATACATTGACTTGCACAAGAGCACTGAGAGATTCTCTGGTGTATTTTCCGTGGGGTATTTGGAGAAATCTTTATTCAAAGTAGAAGTCCTAGGGTTTGATATGATTCCATGTAGGCTTAAAATCTCTACCTGGTAAAAAATAATCTCTCTAGTACAAAATAATCACTTGTCAATTTCTGATTGTAGTGATTTTTTTGTTGTTGTTATTTTTCCATCTGAATACAGTAAACAGGATACCACATTCTGCTGAAATACTTCAAGACAGCTTATGGTCAAATGTGTTCATCGATTACCCACATTTGCTTCCAAGCATTTCCCCCCTGCCTAACACATAACTTCACTAGACGTTTTAAGTTATTGAGAATCCATTTGAGGGTGTAAGCCTCATCCTTATCAAAGGTAACACCTCAGAAACTCTTGACAAGGCCGGAAGAGGAAACTGACCAATACTGTTGCAAGAGCCTGAAACTGCAGTTTGATGTATTTAATTGTAGAAAATATTAACAAATGTTGGAGTGACTGACTAAAACTAAAAGAGGGCACCTGTAATATATTTTTGACTGAAATCTGAATCATGCCTTGTAAAATTTCTTTGCATGATCAAAGCCTAAGTGATGGAGTCTTTATATGGACAGAACATTTTGTGAAAACTTGAGCTTCTTCTTGAAGAATTTTCATATCTTCACCACTTCCTCATCTTTTATACCTTCATGCAATCATGATAGCTACATTTGGAATATCTCATCTGTAAGCCCTGTATTCAAAACATCAATTAACAGGACAATATTTTAAGAGTCAGAGTGCCATAAGACAATCCATGACAAGTCAGAATATCGTTTCAGTACAATTGTGACTTGCAAAGTTTCCATATATTCAGAAATGGAAACATATCTATCCAGTATTAAGTGGAATCAGTTAAATTACAGTATGATAACAATTTCTTACCATAAGTTCTTATTTTTCATGTTTAAGTTCTAGTGGCATTTCCCTGGAAACACAGTGTGTTTAACAGCATCTGCGTAACAGAATCTTTTCAACACAGGGACATCCTCTTTCATACAGAAGCAAGTATATTCATGACATAAATAAGCAGTCAAATTCACACCAGTGAAAGCTGACAGGCAAGCTTCAAAGATAAGTAAATCACAACCATTTAAAATTATGCACATTAGTATTAGAGCCATTGAAAGTTCATCTGTCAAATCATGATGAAAAGAATTTCTACAAGATCTGAATGCTTTCGAAACCTTATTCACCATCTCTAAGTAGTTACAGAAGGGCCGCAGCTCTATCCCTGCTTATGACTGCAATGGAGATAATCCTGGGAGAAAGTAATATTTGCTGTACTATGGTAACTCGCTGACTACTGGTTAACTGAATGTATTACAGTACTATATTCTCAGATTCCTTGATCTTTCACAGTATTCGCACTGGTATTAAAATCTGGCTTTGAAGTACCATTTTTTAGTAGATTAGGAACCACAAGAAATTACTCAAGGCAAACCGCAAGAGCCCACAGATTTAAAGGGACATTGTCAAGGCTGATAAACTCAAACGTAATTCCTTGATTTGTATTGTTGTTACACTAGTGCTATGTCATAAGATAAAATGGTTGCAAAATGTATACTTCAGAAACGCAGTATTTTGCTGATAGGTCTACAATCATAAGCCAGTATATACAAAGTTGGAGAAAAAAAATACATAGGATAAAGAAGAGCTTCCATATACAAGTTTCTTGCAGGAAAAATGTCTTTAAATAGCATTCAAACAGTACAATATCCTGCAGTAAGAATCCTTTAATGCCAGTTGTTCTCATTCTTTTAATTAAGAGAAAAAGTCTTGTAAGCAGCCTTTGAACACTTTAAAGAAATACTAAATTTGCCTTAAAAAACAGTGCTTAATAAAGGAAGTAAGATATATGAACTGCAGAAGAGATCCTAACTCACAAATACAGGCAGCTACCTGATTTAAGTTCACTAATACTAAAAAGACTTCTCAAATGTCAAACAGCAGTGCCTATAAAGTACAAAGAAGGTAGTTTAAAAATCCTTTCAAGGTTAAATTTTAATTATAAACTTCAAGTCAAATATCCAAGAATTCAAGAGTCTCTATTATTGGAATATCATGTCAGCTTTCCGTCACAACAATGCTCTTCAATATTTTAAAAGTGTAATTGAAATCATTAATATTTAGTATATCAGCAAACAGAACTGGAGCCATTTCATGCAAAATCCAAGTCTCACCAATGTACATGAAAGTTTAAAAATGGCAAAACATCACCTTGGTGACTATATTCCCGACCGTGGAAACTTTCCATGTATGCAGGACTGTAAATAAAAAATAATAATGAAAAAAAGGACTTTATTCTAGGTGCCTTGGCTTCTTACACATTGTGTTTAACACCTTTTACAAAAGGCCGTATGAAATGGAAGAGTCGTTTCTAAAGGAAAGGATACGCGTGGGTCAGGGCAGTAGCTGCACAGCGCAGGCCCAGTGCCTCCAGCCTGAGCTGCTGGCCCATGCCTGAGGGACATCACATACCCTGCACCTAAGCCACAGACAGCTTATCATATCCCCCAACTAAAGGCAGCCTTGCTTCCCATCAGGCCAGTTGTGAGAATAACAGGAGCTTGTACTGCTTTATTAGCTGGCAAATCAGTTTGGGAGGGTAGGGGACAAGACTGCCCAACAACAGCTCATAAGCTGTAATTTCTCTGACCACGCCACTCCTGGCACGTGATCTGCTGCCCCTGGCCCCCATGACACTGCAGCAGTGGCCTTATGTAAGCACTGTAATACTATAATACTCTTGCGTCAACTGGAGAAGGCCAGACGCAGGCTGAAGCACTGCTCCCTTGCCCCCTCCTCCCTGAGCACTTGTAATTGACAGTGACTGAAGTTGGTTACATCAGGGCCTGACCCTATGCTGTGCTGAAGTCACTGAGCAGCTCCCAGTCGCCTATCCAGGGCTTGGGGTCCAACCCGAATGGCTTCCACAGCATGTGGGAGTCCTCTCTGTGGGGGGACGCAGCACTGTGCCCCAACAATCAGCCCCTGCCCGAGCAACCCCACAACACACCAAACGCAGGCAAAGGGGGTCCTCACAGGGCAAGACACTAGAGAAACTGCATAGAGGCACTGGTGTTAACAGGCGTCAAAGGGGCCACCTTTACAATTTTCCTAACAACTGCTAAAACTCTTATGCTGACGTTCTGCTCTACACCCTAAAACCAGACTGATGCAAACAATCAATACGGTTCTTTGAAGAATGAGATTAAAAGAGTCCTAGGAGGAGAGAATGTGTTAATTAGTGCTGCTGACACAGTGTCAACAGCATATTTCACTATTTAGAGATAAGGACAGTGACAAATCCTCTACAGCAAAAACGTGTTATAAGTACAGCTCATCAAGAATTCAATGACTTGTGTCTCTTCAAAAAACAACAGAGAATTTTTTCTATTTTCATTGTCCCAGGGTTTACCCCTGTTTGAGCCAATCACCAAATTAAAAGGTACAACTTTTTTTGAAGGGATGGACAGAACTATTCAGCTCTGATCCACTATTGACAGCTCCTTCCTACCCTCTACCTCTGCAGCATGGAAACCGGTCACAAACCCAGCCAGGGAGTCTCCAGATCCAAGATTAACCTGAACCACCTTGCACTTTCAGTCATGGATGTTCCTCATTTAGCACCCAACAGTCAGACACAATAGCAATCACCGTTTAAGTAGGAGCCAGAGCCAAGGTCTCTAGCTGAGACTGTAACAAATCTTTCTCCATTTACATGCATATAGAAATGAATTGATTATTTTACACTGAAAAAGTGAACTTTTAATTTCAAGATATAGTCTTGAAGTTCATTCATTTATAGCCAGAAGTGCAAAGAGAAGCAAAGCATTGCAAAGAGCTCCTATTTCCTTGGTAAATCCTTGCAAGAACAAGTGTTTTATCTGACTGCAAACTCCCAAGTATTTCTGCTTCCAAGCTATTAATAACAAGAAGGTGAAGGAACAGCAAGCATAAGAAATTGCAGCTGTGTATTCTGTATCCTAAAAATGCCATGTCCAAATAGCGAAGTGTTATTAACTTTTTATTCCATTGCAAGGATGCTAGGTTTAAATGGAAAATATTATTGAACAATAATACACTTACACTGACAATGTCAGTGTTCCCCTCTGGCACTCTCAATTTACATCACTATTCAAAGAGCTAGCCACTCTTCTAGTCAGCACAGAGAATACACAAAACATTAGGACACATTTTCTAATGTAACAGAATGCCAGTTAAATAACCTCATCCTTCAGCTATATTCTGGCTACCAGTAGATATTCAGATCCCCACACAGTGTGTCGGTGCTATGAGACTCTCAACTTACAAAAAAGAGAGATCATGGCATGAGATGCCTAGGGAGGCTGGTAACAAAATAAAAATTCCTTCATTTCCAAACAGCTCACACTCCAAGTCTCATCTCCCCATCACTGAAGATAACTGCCATTTTCCTCACAATTTTCAATTACAGAAGGAATCATAGAATGGTTTGGGTTGGAAGGAACCTTAAAGATCATCTAGTTCCAACCCCCCTGTCATGGGCAGGGACACCTCCCACTAGACCAAACTGCTCAAAGTCCCATCCAACCTGGCCTTGAACACTTCCAGGGAGGGGGCATCCACAACTTCCCTGGGCAGCATTGTGCCAGTGTCTCACCACCCTCACAGTAAAGAATTTCTTCCTAATACTAAAGCTAAATCTGCCCACTTTTAGTTACCCCTTGTCCCTGCAGACTTTCAACACGGAAATCTTGGGAAATAAGTCCAACACATCACTGCGTCCAGCTCCCCTGTAAGCCAGCTGCCACAAAGTGGCAAGTCAGAGAACAGGCTATTGTGAACTCTTTAATTCCTGTTTACCCACTGGCAACACCCTGCACTGATAATGAAGTGAAGAGGAACGATATATAATAACAAAAGCACTCAGAATAGCCTCTTCCCTTTTGTATTACACCAGCGTTTAACCTCCTTCCTAGTGAAAGATCATTCTAAAAGCTAAACCACGCTGCTGTTATTAGAACTATTTCAGGCCTTCGATCTGGCTATGACAATACTATTCGCAGCTTCCACATCTCCCTGTGGTTGCCCTAAAGACAAGAAAAAAAACTAAGCATAAACAATTTATCAAATTTCTGATTCATTTTTTTCCCCTTTGAGTCTTCAAAAATAAAAATTAATTAAAATTAAAACCTAAGGTCCTTGGCTGAAGCTGTGGGTTTCCACAATGAAACAAGCATTTGTCATCGTTGGAAATTTAAATCATTTTGTTTATCTAGCAGTCAATCAGGGGTGCTTTTTTTAAAAAATAAATATCTCAGTGGGAAAACAAAACAAAAACCACAAACCTTTCATCTGCTGCTGAAAATGCTATTTACCTCTAGTTTAACAGTACAAATAAGCAAATTTATTGTTTTGTTGTTAAACGCAAACTGTTCCCCTGAGTACTTTTTCATGATAAATACCATGTGGATAGAAGTAATTCAAATGGTATTAAATTTCAATGGACTTCACCACCATGGCAAGAATTAAACTTAAATGGTAATAGTACTATTACATACTGTACCCATGACCAGTTTATTTCAACAAGGTTAGTATTTCATGTTTTTAGAGAAAAGCAGATGTCAAATATTGATGCTTCTGTGAACACTGTTTTCCTGTATGCTTGTGTCTTTATACACCACCAAACCAGGCACATTCACCAGCTTATTGCAACATGTGACTATGCCAAGGTGGACTTCTCAAAAAGTCTGAACTTCCTCCCTTCTCCTTGCATCTGTTGTTAATTCCTGCAAATTAGTGGGGTTTTTTCAATGCTTCTTCGAGACCAGTTTCAGGATAGTTCAAAGGAAAGATGGAACACAGAAAAACAAGACAGGATTTCCGTCTCCCTCTTGTAGTGGAAATTTAAAAATTCTGAATGGAAAAGGGATGTAAACTAAATAGTGTTGTGTTGGAAGAAATGTAAATTACTACAGTCAAGCTTCTCCACAGAGCTTTCACTTAGGTTGAAATAAACCAAAAGCATGAGCTGAAAGTAAGCACAGCTTCCCTTTAAGGATGGGTCACAGGGGAGCAATATGCTCTGGGACACCAACACACAATGCTGCTGGAAACCACAGGCTGTCTGAAAGTGCTCCCAGCCAGAACTGGCATCAGTGTTAAAATGTCACTGATCTCTACATAAGTAAACACGAAGGAAAGAATAGTGGAACACTCCGTTTTCCAATTAGCTTCTGGGGAAGTCCAGAAGAAATGTGACCTTGTAATGTCCCACAGATAAGTACCATTAAAATACTGATGCAAATTTCAGGTCAGTACCAGCTTTTCAGCTGAGTATTTGCTTCTGTGACTCTCAAATTGCCAAAGCTCAAAATAAATATATTTATGTACTCTCATACATGAAGCAAACAAATCAGTGTAGTTGTTGTTACTATCTCATTTGAAAACTCTCTTGACAAATGGAGTATCCTTTTTTTTTTTTCCCTACAAATGGACTGTAATAAATCAGAATTTATTTAACCCTTAGTTCCCTGATAATCGATCTACTTGGCATAGCAAGTACCTAAACCTGAAGCATGTGCAGTGAGATCTGGGTATTTTTTAACATGACCGAAATGTTAAATGGACTTTTCTACAGGAAGTTAAATTACAAAGTTATTTTATTGATGCTGTTGGACTTCCAAACTATTTTGCAAATAATTTCCCCCTTTCTGTCCCAATCCGGTATGGTATTCCTGCAAAACACAATTATCTCAAATCTTCCATACAGATTCACTTTCTTCAGACCCCCTTTGTAGGCCTCCACATAGTTTAGGGGGTATAAAAGCTTAAAAGGCTTAAACAATGAACAATTCCTTTGACAGTGTTGGATTTTGCAGAGGTTAGTGCTGATAGGCATTTTAAAATTATTTACTAAATTAAGTTGAATTTGTGCTTGCTGCAAACTAAAAGCATGCAATAAGACAGTTACTGTGCTTAGCAGTGCTGTGGCACTTTGAGAATGGGCATCGCTAAACGTGTCAGAGCCTGAGATGTGACAGAACTTTAGCCACCATCAAGTGACAAAAATGGTCTCATCACACAAAACAAGCCTGAAAGACCAGTTGTCGTTGGTGTAATTTAGACTGCACAGTCTAAATTATTTGTGTATTACCACAAATTATTCATTTATTAATTGTTTAACACCATTTCCTAAAGTTACTTGTGTGAACATGAAGGGGATTACTGTGGTGTGTCAGCATTTCCTACAAATACTTCACCCCCATCTGGAAACACCTCAGCATTTTCCTCCCTCAGACCAACACTAAAAATTCTAATTCTTAAACCTAGCCTTTGCATTTCCAATGTTTGTGTTTTTCCATTTTGAACAGCTTACAACGGAAGCTTGAATTTTCAGGAGGTCTTTTTTTTTTCTGTTCCTATGAAAAAGCCTTTATTCATATTACGGGACTTAGTCAATATTCCTTTCTTTAGGAAAATTAAATCCCCAGTTCTCATATTTGCGCAACTACAGAGCTTCCACTGGGGTTTCTGAGAAGAAGGATAACAAATACTCTGGCTTAAAATGCCAGTGAGGCTGCATCTATCAGCATTGCCGACTAATCCTCTGTTGTGCTCATCTTCAACCTGTTTTTGCATCATGAACACTGTTTTGCAAAGTGATACTCCACCAGAGCTTTCTCCTTTTTTTTCCCCAAACAAAATCTGCTACCACTTGCATCCCTGATGCTGAGGGATTCCTCACCTAGCCATGGGAATCAGAACTGACTTTGCTGGCTGAAGCAACATCAGGGCTCCAGGGAAGGCCCCAGGGGATGTAGCCCACTGCCATGATGAAAGGACAGACAGAATTTCTCACCAGGTAGGTTCCCTTGCTCTTACACTACACCCTACTTGCTCATAAGTAGGATGTGGTTTGCAGTGTTACTGGATTTATTTCTTGCTTTCAGAGTTTTTCACTTCTAAACAACCTATTCTACTCTAAGAAACTGAAGCTGTTTAAGAAGAAGACCAGACAACCAATGAAGCCCTGGCTTAAAAAAATACTTGCAGATGTAAACTGAAACTTCTGTGCCCCAATCAAATGCTTATAAGGACTTTCTGTCTACATTCTCTACATTTCATGGATAAATGCTGCAGTCTATCAACACATGACAAAGATTTTGTGAAAATTGGTAGTTCTCATCAAAATTTTCTCCACTCTATAGCTGATGTTAAAGCATTACTCCTGTACCATGTGATTACTTATTAGCAAGAACCATCTGCACAGGACAAATAAGCCAGAGGCCTCACCAGTAAAAAGAAACACTGGATTTGGAACTTACCTGTGAGCATCAGGGAGGAAAACCTGTAGAAGAGGAGTGTCTTGCAAGATACAAAGCCACATATATCTACTTGTATTTAACTTAGTTATATGGAGAATACTGACTCCCAAGCACGTATCTGTGCTTTAAATGTATCACAAGCCTAATCAGGCTCTAACTACTGTTCAATAATTCTTTTCTAGTGAAAGAAGATGCCATAACCCTCTCATTTTGATTAAACTCCTACTTCAGAATCAGAAAGCTGTTCCCACTACCACCACAATAGTTGGCATCATCACTGGATATATTATTTCATGTCCTCACCAAACTTTTAAAGTATTTATGATTTAAATATTTGTCAATATGTCTGAAGTAGCTCAAGGAAAAACCACTTATTTGAGAATGCAAGATCAGTGTGCAGAACTTGAAGCAGAAAAATAATCTACTTTCTTTCAAAAACTAGATAGAACAACAATTCTATAATACATTACAATAAAGTAGTAATAAACATAAGGATTTTAAGAGCTTAAACATTTTCATACATATTCTGTAGTTGGAATGAATTAAGTTACAGAAATTACCTACGAAAACATGCCTGGTATGTTTTATATAAATATCTCTCTCTCAAGCTTCTGTTTACTTCAACGTATCAAAATCTGTCTTCCTAGCCTTAAATCAAAACCATGAGCCTCTATGGAAAATTCGAAAGCATAACTGCTGTTCACGAAGCACATTTTCATCACCCGCTCAGTGCCTAAAGACCAGGCTCTGCATGTTCTAACAACCTGGAGATCTGGGTTGATCTCCAAGATGTATGTAGAATGTGTACCCCTGAGCAGCCTTCTGCAGCCAGCTCTATCTCCCAAGCTAGCAGTTATTGCTAGCTACAGCTAGCTGTCATTATTGCTTCAGGCTCTTTGCCCAGTGTGAATGACACTACATGACTATCCTCCTATCCTTCCTTTTTCACATCCACCACTTCAGCCAGAGCTACACTGTGTACTTGTCCTGACACAACTATCTAAGTGTTGGCTGGGAAGCGACTTGACTCCCGACCTCCGTCAAAAGAAGCCATTTGCACAGAAGTGGCAAAGCAATTTTTTCTTCTATAGGTCGTTTTACTTGTATGGGCTTCATAGTGGCTTTAATCAGAATGGTATTATTAATACAGAAATGATGGGTATTTGCCAGAGTCATATACTAATATTCCCACACTCATCCTCCTTTAGCTAGAGCCTTCCTTTCCCACTGCCACTAAACAACAGTCTATAGGCAGAGTCTCTGACATGCAGAGCTTGTGTGAAATTTATCTGATGCCGATTCCCTCTGCTCAGTGCTGAAGAACTGAACTGCAATCCTGCTGTTTTTATAAAACTACTCCACCGGGGTCAAGATACCACCCAGGGCAGGTGAGTCAACTCTGCAGTTTTATACATAGGAAAACAACTCACAAAGTAGAACTGGAAGAGGTGAGATTTAAAGGAAACTTTATGGGGCGCTCACTAATAACTTTCTTGACAGTCTTAAGGATTTGTTAAAGATGTTTCACATTCTGCTGTTGTGAACATAAATAGTTAAAAACATATTATTCAATGGAGAGGATGTGTAGTACTTACTTAAAGCATCCATTATCCATTATTTCAATACTGTCTCTCACAGTATCCTTCTGGACAAAATGTCCAGCACACAGCTGAACAAACCAGTATGTTGGGTAACAACTGGCTGACAGGTAGGGCCCAATGAGTTACAGTAAATGGGGTCACATCAGACTGGTGGCCAGTAACCAGTGGTGTTCCCCTGGGCTCAATTTTAGGGCAGTGCTCTTTCATGCTTTTATAAATTAACTGGACACAAGAATCTAATGTACATTAAGTAACTTTGCCGATTATACTAAATTAGGAGGAGCTGTGAATTCCTTTGAGGATAGAGAGGCCTTACAGAGAGATCTGGATAGGCTAGAGTGTTGGTCAATCACCAACCATATGAAATTTAACAAGAGCAAGTGCAGGATTCTCCACCTGGGACAGGGAAATCCTGGTTATATGCATAAATTGGGGAATAAGAGGCTGGAGAGCAGCCCCGCAGAAAGGGATCTGGGGGTCTGGACTGTTGGTATGTTTAC
Source organism: Hemiprocne comata (assembly GCA_020745705.1). Classification (NCBI taxonomy): domain Eukaryota; kingdom Metazoa; phylum Chordata; class Aves; order Apodiformes; family Apodidae; genus Hemiprocne; species Hemiprocne comata. The sequence continues at coordinate 73,180,158 of CM036616.1, read as the reverse complement.
CATGAGTCATCAGTGTGCCCTGGCAGCCAAAAGCCAACTATGTGGTGGGGTTAAGGGAGGTGATTGTCCCACTCTGCACTGCACTGGAGCTGCCCCACCTCGACTGCTGTGTGCAGTCTTGGGTGCCTCAGCGTAAGAATGATACGGAACGATTAGAGTGTGTCCAGAGGAAGGAGAGCAAGATGATGAAGGGCCTCAAGGACAAGACTTATGAGGAGCAGCTGAGGTGCCTTGTTGGTAAGGATATTATCCCCACACTAACAATGGAAAGAAAAGGCCCTATAGTATATTCACTTTATTGATTTTGAAATTCCTGAGCTTTTACTACTTTGAAATCTTGCAATTTTTTTTAGTATTTTCCTAAGACCTCAAAAACTTGTAAGCAAATGATTACTTGAAAATGTCTACATCATGGGCTTTTAAAGTAAGCACTTGGCCCCTGCTCATGTTGGAAGGTTTGGAAACATGAACACCCAAAATGTTCAAATGAAGAGCAATATAAAACCAGTCCAGAAGTATTTGTTTAAATCATGCTTTTAATCCAGCCTCTCAGTATCATAATGGTTGACCTCATTTTTAAATGTTCACAGCTGACTATGCTACATATCAAGACAGTAATGCTTGTCTCATTAAACTACCATAATTTCCAACTAGGATATGCAACATAAAATATTAATCACCACTTCAGAAGCCACTTTCATGCCTTAATTTGTAACAGGATAATGCTCTGCTTAAATCTGCTCCAAAAAGCTTGCTAATGTCTTTTCTGTATCCATACTTTGCCCTTTTGATTGTGTTTGCAGCAGACACATTGACAAAGACAGGACCATTGTTAAGATACCTTGCACTGGTCAGACGGTAGCAATAACTTGTCATTTTCTCTGACTTATCACTTCATTCTAAAGTCTGCCCAAAGAGGTACTACACATTACCATGGGCAGGATGTGCACATCTAACTATCTCCTATGCTGACTCATGAGGAAAATGGACATACATTCAAAAGCACATACCTCCTTTGTCTGAGTGAAAAGTGCACATCCTCATGGCTGGGAGTGCTTAATAAATAATCGTATACAGATCTGTGAACAGGGGATGCATTGCAGCAATTTCACTGCTCATTCCACAAGGACAAGTAAAGCTGAGGAACATGAAATGAAAAAGGCTTGCATGTCTATGGGGAGACTCTAATTGGATTCAAGAATTTTCCAAATGCAGAGAAGCTGAGAGTGACTCACAGGCCTTTCCACAGAGCATGAGGTGGTGAAATTAGCAGAGAAGATGAGGATTATATGGGCAGAAGAACCGCAATAAAAACAAATACATTGTAGTGTAAAAAAGTAAGTACAAGTAATGTATTTAAATGAAGAACCAGGATCAGAAAAGAGGAAGAGTTATATGCCATGTACGGCGTCACCCCAAACACCCCATCACCCCAAATGGTCGCTTGGCAGCGAACTGCCAAGGTGTCTGAAAACAGGCAAAGCTGGGTTAATCTCAGTGGCACAGACACTTTTTGTTATGTCACTCAAGTAAGTGAGCTGTAAAACTGGGTTAGTGTTGTACAAAGGAAGTGTCTGGGAAGGTATATAAAGGAAGTGTCTGTCAATTTCCAGTTTTGTCTGGTTTTGTCCTCACAGCAGCCAGAATACGAGTAGAGGACTGGGTGTAGGATGCCACTGGGATATGCCTATCCTTATAATTATTTCCAGGATGAGCTAAAGCAGTCTGAGGGCAAAGCAATCTCTGGCTGTTACCTAGATACACGCCCCCCTGGACTTCTGCAGCATGCAGCTCCTTTAAATGCTCCACTGAAAAAATACAACACAGGTTATTCAGGCTGAGTTGCACTGCTTGAACAATTGTTTGCAAATTATTGGTTCACTTCAGCTCAGAGAAGAGGAAGAGCATCTTTGGTCATGGGCTTGCCAACCTGGGGAAGACAGCTTTAAATTAAAGTTGCTGCGAGTAGGGAACCTCAATCCATCCCACTCATACCAAAGTGATGCAAGTGCCAGCAAGAGATACCCAGATTCTGGAGAAGGATCACAGGTCAGCAGAAGAGTGCCTGAACTGCAGCACAAAGGAATTTCAGCCACTCCAGCCAGTAAGGCAGCTTCATCAGGGCCAAACACAAATGCCTGTGAGCAGCTAACCAAGAACTTACGGGACAGGATTAAAAGGAGGGCAAGGACGGGTAACACCATGTAGTGGCAGACTGCTACAGGCCACCCGACCAGAAAGACCAAGAGGATGAGGCCCTCTACAGACAGATAGGAGTAGCTTCACATTCACAAGCCCAGGTCCTCATGGGGGACTTCAATCACTCTGATACCTGTTGGAAGGACAACAGAGCAGTACATAAACAATCCAGAAGGTTCCTGGGAGGCATTGATGGTAACTTCCTTCTCCAGGTGGAAGAGGAACCAATAATAAAAGGTGCTATGCTGGACCTTGTTCTCACCAACAAAACAGCCTGATGGGGTATGTGAAGCTTAAGGGCCACCTTGGCTGCAGTGACCATGAAATGGTGGAGTTCAAGATCCTTAGGGCAGCCAGGAGGATACAAGGCAAGCTCACTGCCCTGGATTTGAGGAGAGCAGACTCTGGCCTCTTCAGGAACCTGCTTGGTGAAGTACCATGGGAGGGGAGAGGAGCCCAAGAAAGCTGATTAACACTCAAGGATCACGTCCTCCAAGGTCAGGAGTGATGCATCCCAACAAAGAGTAAGTCAGAGAAAAACACCAGGAGGCCTGCATGGAGGACCAAGGAGTTCCTGCACAAAATCAAACACATAAAAGAAAGCCTACAGAGAGTGAAAGCAAGGACGGGCACCCTGGGAGGAATACAGAGATACTGCCTGAGCAGCTAGGGATCAGGTTAGGAACACTAAAGCCCCATTAGAATTAAATCTGGCTAAGGATGTAAAGTGCAACAATAAAAGCTTCTATAGATATGACAGTGGTAAATGGGAGACCTGGTTACCCAGCATACGGAGAAGGTACTCAGTGACTTTTTGCCTCAGTCTTCACCAGCAAGTTCTCAAGCCACACCACCCAAGTCACAGGAGGCAAAGGCAGGGGCTGAGAGAATGAAGAAGCACCTATGGTAGGAATAGATCAGGTTCAAGACCATATCAAGTTCAAGATCACCTAAGGAACATGAGGATGCGCAAGTCCATGGGACTGGATGAGTTGCATCCCCGGCTCCTGAGGAAACCGGTGGATGAAGTTGCTAAGTCACTATACACCATATTTGAGAAGTCTCGGCAGTCCAGTGAAGTTTCCACTGCCTGGAAAACGGGAAACCTAAGCCCCATTTTTAAAAAGGGAAAAAAGGAAGACTCAGGGGACTAAAGCCCACTCAGTCTCACCTCTGTGCTCAGCAAGATCATGGAGCAGATTCTCCTGAATGCTCTGCTAAGGTACATGGAAAATGAGGAGGTGGTTGGTGACAGTCAGCGTGGCTTCACCAAGGACAAATCATGCCTGACAAATTTAGTTGCCTTCTATGATGGAGTCACAGATTTGGTGGATAAGGGAAGAGCAACTGATGTCACCTACCTAGACCTGTGCAAAACATTTGACATTGTCGTGCATGACATCCTGTTCTCTAAACTGGACAGACATGGGTGTGATGGATGGACCACTCTTGGTGGATAAGGAATTGGCTCAGTGGTCACACTCAAAGAGTTGCAGTCAATGGCTCAATGTCCAAATGCATACCAGCGACAAGTGGCATTCCTCAGGAGTCAGTACTGGGACTGGTGCTGTTTAACATCTTTGTCAGCAACATGGACAGTGGCATCGAGTGTGCCCTCAGCAAGTTTAATAATGACACCAAGTTGTGTGGTACGGTTGACACACTGGAAGGAAGGGAGGCCATGCAGAGGAAACTTGACAGGCTTGAAAGGTGGGCCTGTGCAAACTGCATGAAGTTCAACAAGGTCAAGTGCAATGTCCTGTACCTGGGCTGGGGCAATCCCAAGAACAAATACAGGCTGGGTGGACAATGGACTAAGAAAAGCCCTGAGGAAAAGGACATGGAGACATTGGTTGATGAAAAGCTCAACATGAGCCGTCAATGTGTGCTTGCAACCCAGAAAGTCAACCATGTCCTGGCTGCATCAAAAGAAGCGTGGCCAGCAGGTTAAAAGAGGTGATTCTCCCCCTCTACTCCACTCTCATGAGACCCCACTTGGAGTACTATGTCCAGTTCTGGGGCCCCCAACATAATGAGGCCATGGAGCTGTTGGAGCAAGTCCAGAGGAGGGCCACGAAGATAATCAGAGGGCTGGAGCACCTCTCATATGAAGACAGGCTGAGAGAGTTGGGGTTGTTCAGCCTGAAGAAGGGATGGTTCCAGGAAGACCTTACAGAGGCCTTCCAGTACCTGAAGAGGACCTACAGGAAAGATGGGGACAAGCTTTTTAGCAGGGCCTGTAGTGACAGGACAAGGCTTAATGGTTTTAAAAGGAAAGAGGGAAGATTTAGACTAGATATTAGGAGGCAATTCTTCACTGTGAGGGTGACAAAACACTGGAACAGGTTGCCCAGAGAGGTGGTAGAAGCCCCAGGCCTGGAAACTTACAAGGTCAGGTTGTATGGGGCTCTGAGCAACCTGATCTAGTTGAAGATGTCCTTGCTCACTGTTAGGATGTGGACTAGATGGCCTTCAAAGGCCCCTTCCAAACCAAACCATTCTATGATTCCAAGATTCTAAGATATTAAAGCACCAAGATCACTTCCAATGCTGCTGAGCGATGCCATTAAGTCTTATGCGCAGAAAATTATAATAGCCCTAGAAAACACAAGTCAACAGAAGGAACAGAGCTCTCATGAAGGCTATTTGCATAAGTACTGATAAGCATCCTTTCTGCAGCATGACAGTAAAGTACACCACAGAGCTGACATTTTATTAGAAAGATTTAAAGAAAAAAAATGTATCCACTTTACACAAATGCACTTTGTAATATATGGAGCTTTCTGAAAATTTCAACAATCCACACAGCCTTGAAAATGTTGACATCCTCATACCCCTACCAAGCAAGACTGCAGAGACCACAATGACTCTATAGAACCAGAAAGACATAAAATGTAAAAAAGTGTATTTGCTGCAGTTACTCCTTCCTATACACTGTATCATCTAATTACAGGGACACAAATGCATATCATGTAAAGAAAAACAATTAGAGCATTGTTAATCGTTTCTTCACCCCACTCATCAATATGTTCAGGTTTCAGCGCATACTGAGCTCTGCGAGTCCATATGATCAACAGCTAATACAGGCTAAACCAAACACAAAATATCAAACTGATCCAAAGCTATATATTTTATTGGCATGACCATACCATCCTATTCTCATGTCTCAATGAAAGCACAAAAGCCACACAACTAAAACTTAATAAAATCTGTCTCTAAAGAGCATAGATATGAAAAAGAACAAATCAAGAACAACAGCATGGCTCTAACACTACTCAGGGAATTGAGTGTCTCTTTTTAATCCCTTGCAGGCAGTGTAGCCAACTGCTACTTGGTTTTTTAAATTTTTTTCTTCCTTTAACTTCTTCTGGAGTATTGAATGCTGATAGTGTGTTAAAATAAGAATAAAAAGAAAAGTTTCGTTTTTCTCCTGAATTTCAGCTTTTTTTTTTGTTGTTCTCAAAACTATTTGTAGTGTACCACTTAGTCCTTGCAAGCATTAGAAGAAGCTCTGGCACTAAAAATCATTTAACCTTCAAATTTATAACACAATTCATGATGAAATAAAAGGCTCCCAAAAAATTGCATGGTCACATCACACAATACTAAGTTTCTTCAAACTGCTTTCTCACCAGTGACCTTTTAAACCTTCTGAAATCCACAAGGTCAGTTCAAAGATCAGGAACAATACACTTGCAGGTAGGTAGAATGGTTATTATTCTCAGACTGGCACTGTTTCACTCTGTACTAGCAATAGGATGCCGGCACTTGAACCGCTGGCATTCTATAGAAGAAATATCCCATAGTCTTCCCACAACTTCATTTCTGTGAGTGGTCAGAGTACTCCTGATAGTGCAGAGCAAGATGGGTGAAAAAGGTTAGATACCAAGGCACTGTTTCTTCCTTTCATTGTAGCAAATACTGTAAACCACAGCATGACTACCTAGGGGGGCTTCTCCACACCCCACAGCTGCCGAACACATATCTCCTATTCTTTCAACAAGAACACACTTTTGCATGCAAGATGATGTGTAGCTTTTGCACAGATAAAATGAAAGACAACCTAATAGGCTATTTTTTCTCTATTTTTAAACCTGAAAGTTATGTTTGTACATCTCATGGCCATGTTTGCTCTACCAATATGTCTAGTAAGTTAAGGAAGTCCACACAAAAAAAGCAAACTCAGGGAGTGTCCCTGTGGAAAACCTTTAAATCTCATTGTCTTGAACAAACTTATTATCAAATAGGAGGTACACCAATCTGTTTAAAGAGAGAATGGTTCTCACCACATACATTATCAAATCTATAAAATCCTTGAGGGCTTAAAGTATTATTCGTGAGAAGCGGAATTTGTTACAATTTGTCAAGCTTTTTATGAGAACTTTGGGAAAGCATAGCCAGACAGCTTACTTAAAAAGATGATGAATTATGATCAACTCATTCTCAATGCAGGAAAGTTACCTCTTCATGTAAGACATCAACTCTACAAAGAAATCAAAGATGAAGACTTAAAAATAACATAAATGTACAGGAAGTCCCCATCTTTCTTCTACCACACACAAAAAATAAGCTGCAGTGCAAATGAGGGATGAAAACATAGTTAAAATTTACATCATGTGGCTCTGGATAAACGCTTGACTGGAAATATCTGGAAATATTAACCCTCCAGAGTCCAGGAGGCATCAATCTCTTAACACTTCAAAGGCATGTAGAGTCCAAGGACTTCCTATACTCACCTAAGATGTTCCAGTTCCTGCAAGGAGCATTGCCTATTGAGTGTCGATTTAATCTGTCTGGTCTTCCAGTCCCACTGAATACTTGATCAATGAAAAAATCTCAGCTGGCATCTCATGGAGAAACAGTAAGTCTACCTCTGATTAAAAAGTGGTTTTAAAACCATGCATTTCAAATCACTGACGAGATACGGTAGTACCATTATTCATCAGCACTGTACACATGAGCAATTTCAAATCATGTAGTAATTACAAGGCTATTTTTTCACTATGATGTCTTTGCCATACTGGTGATACAAAAGTGATGCAGAACAAGGAGAGGAATTCACAGCAAAGCTTGCACTGCCAGTGGAGACCCCTTAGCTACTAGGAATTAGCTTTTTGAGAGTCAATGGATGCCTAGTATTTCATGGCTCTGTAACAGTTCCCATGAAGGTCTGTGCCTCAGAAGATACAACCAAGTTCTTTAAAATGTGCTCAAGGTGAAGAAACCTGCTCTGCCACATCTGTTCACTGTTAAACCATTTTTTTAAAAACAGCCCTCCATCCGTAACTCTATATATTTTCTTTTCCCCAGGGATAATGTTACTTTTCTTCTTTTTTCTATCATGCTTGCTAAGGAAGTTCATAGTAGCCAAGCAACTTACTACATGTAAAACTCAAGTCAACCCATCAGTTGAAGAGAGAGTTGCTCACAGCTGTGTGAAAACAAGACTTTAAATATTCACATGACATAGAAAATCCCTTCTGGACTTGGATTATTTCCTGCAGTTTTCACAAGCATTTGGGTTGTGGAAGTATTTTAAGTAGTGCAAATAAATTTAAAAGATAAACACTTAGCAACTACTAAGTACACTTTCCAGACTGCAGGTGCATTAGCATTTCAGTGGAGATCAGGAGTTAACTTTCTAAAATAAATCTCATGGTCATCTCCACTTACCACTGCGATTTAGATTGCAGAGCAGTTTTGTAGCACATGAATAGGTCCCCTCCAACCCCACACATTCTATGATTGTGTGATTCTGTGACCCTGTGTCCTCTGTGCCAATGGTTTTGTTATACAGATCCATGCCTTTTGCACTGTATGACTTTCCAACATAGACAGCCTCAGGAGTTCAGGTCAGCTGCTACATCACTCAACCTCAATGAAAGCAAGAGGGAGGGGCACAACCATGCACCCGTCAAAGATGTGACACACATTTTAAACTGGAGCAGCTCCCAAAGGAGGCACTTTGTAAGGAGACAAAATAGCTCAAACGAGTAATTGCCAGGTCTTTGCAATGGCTTCCATCTGTCTCCTGCTATGTGCTGTTTTCCCCTCAAAACTCTTAAGGCTTATGGTTATAAGAAAACATTATTGTTTTCTTATTATAATCATATGGTTATAAGAAAGCATCAGCTTTTACCCTTAAAGAAAAATTTAAACCCTGAAGTCAAGACAATTCAGAAAATACGGAAAAAGGAGGCAGAATTTTTAATTTTTTAAATATCTTGATGTGTAATGTTTTCTTAGTGTTTGGAATTATATTCTGCAAAAACACTTGAATTAATTAAAAAAAACCCAAACAAACAAAAACCAAAAATACAAAGCACACACCTTTGTTAAAAATTACCTCTGAACACTTAAAAAAAAAATTAATAAGCAAAATACCCCAAATCAGCAGAATTTAGTTTTCAGAATGCTTTCCTGCTGCTGAGTAAAGGCGTTTAGCAGATACATTACTTACTGACTCCCATCAACAACTAGGTCACCCCCATTGTTCATTTGCGACAAGTTTCAGTAGGAGAAAAAATTCTGGGAAAATTTTTTAAGTCTTGGTTATGCATTGCTTGTTTGCAAGATCTTTGATATTATACACTTTCTGCTTCTGTGAACTGATTTATCTACCTTTTAAATATTATGTTTAAGAAATAAGAGCTATACTGTGCTGTTGTTAGAGCAGTTGTTAATGACAGCAGAAATGGCTATTCATTCTTCAATGTACAGAAGGTTGCCTCCAAGGCAAACTCAAGAAAAAACGGGCAACACCATTTCAAAGCACTCAGTTCTCACCTGGGAGTGCTAAGGAGTAGGTTGGCATTAGCTCATACGTGTTTATTCACACCACCAAATTTCAATGTTGCACATCTGAAATCTATAACCACAAACCCAGTCACCATCAAGGGCAACAATGGAGACTTTTAAGCCAAAAAATTGACATCTGAACCGACTGCTGGCATTTTAGTGCAAACCTGTCTTAATTGGTCAAGGAGTGGGAAGCTTTGACACAAGCAGAAAACAGATGAAAAGAAGGGAAAATCTGAAGAGGCAGTCTGCAACACTGTGCAAGAGCTCAATCATAGCAAGGCACAGCTGCTGAGCACCACCCTACTCAGACATCTGGCCCATCTCAGGCTTGTTAACAAACACATTAGGCAGCCTAGGAAGAGATTTTTTTGTTTAATATTTTATTAGCAATTTATTTTATATTTTTAATAGATGATATTCATATATTACTAGACATCAGGAAGAAATTCTTACAATGAGGGTGGTGAGACACTGGCACAGGTTGCCCAGAGACTCTGTGGATGCCCCCTCCCTGGGAGTGTTCAAGGCCAGGCTGGGTGGGGTCTGGGGCAACCTGGCCTAGTAGAAGGTGTCCCTCCCCATGGCAGGGGGTTGGAACTAGATGATCTTTAAGGTTGCTTCCAACTCAAACCATTCTATGATTGATCTAACAGTGATACAAGCCACAGTGTGCTGTCCTACTGTGGCTACTTACATGATGTTGCATTAGAGAACAGAAAAAAACAATAGAAGAGTAATAATCTTCCTCACGTTCTCTTCTGTTAAGTCCTTGGTGCAGTGCTAATAAAACTCCTAAAACACAGCATGCAAAGTCAACACCTGGTCCCACTCTTTCCTGCCTTTTACCTGCTTCTTCACATGCTCTCAGAACGCTGAAATTCAAGCAGGTTTCATCTCTGGCTCAGCCATCCACAGGGCTGTTACTCATATTCCTGATCTTGTCTTCACTCATTAACAAAAGGTTCATTTGATATGCATGGCTTCTCCTCCAGCAGCTTAATATATTTTCCCAACTTTAATTTTATTGCAAGAAAATGAATATATCATTTAAAGGAAATATAATTCTCAGTAATAATATTTTGCAAAGGTTTGAAAGAAACATCAGGAAGAAAACAGAAAAAAAATAAAAGCCTATAGCAGTGAATCTGTTGATGTTCTTGTAGCTCAAGAAGATTCCCTGGACACAAGCATAGTTAATCTGCAAACACAAATGAGAAAATACAGAACTTGAATATGTTTTATGTTTTATTGCAGCTTCATTAAATGTTCAAATCTCTCTTGTTCCACTGTGCTGTGCAAGAGAGAAAAAGTCCTTCACAGAATTCAAGTGAACCTTCCCTATCTGCTTGGGAAGACTGCCTGCTTTTCATAAAAGTTGCTAGAAATCCCATATGGATGAAATTAATGTATGGTTTTAGGAAGTGGTCTTCTTCTCAAGATAAGAGGAGTACATCAGCAATTACCATACCAGAGCCAAAATTACAGCAACAGAAATGAGAATAAGGCAACGCCTTGGAGATAACTGAATTTTCTCCTATAGTTTGCCATATATTTTCAAATTCAAGTCCATCCACATTCTAATTCACTTTCCTCCCAGGAACTTATTTATCATTAAAATGGATTTTGCAGTGGTACCAGTAAGCCCCAGCCAGAAATTCAACCCAAACATGGTCTGCTGTCTTAGCCAGTATATCCAGAACGTGCACCAAGAAACTCAACAGCCGAAACCCTAGCTCATGGAGCTGAGGCTTTCAATACCTTAAGCACCACAAACATGCATATATCCAGAGATTAACAGTGATATGGGAACGGAAGACAGATAATTTAGTCTCTCATGCTAAGCACTGAGCAGCACAGAAGAGAAGAGTAGCTCCTTTTCTAAAGATATACTGAAATTCTTGAGTTCGCACCAATGCTTTCTCACATTCAAGTAACAGAGTGTCCCCCCACATCAGGGTTATGGAGAAGCAAGACAAACTGAGACAATCCTGTATTTAATCACGGGAACCTATACATCTGTATAGCTAGTAAATCTGCTACTGCATTTTGCCTTTGCAACCTAGCCGGGAACTTTCAGTCATGGACAGCACCTCAGGGCCAGTGCAAACGTCCCAGCACTGCAGAGAGCCTCAGGAATATGCCAACACAGAGCTCAGCTTCTGCGCAGAACAGTTTTGAATTTCACGGAACTGTCTGAATGAGTCAATGACTCAAAGCAGGCACTTTGCTGATCAAAACCTAACACAACCTTTGGCAATCAGCACTGGGGAAAATTTCCATGTGCAAAGCGTAACGGCTGCCAACCAGCTCAGGACAAGCAAACTCTCCCTAGGGGAAGAAACAAGCACCTGAGACATGGAGAGCTTGTTTTTCAGTGACTGTTCAGCAGCTTTCCTTAAACTACTAACCCCAAATCAGGGCAGAGAGGAGTGGGTGGTGCAGTTGATATGCCAGAGGGATAGGATGACATCCAAAGGTACCTGGATGAGCTGGAGAAGTGGACCCAGGTGAACCTCATGAGGTTCAACAAGACCACGTGCAGGGTCCTGCACCTGGGCTGGGGCAACCACAGATACCAATACAGGCTGGGGGAAGACATGCTAGAGAGCAGCCCTGTGGAAAAAAACCTGGGGGTACTAGTGGATCAAAAGCTGGACATGAGCCACCAATGTGCTATTGCAGCCCAGAAGGCCAACTGCATCCTGGACTGCATCAAAAGAAGTGTAGGCAGCAGATCCAGAGAGGTGATTCTGCCCCTCTACTCTGCCCTGGTGAGAATCCACCTGGAGTACTGTGTCCAGCCCCCAACAAAAGAGGGACATGGACCTGTTGGAGTGTGATCGGAGGAGGGCAACAAAAATGATCAGAGGGCTGGAGCACCTCCCTTATGAAGACAGGCTGAAGGAGTTGGGCTTGTTCAGCCTGAAGAAGAGAAGACTCCAGGGGGACCTTAGAGTAACCTTCCAATAAATTGAAGAGGCCTATGAGGAGGCTGGGGAAGACCTGTTCACAAGGGCACGTAACGACAGGACAAGGGGTAATGGTTTTAAGCTAGACAGGGGTAGATTTAGGTTGAACATTAGGAAGAAGTTCTTCAATATGAAGGTGGTGGATCACTGGAACAGGTTGCCTAGAGAGGCTGTAGAGGCCACATCACTGGAGAAATTCAAGGTCAGGCTTGATGGGGTTCTGAGCAATCTGCTCTAGTTGAAGATGTCCCTGCTTATTGTAGTTGGGTTGGACAGGACCTATAAAAGTTGAGGACCTCCCCCCTCCTTCATCCTTGTTCATCTTCCTTTTGAGTGTCTTGCTCCCATCCATCTTTACAATTAAATAAAAACCAGAATACTCTCCAGAGAACACAAAAAGCTCTACAGTCTATTTCAAGTGTTACAGGCTTCTTGGCCATCAAAATGCAGCCCTCCTGAAACATGCCAATCCAGGCCTTTGAAGAGGGATATGACAACTGTGAAAATCAAAGGTACCACATAAACTTGACATAAATTATTTTGAATTAAAACAGCACAAAAAAGAAATGAAGTTATGCATATTTCAGCCTGAAGAAGGCTCCAGGGAGACCTTCTAGAAGCCTTCCAGTACCTGAAGGGGGACTACAGGAAAGCTGGGGAGGGACTTCTTATAAGGGCATGTTGTGATAGCTAATGGTTTTAGATTGGAAGAGGGTAGATTTAGGTCAAATAATTAGGAAAAAAATTCTTTTCTGTGAGGGTGGAGAGACACTGGAACATGTTGCCCAGGGACGTCGTGGATGCCTCATTCCTGGAAGTGTTCAAGGCCAGGTTGGATGGGGCTCTGAGCAAACTGGTCTAGTGGGAGGTGTCCCTGCCAATGCAGGGGGGTTGGAACTACATGATCTTTAAGCTTTCCAACCCAAACCATTCTATGATTCTATGATATTTTGGTATCAGGTATTTATGGCACTTTAGTAAGAGAATCCCATTCCTACCACCATGCAAAGCTTAACTTTTACTGCCATGTGCCGTTTTTGTAGCAGGTTCCATAGGTGAAACAAACAGGACAAAACTGATAGATGAAAATACATTTTTCTGCACAAAAGAAGTTAAAGATCTACATTATTTATCTAAGCTTACCTCTGCTTTCAGCAATTAAGTCTTTCTCTCCTTCAGAAATTCACATTTTACCTGTCTATATTTAAGACAGGCCAGATGTATAACATGTTATGCCTACTGCCTGAGCCAGTAACAGCCACTTCGGACAGTGGTGGATTTGCCCCATATATAACAAGATGTTTTTCACCACTTTTGTGGAAAAGGTAGATTTCCCTGCCAGCCTCAGAGCAATATGGTCATATTTTATAACCCAAATTTAGACCATAACTAATAGAGTTACCATAAGATCTAGCCATCCTTCTTGAGAGACAAACTTCCATTGTTAATGCTAGTGGAAGCCTCCTTGGATGATTACTCTCTAATCAGTAAACCATGCACACTGCATGTCGAGGCATATTTCTAGATTCCAACATTTTGGTTCCTAAAACTATCTGTATATTGTTGAACACCTCACTTCCATTTTAAAAGTTTTTATTTCCACTTGTAACAGTAGAAAATATAATCGAATTCCATCCATTCCTGGCCAATGCAAGAAAAGGGATGAAGGAACCAACAGCAAAACCCATTAGGACCTGCACCTGAGTACTGAAACCCCCTTTCACTTCAACTGGAGCAAGACTCAGGGTGAAGTTACTCCGTTTTGACGCCGAAGATAGCATTCCTAGAGAAACACAAATTCAGCTGGTGAATTGGTTGAGAAAAATACACTAACTGGTCATCTCTACTGCCTTGGCCAGTTCTGTGCAAACACTCGCATTCCAATGGAAGGATGTGGCTTAATCTGTTGTACTCAGTTCCCTTTCCAAACAAAATAAATTAAGTTGAAAATCTGACTGAATTATAGAATTATAGATACAAAATTGCAGCACTTCTAATTCAGTCCTTAGATTATGATGCCACAACTTTCCAAGACAGGCAAGGTCTAAGTGACTCATCTAGAAAGACAAACACTATTTTTGACATTTATATCTTATGAATTATTAACTGGTTTGCTGCATCGAGATTGATTTTGCATGAAAAGGAATTTTTGGCACATAACTTGAAGGCTGAAATTAGTACAAACTAGAAAATAACTCAGCAAAAATATATAATTGGCTAGTGCTGCTTAAAAGAGCAAGTCCTGTTAGTCTACTGAAAGTCATAAAAGATTAAATCCAGAATAATTTTCAGGAGCATTTTCTTTCTAGGGAAAAAAACAATCAAAACAAACAAACCCAACAAAAAAAAAAACAACAAACAAAATGAAACAAAACAAACAAACAAAAAACAACCCCTTCGTCTCTTTTGGAACATGCTGGACTTGCTGCTAGCGAACAGAGAAGGACTTGTGGGTGATGTGACAGTTGGGCATAGCAACCATGAAATTACAGTTTTCCATTCTTGGAGAAGGAGAGGGGTCAGCATAACTGGCATCCTGGGCTTCTGGTGGGCAGACTTTGGCCTGTTTAGCAGATTGGATGACAGAGTCCCTTGGGAGGCAGTCCTGAAGGGCAAGGGAGTCCAGGAAGGCTGGACAGATGTTAAGAAGGAAATCTTAAAGGCATAGGACCAGGCTGTCCCCACATGCCAAGAGATGAGCTGTGGGGGAAGATTACTGTCTTGGCTTGTTCTTGGGGCACCCAGCTTCCCTGAGCTGGAAGACATGGACAGGAAGTAGAGTGAAAACCCCAAAATCCAAAGGGAAATGTTCAGCAACCTGGTGCACTACTTAGACACACACAAGTCTATGGGTCTGGATGGGATCCACGCAAGGGCAGGGAGGGAGCTGGCTCACCAAGGCACTTTACATCATCTATTGACAGTCTTGGTTAACTGGGGAGGTCTCAGATGTCTGGAGGTTTGCAAACGTGATGCTCATCTACAAGAGGAGCTGGAAGGAGGATGCAGGGAACTACAGGCCTGTCGGTCTACTCTCCGTGCCAGTAAGGTTATGGAGCAGATCATCTTGAGTGCCATCACCCAGCACATACAGGGCAAGCAGACAATAAGGCCCAGTCACCCAGTATGGGTTTATGAAAGCCAGGTACTGCTTGACTGCGCAGATCTCCTCCTATGACAAGGTGACCCACTTAGTGGATGAGGGAAAGGCTGTGGATGTTGTCTACCCAGGCTTTAGTAAAGTCTTTGACACAGTTTCTCACAGCATTCTCCTGGAGAAACTGGCTGCTCATGGTTTGGACTGGTGTACACTTTGCTGGGTAAAAACTGGCTGGATTACTGGGTCCAAAGGGTTGTGACTGGAGTTAAACCCAGATGGAGGCCGGTCACACGTGGTTTTCCCCAGGGCTCAGTGTTGGGGCCAGTTCTCTTTAATATCTTTAGCAATAATCTGGATGAGGGGATTGAATGCACCTCAGTAAGCTTGCAGTCAACACCAAGTTGGGTGAGAGTGTTTAACTACTTGAGGGTAGGAAGGCTCTACAGAGGGATCTGGACAGGCTGAATTGATGGACTGAAGTTGGTTGCATGAGATTGAACAAGGCCAAGTGTCAGGTCTTGCACTTGGGTCACAACAACCCCATGCAATGCTACAGGCTTGAGGAAGAGTGGCTGGAAAGCTGCCCAGAGGAAAAGGACCCCAGGGTGTTGGTTGACAGCCAGCTGAATATGAGCCAGCAGTGTGCCCAGGTGGTCAAGCAGGCCAACAGCATCCTGGCCTGCATCAGCAATAGCATGGCCAGCAGGACTTAGGAAGTGATCGTGCCCCTGTACTGAGCACTAGTGAAGCTGCACCTTGAGTACTGTATTCGGTTTTGGACCCCTCACTACATGAAGGACATTGAAGTGCTGGAGCATGTCCAAAGAAGGGCAGCAAAGCTGGTGAAGGGTCTGGAAAACAAGTCTTATGAGGAGAAGCTGAGGAAACTGGAAATGTTTAGCCTGGAGAAAAGGAGGCTGCAGCAGGTTGAAGGTGGTTGTCAGTCTCTTCTCCCAAGTAAGAAGTGATATGACAAGAGGAAATGGCCTCAAGTTGCACCAAGGGAGGTTTAGATTGGACATTGGGAAGAATTTTTTTGCTGAAGGATTTGTCAGGCACTGGAACAGGCTGCCCAGGAAAGTGGCTGAGTCACCATTCCTGGAGGTATTTAAAAGACATGTAGTTGCGGCACGTAGTATGGCGTATGACATAGTGTTGGACTTGCCAATGTTAGGTTGTGGGCTGGACTTGATTTTAAAGGTCTTTTCCAGCTGAAAAGATTCTACAGTTCTATACTCTGTTATCACCCTGTTTCATTGTGGTAGCTGTCTTCCCCACAGAAGCAGAACAGAAGCAATGTCCCGTGCTTTAGGATACTTTGAAACGGAAAACTAATTGTGTCACCAGTGTTACTGCACAACATTAACTAAATTTCTTAACACAAGGGTGAAAAACAGCCATATTTCAAGATGTTTACATAAACTGTTTTCACATTGAAAGACCTTTTGCAGCCAGTAAGAACTGAAATTTAGGCAATCAAAAAATAACAACTGATAGATCAAAGAATACTTTGGGTTGGAAGAGGCCTTAAAGATCATCTAGTTCCAACCCCTGCATGGGCACTGGGAGAAAAATTGCAGCTGGGTGTCAATCGGTGCTTGAGCTTTATATATACTTATCTACATACATACATTAAAAAAATGGAAACTGCATGTATCAAGTGGAAAGATACTGCAGTGACAGATGCTTGAGAAATCCTCCCCAAAAAACAAGCCATTATCGGTTTTGTACACAAAGCTGCAGTTCTTTCAACTAGATTTAGAATCAGGGTTAGAAAGTGGAGCACACTGTTTGAGCCATCAGCAACTTAGAAGCTTTTATACAGTATCCAACTAAAGGGCAATTTAGATTAAGGTCAATTTTTCACCCTTTCAATTATGTAATATCAATAAAAGGACATGTGGGAATGATGCCAAATGTGAATACTGTATCTGGCAATCAAGCTAGAGTGCACAAACAGAAGGAATTTCCCTACCTGCTGTGGAAATAATATCCTCTGCAGCTAAGTAAGCACTTCTTCTAAAAATAGCCTTTATTCCCAGATCAAAAATTTGCTCCCTTTCCTTGATCTCAAGATGTACCACTCCTACTGAGAGAAACCAACAGTCTCTACATGGCTCTTGAAGAGAGGTTTCTAACAGCCAGTTTGGGCATTATCCTAAGAGCCACACCAAACAGCTCTCTCGCCTCTTTCCTGCACCTGCTCACAAGTTTTCACACCACAGAAGGAGGGAGAGCTCTTCAAGTCCAACATCAGCAACAGACAGTGCAGCAACCACACCAGGAAAAACACTGCACTGCCCAACTTCCCAGACCAGCTCACATACACACTTTTACAGATATGGGAACTGACCATAATTTGGTGGGTAAGGCTGAAAGGAAACACAGAAGGAGATAAGCAGACCCAGGGTGAGTCCAGCTTCAACCACTGTCAGCTGGAAAAGACAGGTGAGGGTCTTCACAGGAAAAGCCTGGGCAGCAAGCATGCACAAGTCCCACTGCTGAACACTGGGGGACAGTCAGGCATGTTTTATGAATACAGGGCTTGATGGGGATTTAGGAAAATACTTTTATCAACAGATCACAGTCCACATTCTCTATCATTATGAAAGGAATGGTAACAATTGCTTAGTTGAAGTTTGAGAGTTTAGCAAGTGTAGAAAACATGCTGTGTATAAAAAAGGATTGCTTCACCCATTTCAGTGAAAAATATTTTGCACACTTCTGACCAAAGAATTTTAAAAATATTTCACTAAATGAGCCACAATATAAAAATCATTTAACAACAAGATTAATTTCCACCACAGTTATATTCTCACTGATTTCAGTGAAACCTGTTGCTCTGTAAAACTGTATAAAGTCGTGACTTCTTATTGGTGTTAAGACAAATCATGTTATATCACAAAAGCAGAATACAGTGGTAGAAAATAAATAATATTAGAGGCCTTTTTGTTCAATTCACCACATTCAGACTGCTATTCAAATTCAGTCACATTTATTCAGTGGTTCCCAGGGGAATCTTGGATGTGGCCATTCTCAGCATTTTTGTTCTTTTTTTTCCCTATGAAATTATTATTTTCTGAAAGCTTAGCTTTGACTGTGCCTCACAAGAGACATATTATGCAACAAATGCAGTCATGTGGAAACAAAGCTCATGCTATTTTAAAACAAATCTGTTCAAATGCCCCAGACTGTCAAATCTGTATCACCCAAAATGATTCTGGTCATTTTAGAACTGCACACAACACTCTGGGAAGCAACAGTGTCTCTGTCACACTGACATAGCACTAATGGTAGAAGAGTTTGCATGCCTAAATAAAAAGGGACCATTTGGTGGCACAGCACTTAGATGGCCATTTCTGGAAAAACACTCTTCAGCGCAATCTTCTTAGCTCCAGGATGTCTCACAGATTTGCAGCAGCACAGTTAACATTCAAATGGGGTCACTTCTCAGGTGCTTTGTGGGTAATAGCAATAAATGAACAATCTAACCTGCTCCATACTTGCCAATCTAACATCTTGCAATTCTGTATGAATGTTACAACTTCCAGACTCACCCTTCTTTTACAAACTCAGGAGTATTTATTCTGAACTTTATGATGCTGAACGGGAGTAAAGCTGTTAAAATTTTTCTAAAAGGCAAAAGGGTGAACACTTCATTCATTCAGAGGGAGCAAACTTTCCTCCTTCTTTTCAATTACTCGCTACTGTTGCAATTGGTGCAAGGAATTTTATAGCCATTAAGTACTTCAGCATGGCTTCTAGTAAATTCAGAATTGAAGTATTTCATGCAGGTTAGTTTGACATTTTATGAGTAAAAAAAGTGTGAATTTAAAAAAATGCTTACATTGTATAAAATAATCCAGACATGGAAATCACATTTTAAACTGTACTGTGGAATGCAGACTTCCTCTGGATGAAGAAAAACTTTTTATAACATTTAAATTGTGCCACAAATCTTTATATTTCTAACTGGAATTGTATTTTCTATTAATAATGTTATAGGCTTATAATCACAAACTCTCTGTGTATAAGGGGTACTAAAGTTACAAGAATAATAGCATTAAAAAGAGAAATAAACTAAACCAGAAACTTCAAGACTTCACAATGTTAAACTAGTCAAAGGATGTGTATGTTTTAGAACACTATTATGACAGCACTTTATACACAAGTTCTTCATTAATAAGCACCAAAGGAATAACTCAGAATTTTTTAAACTTCTGATTTGTTGGCCCTATCTGAAAAGCTTTACTCATACCAGCAATCCATATTTCACCTGGGGATTAATCCCTAGTCAAAAGGATTACTCCCTGGAGTAAGGTCAACATGACTAAATCCTGGATTTCGCAGTCACACTGGAAACAAACCAATAAACAGATCAGTCTTGCAACCTACTTGTGAGTCATTCTTACACATGAATGTGTCTTCATGGCCTGCATACAAACAATCTGTGATAGTCAAGGCTGGGACCAAAAATCCCTGGGTCATCTGATGTCAGGCTACTAAATCTGTCATCAAACTTGTATTTTTGTTCCAGCCAGCTAAAAATCTTTCTTCCTTATAAATGACAGTACTCTTAACAATCAGCGTGAGGCTGTCATCTGAAGGACAGGACAGCATGCACAGACCTTTCACACCATGCTCACTGCAACAAAGATGTTTACATCTGCTACTGCAGGGACATACTCATTAACCTACACTAACGGAGGAATGAGACTTTCATTATTGAAAAGTGAACTTCAGCTTGCCTGCTTCTTAAATGTGGATGACACAGACCCTGTAATTCTTACTTTTGGTACCAGATCTCAGTGCAGCAATGATGATTCCTGGGCTTCTGATAGCACTGTAGGTAGTGGGGGGGAAAAATGAAGTAGCAGCAGCAGATGGGCGCTGCAGCATGGGCTCAGGCACCCTTTACTGGCTCCTCACCACATCTGCCATAAGTACAGCAGGTTTCTTGTGAAGGTTATTTTACCACTGATGCAGCACAATGTGGTATGAAAGGTGAGACACAATGTCATTCGATGCCTGCATGGGCCCATGCAGGACTTCACATATCCCATCACATTCAGACTCATAACGGGTATTGGCGTAGTTGCAAAGCACTGAGAATCAGAATTTGGACAAATTATTGTATTAGGGGTCATTCTTTCAGGAGCACTTCCCCTCAGCACAACAAGAGATGAAAGAGATGAGATGGATGAGAAAGGGAAATATGCAGGTGTTGAAAAGCATAACAGCTGCTCTATCTTGCATGCCTGCACCTACAGACTGCTTAAAGGGACCAAGATTGTTACCTGAAGATGCCTGCAATGATGATTAGTAGCAAATAATGGGGGATTTATTTAGTTCGAAACAAATTAAAAAAAAAATAAATTCATATTACACTGGTCTTGGTCTCAAATATCTAAATCCAAAAAATTTCCCCTGATTTCTATGAAACCATTTTAGATTTATACTCAAAGCACGCAGAGTCAGAACCTGATAGAAAAACTGCACCCTTACAGACTATAACACAGACTTTTTATTATGAAACAACTCAAAGACTGGCAGAATGTCCACCCTGACCTTCTTGCAGTATCATACTATGCCTAAAGCAACAGGACCAAACATCATGATTCAGATTTCAGCTGTACTCTGGAACCAGAAAACAACAACAACAGAAAAAGGTCGTGTTTGTTGCTGATTTTCAAAGTCAGACTAAGGAAACGCCTATGGAAACACGACTCGGTAAAGAAGGTCGGAGGCACACGGCGGGTATTTGCCCCAGCGGTCACCCCCACTTCCTCGAAGCCCTCTCCGTGCCCGCGCTGCCCCGTGGGGGAGGCCCAGGAGCTGCTCCCGCAGCACGGCCGAAGCCGGGGGCGAGGGAGCCAGGGGAGAAGCGGCCGGCCGGCAGCCCCTCTAGCGGCACGCACGCATGCACGGTGCAGCCCGTGCACTCACAGAAACCCACGCAAACCCGCGGACACCCGCGGACACCCGTGCAGAGCCACCGACACCCGTGAACATTCACGCACCATGCACACTCCTACACGTTCATGCAATTCTGTGACCCGCGCATCACCGAGCAGCGCGGACACCCGCGCATCCTCACGCAACCCCGTGCACAACATCCCTAGAGAACCCAGCCGGCTTGCACACCCATGCACACGAATGAAAACCCCTGTACACCCACGCACAGCACACACGCGTGCCATGCCCACGCAAGACGGGCGCACGAGGCACAGCCACACACAGCCCTGCCCCACGCACCCGTCTACCCCACGCAGCCGAGCACCACGCACCCCTGCGGCGCGGGGGGCGTGGGGGGTGGTACCTGGGTCGCTTTGTGGAACTGCTTCTTGAGCCCGGCCACCGACATGGCGAGTGCGGCGCGCTGCAGCCGAGCGGAGCCGAGTCGGGGCGATGCCGGTGATCCCGGGGCACGCTGCCTGCCCGTCCGCACCCGCGCGCGGCGGAGGCTGTCAGAGGGCGGCGGTGCGGGGGCGCCGTGACGTCAGGGCGGGACGCACCACCTCCCACCGGCCGCGCGGGGCCGCCCCCCGCCCCCAGGTGCAGGCCGGCCTGCCGCCTCGGCGCCCTCTGGGCCTCCGCAGTGTCACCGGCCCGGTGGACCTTTGCGGTCGGTCCTCCCAACCCTGGAGTTTCTCTCCGGCACCAGGGTGCGCGCTTGTCCTGTCACGGGCCCCCCCGGGGTGGCCTTCCCGGCTGCTCTGCGCCGGCCTGGACCACGGGCGTGGGGTTCCTCGGCCCTCCTCTCGCTGTGCTGACCTGGGCCTCGCCCCAGCAGCATCCCTGGCAAGGTGGAGTGTGCTGTGCCCCAGGACATCTTCCGCGGAAATGAGCCTGAAGGGAAGAAATTGGCAAAGCGGTAATGAGGAAAGGAGAGGAAAGCGGTAGCGGAGGGAAGGTCATTGTGGTCCAGATATCTGAAGAAACGTTTGCAGCCGTACTAGCTTCTTTGGGCCTTGTTTGCCTAAGATCATAGATGGTAGTTAAACCGTGGCTGATGGAGATCCCTCAACAAGTGTTTTCTTCTTCTCCCATCACAATGTCAGCAATGTGTAGAGAAGCAAATCTAATGCCTGCCCCTTCTAAGCAGCTGGTGTGGCTGCTGGCTTCAAGGTAAAAGCCTAGAAGCCAGATGAAAGTCACGTACTTTAGCAGTTCAGTTTTATAAACACTAGCAGAACAGTAATTAACAATTATTAGACTGCCAGCAAAATACTAAACAACACAAGCAATGTGATCCAAACATAATGATCCTTCTCTGCAGGCTGAACCGGTCACTGAATATGTGTGCTGCAAATTTGCACAACCGAGATGCACACTTGCACAAAGCTCTTACCAGCTGGTTGAAACCAGCCATTCTATGTTGGCTTTGTAATTCCATTGCAACAACACTCAACAGAAGCTAGTTGGGTGGGAAGACAGCTTTTTCAGAAGTACCTAAAGCTGTTTCAAAACTATGTGGACTTACCGTGATGAACCACACAGGCTTGGTGCACATGCCTGGGCACCCAGAGCCAGAGGAATGCCTCCTGATCACTGAGTTGTACTGACTTAATGCAGTTCTTGGAAGCCACTTGCAATGAGGGAAAGGATCTTGAATGCAGGACACTTCATTGCTTTTGGAAGTATTACGAAAGGTGTTCATTGTGAAGAATGAAAAACCAAGAATATCCCTCTGCTCATGGCACAGTGGGAAATCGTAACAGCCTTGCCCTGGTCATAGTAGAGGGTACTACTTTCTGGCCTAGTCCCAAGTCTACATAGACACACTTTCATCCACTTTAGTATTAATAGTATTTTAAAGGAAGAAAAGTGACATATGGAGCTTCCAGCCAAGGAGTGGAGTTTGTTGTGAAAACTCCCATGTTACCTAGTACCTGGAAAATGGCTCTATAGTCCACAACAACAGTGATAGGTAGAAAGTAGACCTATGAAAACCATACCTGTAATGATTTTAATTGTTTGTATAAAAATTAATAATGTATTTCTGTGTTACTAACTGGAATTTAATGGTAAATTTCAGGATCTAGCATTTGCTGGCTGTTCCAAAGAGTAAACTCCAGTCTTACTACAAATTTTACATGAAAATTATGTGAATAAAGACTAAATAGGACCAAGTTGGCTGATGATGCAAAGCTGGGAGAAGCTGTTGACTCCCTTGAGGGCAGGCAGGCCTTGCAGAGAGACCTCGACAGATTAGAGAGGTGGGCAGTCACCAACCACATGAAGTTTAACAAGGGCACATGCCAGATTCTGCACCTGGGATGGGGCATCCCTGGTGGTAAGTACAGACTAGGGAATGAGTGACTGGAGAGCTGCGTGGTGGAGAGGGACCTGAGGATCCTGGTTGATGGCAAACTGAATATGAGTCAGCAGTGTGCCCTGGCAGCCAGGAGGGACAACCGTGTCCTGGGGTGCATCAAGCACAGCGTTGCCAGCCGGTCGAGGGAGGTGATTGTCCCACTCTCCTCTGCACTGGTGTGGCCTCGAGTACTGCATTCTGGGCACCACACTATAAAAAGGACATCAAGCTATTGGAGAGTGTCCAAAGGAGAGTCACGAGGATGGTGAAGGGTCTGGAAGGGATGACTTATGAGGAGTGGCTTGAGGTCACTTGGATTATTCAGCTTGGAGAAGAGGAGGCTGAGGGGTGACATCACTGCAGTCTATGGCTTCCTCACGAGGGGAGGAGATGGGGCAGGTACTGATCTCTTCACTCCTGTGACCAATGACAGGACTTGGGGAAGTGGCAGGAAGCTCAATCAGGGGAGGTTTAGGTTAGATATCAGGAAAAGGTTTTTCACCCAGAGGGTGGCTGAGCACTGGAACAAGCTCCCCAGGGAAGTGATCACAGCACCAAGCCTGCCTGAGTTCAAGAAGCATTTGGATGATGCTCTCAGGCACATGGTGTGATTCTTGGGGTGCCCTACACAGGGACAGGAGTTGGACTCGAGGTTCCTGATGGGTCCTTTCCAACTCAGCATATTCTATGATTCTATGATTCTATTTGTGCTCACACTTCTTTTTCTTTCTTTCTAGAACATGTATTCCTGTGAGTGGAAAGTAGTATTTGTATTAAAACACAGTTTATGTGTGTCAGTGTGAATGGACTTAAAACCACTTTAGGTATATCAAATGGTGACACTTGTCAACCAAAGAGAACTTAATGTACTGTCTGCTCTTCAGTATATCATGTCTTCTCTGACTTCTCCTGGAGCAATCTATGTGAGTAATGCTTGGAAATCAGCTTCTGTGAGATGACTCCTGTGTTTAATAAACTGTAGTGAACAATTTGCCTTTGATACGTTATATCTCATTTAAAAATATTTATAGGTATTTATGAGATCTACGTGTATCTATTTATATTCCAACTCCAAATCCCACTTTTAACATGGATAAATGTAATAGGCTAAGCACTTCTTCATCTTCCATATGGCAAAATAAAAATTTAACAATAAAAAAATAAACAAAGAAAATGTCATTTTTGCATATCCAAGCAACAACCAAATGCAGTAAGTGCTTTTGTAGGAGCAACCCTTACCCTGTCTTTTATGCACACTATTACAACTTTAAGTTGTCAGTCATGATCATTCTTACATAACATGTAGCTGAGTCTGCAAATCTAGAATGGCATGCTACTTCTAGCAATATTTGTTTGCATTATCTGATTGTTTCAAAAGCAAAAATCTTTGCTAACTTAAACCTGTCATGCAAGTACAATGAGGGATAATACATAGGAAATTGCATTTTTATTACTGAAGACCTGTAATACTGTATTAGCAAGACTGTCAAAAATAAAGCACTGCAGCAAGCATGGCCTTATTTCAGGTAACTTAAACTAATGTATGGTAGTGATTGATTTCATCTGTTTGGTTCATTACAGCTTATCTTACATATAGATAAATAATGACCTGTTCAGATAGAGGTTGTGCAGACTGAGAAGTCATCACAATTGCTTGGATGGACTACTATGTATATATATATGTTGCAAAATTCTTACTGTTTTTCATTTCTGTGCTATAATTCCAGTTGTACCTAAGTGACAGGTTTATATTTGCTTTAATTTTAGTCCACTGGGGATGTTTTTAAGTATTTTAACATTTAGAAACTTTTAGCCTATTACCTTTGTCTCATTGTGATGCACATACAGCTAATACAAACTAATGCAGAACTTCTAAAGAAGCTTCTGGCGCTTGAGACTGAAAGTCCTGAGAATCAGTGACTGGCCAGTTTTTCCACAATTTCTGCTCAACTTTCAAATTTCTTTTCTTTTGTGGAAGCATGGGTTTCTTAATAGAGTGCAAAACATTTCAGACAGGTGGGCTGGGAAGGAACAAAATGCACAATTTCTTGCCCACATAGCTGTGTTCCACAGCATTACTGCAAATCTGTGTGAGGTTTTGGGCACTGACTGGTCCTTCTGTACTATTGAATGCCCAATGATAACTGTAATCAGATGGTGTTACAATAATATTTTGTGAAATTGTTCATATTGTTGTCCACAGGTTCAGAGGCTATCCTATCTGTGCCTATTTGAGGTACTGAGAAGTATCTGCCAACCTTGACACAGATTAGTAATGAAGTTCAGAGATGTTACAACCTATTCTCAGTGTTCCTTAGTGCAAGGACAATGTCAAGACATTAATGCAAGCACATGGCTTCACAAGCTTGAAAATTAACGTTAGTTTGGTCTAATGTCAGAAAGAAGGTTGCAGAGACTTTCTCTGGATAAAATAGGCCCCCATTTAGTTAGGTAAGAATTACCAGCTCCGGTAAAAACCTTCCAATAATTATTGTCTAAGAATGCAATGTACCATGCCATATAACAGATCCCAGCTAAGCACTGAGCCAGGGACCTCAGTCACAAACACATGTGCCTCAAGTTCTCTAACTGTGATGTTCAAGCTGTAAAGAAAGCAACCTTTGCTATGTGGCACACATCATGCCCATTAAGTGCAATGTTCCTACACTCACTTGGTTTGGTACTGCAAAAGCACCTGTGTTAACATGAACCTAGGATGCCCCAGGTTCTCAGTCCTGTTACTGTCCCCATAGTGAAAGAACTTGCTCAGGTTGCTGGATGAGAGAAGCTTAAACAGGGAGACCGTCAAAACCAGGACATGGTGTCACTCACACAGCTTTCTTTCACTTTATAGATCTATTCTGTTAATGAAGTAAACAATATGCTTCTCTCAGCTATCAAGATGACTAATATCCCATCTTTTCCCTGCAAAGAGGGGCTTTCAGAATTCCCATTAAGGGGTTTTTGTTCCTTTTGTATGATTGGACTCGAGTTACACAAGAGTTAGTACAGAAAGTAAGGAATTGACTGCCAATACATATGCAGTGGCTAAAATGAAGTCACAGTATGAATGAAATTAACTTACATAATTGATCAGAAATCAAATTTTGGGCTAACCTCAAGGCTTCAAATAGAAAAAGGAAACGGGATAAATTTTGCTACTTTGAGCCAGAGGTTTAATATCCAGCTAGTGCAGAGACTCACAACAACTTCCGGTAAACCAGGTTGCTCAGAGCCCCATCCAACCTGACCTTGAACACTTCCAGGGATGGGACTTCCACAATTTCCCTGGGCAACCTGTTCCAGTGTGTCCCCACCCTCACACTAAAGAACCTCCTAATGTCTAACCTAAATCTCCCCTCTTCCAGTTTTGATCTATTACCTCTTGTCCTCTCATTACAAGCCCCTGTAAAATGTCCCTCCCCAGCTTTGCTGCAGACCCCTTCAGGTATTGGAAGGCTGCTGTAAAGTGTCCACAGAGCCTTGTCCAGGCTGAACAACCCCAACTCTCTCAGCCTGTCTTCACAGGAGAGGTGCTCCAGCCCTCTGATCCTCTTCATGGTCCTCCTCTGGATTCATTCCAACAGCTCCATGTCCTTTCTGTGCTGGGGGCCCCAGAACTGGACACAATACTCCAGGTGGGTGTCTCATGAGAGCAGAGTAGAGGGGCAGAATCACCTTTTTTGATGTGCTGTCCACACTTCTTTTGATGCATCCCAGGGCATTGCTGGCTTTCTGGGCTGCAATTGCACATTGCCGGCTCACGTTGAGCTTTTCATCAATCAACACCCCCAAGTCCTTCTCCTCAGGGCTGCTCTCAATCTATTCCCCACCCAGCCTGTATTTGTTCTTGGGATTGCCCTGACCCAGGTGCAGAACCTTACACTTGACCTTGTTGAACTTCATGCACTTTGCGCAGGCC
This sequence comes from Hemiprocne comata, assembly GCA_020745705.1. Taxonomy (NCBI): domain Eukaryota; kingdom Metazoa; phylum Chordata; class Aves; order Apodiformes; family Apodidae; genus Hemiprocne; species Hemiprocne comata. Next base: position 73,152,850 of record CM036616.1, on the reverse strand, counting down.
CACTTTTCAAGCCTGTTAAGGTCCATCTGGATGGCATCCCTTCCCTCCAGTGTGTTGACCATACCACACAGCTTGGTGTCATCAGCATACTTGCTAAGGATAAATCTAAGCTATCTCTACAACTCGTTTTTTTAATTGATAGAGATAATTACTTCTAGAGAAGAACTTATCTGATTTATCTGTCATTTTTCAGATGACAGGAATTGCCTTCCAGATTGAACTGTGCTCTCAATTGCCTCTATAAAGGTAACTAGACATCCAGCTTAGATGTAGATATTTTACTAAGCAGATGCCTAAAATTATGTGGCAAGAATATTGTTGGGGACAGAGGAGAAGGGAAGACTGTGTGGGTGGCTGGCAGAAGTACCTTTGCTTGTTGTATTAAAAGTACAGAAGATATACAGAAGACAAATTTTCACAATGGTACAGATCTAAAGAGAGATGTCTCCACTTATGGCTAACTGGAGGTTCTGTGATTAAGCCAGCCACTGACACTCACATATCAGGCAGTGTTAGGCTTTCAAGACAGAGAATTCAGAGTTTTTCACAAGTTACCTAAAACACCCACAGGATGTAATTCCTTCCCTAGAGAGACTCCGCAAACTACTGTGAGTATATTATTTATTCCATTACAAAAATAACCCTAAAACCACATAATGATGGAGATGGAAAGGAGAGACTGAAGAGTTAATTAGGGAAATAATTACAGACAGAAGCATTTAAATATATGTTGCTTATTTTATAATATTTGGGTAATCCTTGTAATTTGAAAGTTCCTTCGCTTTTTTTAATTAATACTTTTTTCTTTTAGTTTGCAGCTAGTTCAGATGCTCCTCAGTCTAATGTACCATTTGAAGGCTGCAACTACTTGGTGAAAAACTTGTTTGATTTTTTTTAAGCTTATGAGTGATCTGTATTTCCTGTCAAATAGCAAATTTAAAGAGGCAAGTCTTGAACTGAAAGCTACTTACAACATATCTGAAAGAAAAATTCTTTATATAAAAGAAATCAATAACTTAAAAATATATGATACCTTTGGAAGCAAAAAAATCTCTTTCTAATCTTGCGTTTTCCTCGTGACTTGAAAGAAGACATCACTTGTGGGTTTGTACTCAGTGCAGCATGTTTCTTTGCTCCTTGCCAGTGATGTCACATTCCCAACTGATCAGTAGGTTTTATTTTTTTATATATATATACACATATATAGCCCAAATTTACACTGACATTATTCTACACTGCCAAAACAATACCTTAAAATCAATAAAAAATATTCAATATTTTGAACATAAAATATTCAACGTTTTAAAATAATATTTTTGCTGGAGTTTTGCTTTCTAAATAAGTATCAGGTGCAAGTGAGGAAGAAAGATCTCAGGCTGATGATTCTTGGGGAGAGAAGGTGAATGAGTAAGAGCAAAAAGAGATCTGGTTAACATGTTAGGAAAAGGATGGTGTCTCTCTTCCCAATTAAACAAATGTAGGTATGCTTTGCTGAAGTCACAGTGAGACTTCCGTAAGACATGAACACTGCAGATGTAAACAGCAAAAATGAACTGTATTTTATAAAGTACCCGTGGTATTTTGTTGAAAACACCCAAAGAGTATTTTATAGGTACGTTGTGAGAACAAAAGATACGGCTGGGAAAATCAGTCAGTTTTTTGGTACATTTAGAAGCCTCACTGACTTTTTGCAGAAGACTTCCTTCCCAAGTATGCCACTCTGGGTACCAAATAAAAGGGAGTACCTCTCTCTGCATACTTAAGGGACTTTCTAAAAGATAGTTTCAAACTCTCAGAGGTGCAGTTCTTGCCCAGCACATTAAGTAACACATGGTACCAACACTCTGCTCTGAAGTCTGCTTCTGTTACATCTTGGTCTGTGTTTCTTAAATTAAATGTCCCTATTAAAAGGTAAACCCATTTTAAGAATACCTGGTTTTGTGCACACTTTTCTTTGCAAACTGAATTTTAGACCTAGCAAGAAAGTCAGGCCTGCTGTAAAGAAGATGGAAGCAGTGAAATATCCCCCAAGTTTGCATTTGGGTTCTTGAAGTTAAATCTGCAATGAACTAACCCAAACACTTAAAAGTTTGGTTTACTAAAGTTTGGTTTTACTAAAGTTTTGGAAACTTTAGTTTCTTCTTCTGAAGAACATTGACTTGCTTTAGTCCTGCTCTGAAGAGAAGTGCTTTAGATGCTCTTTTCCAGCTGTTGTTAGCTGTTTCAGAGCCCATTAGTATCTCGGGAACTGCTCAAAATGGTACTGCCCTGCACTCACCTCTGACATTATGCTTTAAAATAGGAAACTCACCTTGGATCATGGGCTGTAGCACAGTACTGTCATCAGATCATTCTTACTAATGTAATTTTAAATACTCTATCAACATTAAAAACAACAAAAAAAATAGGCCAGTTGTTCCCAGATGTTGATAGAATGCCAAGAGTCCAAGCTGGTTGTCAGAAACACACTATTGAAGGAAGCACTTACTGCTCTCCCATTCAACATCCAAGACTTCAGGCAGTGCCAAGCTATAAATACCTTCAGCTCAAGCTGCTTAAGGTCAGTAGATTAGCATTATCAGTGAACAATCATTAATGCATTGAACTCTCACATCACCACAATTAGTACACCTGCTTAGAAAGCAAAAATAGAATAATTGCCAATGATGAAATAAATTCTTCAACTCTATATTGTGATTCTGTGCTCAAAGAATAATAGTATAAATTTTTTGCAGCTTTGTTCTTACAGCTCTTAACAGGTTCTTATTTTAGATGACTTCAAAAATCTCAGCATTGTGCTTTCTGGAGTTATTTATAACATGTAGAAAAGGGCCAAGCACAGTTGTTATTCTAAGGAGTACTTACAAAAAGCCCCAAACCCAAATCTTCCCAGTTCCTATTCACTGTAATCTCTCTACTAGGTTGCTTTTAACACTACTTTTATCATGTGTTTAGATCATTCCAGTTGTGCCACTGTAGAAAGAGGCTAAAGAAGTGTAGCGTATCAGGTAAGGGACTCTACTTGTATTAATCATCTAAAGATCAGTCTTTTACATAAATTTTCAAAGCAATCATTGACAATCTCACAGGCATGAAAGCTGTCTTTCCTTGTACACTTACTCCTGACCCTCATTCACTAAACACACTCTTTTCTTATTGTCTTTTTCTTTTTGTTCTTTCATTATCATTATTTCTCAGCATATTTTATCTTTTCAGTGCCATATTTTTGGGTGTTATGTCTTGAGTCCTCTTGATAGCTCTTGACAGCTTTTTTGCTCTCCAATTCACATTAGATCTGGCTGCATCTGTATGCCATCTTTAACCCTTGATCTTTCCATTTCTTTCCCTTCAGTCACAAGGACGTGGTAGGATCTTTACAATGGAGGCTGTGACTGTTCAGACAGACCCTGGTACTCTAGTGTCTTTTTCCAACGAAAACAAAACAAAACAAAACAAAATAAACCCAAACCAAACTGATGTACTGTTATTTGGGTATTTTGAAAACTGATCTGAAAGGAAGAAAAGTTTTTCAGCCACAAACAATTTTTGGAGTAAAACATTTTGAAACTCTGTGTCACAAAGTAGTTTTTAACATGGCTGCAACAACAGTGTTTTGTTCAGGTTGGTTTTTTTTTTAATGAGACTGGGCACTCACTGTTTAAGACCTTCAATGCCATCGGGCTTCAATGAAACCGGGCTTTTGTTGCTACTTAATCCAAAGCTTCCTGGATTAAAAGCAAATTCTACTGAATTTAAAACTAATTTGTTCCTTTGTGAGTATTTCTGTCAATATTTAGGACATCAAAGGTCAGTTCTACAGGAGGGTAAATATGCAAGAGGCACCTGAGAAGTTCCATGGTGCACCTGCTGAACAGTTTCCATTACACTGCTGTGAGGTAACCTCCCAAAACTGCACTGAGGACATATCTACAAGATAGAGTCAGAGTTGAAACCATCTGTATACCCAAAGGTAAAACTGAGGTCTGTATTCATAAAGCTCAGTATTTTAACAGTAGGTCTATCCTGTTTACCCATAATGCGTTGTCCATATATAAACACTACGGAGCTTTCTATAGGTCCCAGTCAATTCTGCTTTTGGAATCTTCTCCAGCCTCAGTACTCTAAGCATGCTTAAACAGATTGAAAGATATGTTTAGCACACAGCAACCAAAAAGGTGTCCTGGTTTGAGCCAGGCTGAAGCCAATTCTCTTTTTACTGATTTTTTTTTCAGTGAATTCTTTTTTAAGCAGCACACTCACTGAAAACTAGCAGCAAGTTTACCAGCCAGTGGGCAGGTAATGCCTGAATGTTTATAGTTACTGACGAGAGACCAAGGATAGTTTGCTCTGCTTGTTCAATCTGCTGCTTCAGACACTAAAGGAGCAGAAGAGTCTGATCTACAGCCCTCCTGTAGGGAGGAGTGGACTAGACAGATGGCAAAATGGGCCAAATCCCATATGTAAATTCAGGGATCACAAAAGGCAAGCCCTTCTTTTTCTGTTCTCTTCCATCCGTGGCTGGTGTCCAGGGATGACTCCATCTATCCATCACCATTGATCCCCAGGCTCATGCACTCCTGACCCTCATAACTCCCCCCTCAGCTCCTGTCTGCTCTGTTGCTCTCTTCGGTAGTGCTCTGGGACATTTTGGGACTGCTCACAGCTCAGGAGATGCTGGGGGAGTTGCTGGGGGGTGGGGGTGATAGGGGTTTTGCACAGTCATGAACACACTTGTATATAATTGTACAATTTCCTTTTATCATTACTATTTAATTAAAGCTGTCTAGTTTAGTTTTCAATCTGGAAGCCTCTCTCCTTATTGTCTCTCTCCTTTCTCTACCTCGGTGGGACGGGGTGGGGATCGAGAGCATTGTTGTAATTGGTTTAATTGTTGATCCTGAGTCAAACTGTGACACAAAGATTACATTAAATTCTGCGAAATCTTTATTCTATTTACATCAAACAGGGATCTTACCTCTGATGCCAAAATAACCTGACCCATATCTTCCTTCTTGCCACATAGGAGAACCTGGATTTAGAAGCTCAGTATTACATCTGAGTCTAGACAGGGCACCTTGTTATACAAAGGCTGTTCCAGGTGAACAGGAAGTAAGTAGATCTCTCACAGGACGATTAAGACATGAGGATAAAGTTCGTGCCACTTATTACTCAGGCTTGTGTTTTTTCTGCCCTCCTTCCCCTCATCTCCACACCGTGGCTGCCTGAATTTCTGCATCTCTGCAGTCAGTTTGGTCGGGAAACTGACACAGCTGAAAAGTAACCAAGGGAAAGAAAAAAAGGTTAAGTTTGCATTTACCTGCAGAGCAGCTAGCGCTAGCGCAAAGGGAGTAGCAGGACATGCAGGCAAAGCAGGGAGTGATGGAGAGATTGTCACTTTTAATGGCAGCCAGAGTTTCTCCTGGTTCTGGGTGGCTGTAAAATCACAACCTGAGCAATGCCTGGTCACTACTTAGAGAGGAAAGAAACCTTAATGGCGAAGATGGAGCAGCTCAAAGCCCCACTATAGCTTAAAATCTGTGCAGATGGTTACAGACTTTGGCGCTGTGGAGATCGGTATTTGAGAAGTTCTGAACAAATGTTCACTTTGCAAGCAGAAAAGAAGACAGTAGTTGGTTTTGAAGTACATGATAAATTAAATGCCTTTTAGGTAAGTTGGGCAATGGCAACTGAATTCTATGAAACCAGGGAGAACGGCATTTCATTCAAAAGTAAAATTTAAAAAAATATTTTAAACAAAGAGCAAAAAAATCATGTGGCTAACCTTATTAAAAAAAAAAAAGTCTCTTATGATTTTGATGGCTGAACACTCACTGAGAGAGCAGATCAGGGGCAGATTCTCAGAGATGTTACTGGGGTTGGATGGGGAAGGGGGAACACAATGAATTCCTGGCAGAAGAATGAGACTTTGTCAAGGATAGGAAGTCAGAGTTAGTAATGAAGCTAAGCAAGAGTTCACAGCACTCTGTAACTGAGCATCCAATACTGCAAGAAACATATCTGAGGAAAACACGGGTGTTATGGTTTATCCCTCGTGTGCACCTGAGCCCCACACAGCTGCTCACTCACTGTCCCTGCAGTGGGATGGGGGAGGGAATCGGAAGAGTAAAAATGCAAAAACTCATGGGTTGAAGTAAAGACAGTGTAATGGGTAAAGCAAAACCTGCAAGTGAAGAAAAGCAAATTCATTCACCACTTCCCATCGGCAGGAAGGTGTTATCTGCAGGAGACCTAGGCTCCATCGCACGTCATGGTCACTTGGGAAGACGAACACCATTACTCCAAACATCTCCCCCTCCTCCTTCTTCCCCCCAACTTTTATTGCTAAGCATGGTGTCATATGGTAAGGGATATTCCTTTGGGACCAGCTGTCCTGGCTGTGTCCCCACCCAACCCCTGTGCAGGCCCAGACATCTTCCTGGGGGACAGTTTAGAAGCAGAAAAGGGCTTGGCCTTCTCTCTTCAAGCACTGCTCAGCAGGAGCTAAACATTGGTGTGTTATGTACACTATTATAGTCACAAATCTAAACCAGAGCACCATAGGAGCTGCTATGAAGTAAAATTATTCCAGCCAAAACAAGTACAAAATATCAGATGGGTAAAAGTTACATACAATAAGAAAAGAAGAGACGTATATATGGTCAAGTCAACTCTTAGCATACAAGAAAAACAACAAATAAATAAAATTCAGAAGTTTACAAACATCAGCAAAATACATTCACTGTACAAAGATGACATCAGCTGTGTGCTCACATGAGTTCTTCTGGCAATGGGGTAAGGCTGGGCAATTGTGGCACTTATGCATCTGACACTGGAAGCAAAAACAGTGTCACACCAAAGCAGAAAGTATGGTAGAGGAGGTGAATCAGATTCAGAGTGATGAGTTTATCCTGATCTAGCAATACCATCAGAATTTAAATAAATTAATTCTATTCTCTGCACTTTCCCCTTCAGCTACAGCTAGTAATAAAACCATCATCTAAATCAACCTTATTCATGGGTTAACCAAACAGCAAGGTATTCTAGACTTCTGGTCTTTGTCAGAAATGGTTGCCTAAAGTCAAAGATCTCAGTGTTATCCCATTTCCAGAGTCAACTTGAGTTTGATTAGGAATCTTCATGTAAAGCATAGTCCTCTTCTTCATGAAAAACTATCAGTTCTTCCTGATTGCCACCTTTATGGTCAATTATAAATTTTAACAGAAATATTAGTAATAAATAAACTGATCAGAACAACTATGGCCAAATAAGTTTTTCTAAGAAAATGTTTTTTTGTCAATGACACCTGGTATTTTGTCATAAGGAGGATTAGGACAGATAGCTTGAATGGCAACTGTATGAAGTCTAGACAATATCTAGTAATAGAATCCATCTAATATCAAATGTAACTCACAGCAGTTATTAAATGGTTTATGTTTTCCCTTTTGCTTTAAGGTGGTTGGTGTTGAAAAAGAAGGCTACAAAAATATGAGCTCATTAGGAAGAGTCAAGGGCAGTCAAGGGAGAACATACACATGTATATTTCATTAAGCCAATAAGGATGATATATAAACCATTGCAGTGTCAGAAGCAATTTACTGCTACTCAGGATTGAGCTCTACTGAAAATTTCATGAGCATCGATCAGGATTATTTTGTGGGACCTTCTATAGACATGTTACAATTGATTTATTTTCCTCTCTCTATTTTGATAGACTGCTGTGTAACCCCTGTAAAGTAAGTGCCATTGGATATTTCACAAGAAGGGAGGCTTGTTTTTCTATCCATCCACACTTCCTTTTAAACCAGGTCATTGATTACTTGGAAGCATCAGCAACTGATGAAAAAGTGATACACTTTTCATTCACTTGTTGGAAAGTCACCGTATTTTTAGTAGTGTTTTAGGATTTATGACTCCAACCTGCAGACTGTAACAAGAGGCATATTCTCTTTCATTTATAAATGTGGCATTTCACACATTATCAACAAATACTATGCAGTTGAGAAAAACACACACACACACACACACAAAGTCACTACTCTTTTTCCATCAGCAGGTTTCAGAGGAATAAATATAAACGTGAATAGCCACTATTTGTCCCTGTCCCAAAATTTTCTTCAAAGTTTGGAGGGAATAGGGAGTCAAGGAGTGAGTCACTGATATTGGATGTTGTTACTGGAATGTAAAAGTTATTTTAGAATTATGATAGGTTCTCATCTCAGTCAATGAATTATTAAAATATATATTTTTTAAACGACAGTCTATACTCGTGCTTTTTTTCTTGGTAGTTTTTGTAAAACACGTAATCTAACTACTAAAAAGTTCCTCCCAGGTTATTTCCTTGCTGCAGTCTTCTTGTCCATGTCATAGTAGCTGCACAGACTTCCAGATTATTCAGCATAGATTCAAAACAGAGCCACTAGTCATTTACGTATCTGAAGAACAACATCCATACTACCAAAGCAGCATGACAGGAGAAGTAGAACATAGCAAAAGCAGTGTGGATGCCCATGTCAGCCAAAAGAAACAGGAACTCCAGTCATATCTGATTATGATCTGTGATCAGAATGTTGCAACCGTGGAAAACATAATTTCGGTTTTTTATGCCTGACTTGGACTATAAGTAATTCATTCCATATCTCTGGATGGACACAGTAGGTTGTCCCCAGATTTAAATTCCTTGGGTGTAACATGTTCCTTGGATGTAAGACATAAATAATACTAGATAGCTCATATCTGGTCTGGGACAACTGTCTGCTGCAACCAGCTCTCTGCTATACAACTGTCTGCTAGACACTTCTACTCCACAGATTCTCTGCCAAGACAACTGTACACTGATTGGCAGATGGTGCGTGTTCAGCATTGACAACAGAACCTCAGGGAGCTGGTGGCTGTGCTCACTGTGCTCTGATTTCTGCAAGGAAACTGTATTTGTACAGGGGACTCAAAGTGAATGACACCACTGGTGACATGTGCTGGCTGATTAATTTCATCCCTTCATTGTGCTCAGCCATGACAGGTGTCTACCTTGCTCTGCAACTGTTTATGGTTACCTCACAATGAAGTAAAGGCAATACAATCATAAGTGAGAAACAAAAAAATTAATTATGAGATAAAGGCAACTGAATAAAACGTATTACAAATAGCTCATTTCAGGTCACAGTGCTGAGCATCACCTTTAAAAACTGTGTTTTGGCTGTTTTTTAATTGCATTTGTTTAACATCACTTTTTGAAAAAAATGCTGATGTTTTATAAATCCATTTGCTTGACATTACTGTTAGACAATTTCTCATGTTTGACAGAGTTGCCTATAGCTCATAGTTAATTATTACTTTCTCACAGTTAATTAAGTTGCCTTTACCTAATAGTGAGATAACCAAAAACAGTAACTAAGATGGTATTTTGGAGGCCTCTGGAAAGCTGTTGAAGAATAACCTTTGCATAGATAGGAAGCTGGGAGACTTCATTCAGGTAATGATTGTGATAAAAATTATAATATCAAAATTATCACTAGGCTTTGTTTACTATTCAAGGAAAGTGATTTTTTGAAAAACTGATCAGTCTCTGGTACTTTACTTATCTCTGACTAAAAAGAGGATCATATTACAAGTTAGCGCAAGGATCAAAATTAACAGCACACGTTCAACGACAAGAGTAGAAATCAATCATAATGAGAAATTATGGCTTGGAAAAAAATGAAGAATCAAGAAAAATATTGCCTATTAGAAAAAGAAAAAAGAAAAAAAAAAAGGGAAAGTCATAGGAAGGAACCAGATCATCTCCTGCAAATAGTCTCTGTGTCATCGCAAGCAACAAATGACTTGACAAAGTCTTAGACATGTTAAGAATAGGAGGGATCCTGCCCATTCATTGGTCTGCTAAACACAGACATGCCAAAATCGAGACAGCTCTAATGGTAACACAAATAAAACCTTAAAATATCAGCAAGGCAACTTATTCAAAATTATCCCAGAATGGACTGGTTTGAGACTTTCTTTCTGTAGAATACACAGCAGATGCAGATGTAAGAAGGCAGGAAGGAGGCATTGCCACTCATCGGGTGCTTGCATTGCATCTTTGTTCCTCATTATTTTCGTAACAGAGTCAGCAGTGATCCAAGAACCTGTTTAATACCCAGGGGACTTCTAGTGTGCTTAAAATTCAACACATGCTCAGTTCCCTTCCTCATCTGGGTTGCACCACAGCAAACCCTTTGTATTGGTGAATACTGAAATCTTCTCTTAAACAGAACACATTTATTCAACTCTCAACAAACTGCATATGTCAGACAGTAGGTAAACCAGGATCATACGAAACCGAACAGAATGTGGGTCTGCATTGTATCAGGCTAGAGTCTGTACTCTGCCATAAGGTCTCAGTCTAAATTATTATTTCATCACCATGACAAGTGTCTGCTGTGTTTCTGTCATAATGTCAGGATTAATTCTGAATCAGACCTCACAGTTCACTTATAAATCCTCTTTGTATAGCACCTTAAATACAGATGCTATTTTGGGGTAGGCTAATACCAGGAAAACCATTTATCCAGTTAATTCCATGCAAAAAGAAGCCTTCTAATGGAAGTCAGCCACTTCCTGTACCCTACTTGGCTTGATAGTGTGTACTTCAGTGACATCCTGTGTTAGCCACAAGGCCATTTACCCCCAAAAAAGTAATCTCTGTTGCTTTTATTAGTCAGTTCCTGATTTACCTCTCCAAGCTTACAGCACATAGGTCCAAACTCTACCCACTTAGTGTTTTAAAATTTTTTAGAAACATTCAATTTTTAATTCAATTACAGAATTCAAAAAGGCTAAATACAGAGAAGGAAGAGGATTACAGTCATCTGAGAAATTCTGTGTCCTGAAAAAACAAAAGATCATGTGAATCCTATTTGTCTGAGTGGCAGTTGAGATAACTTGCAAACAGTGTGCTCCCTTTTAATTAATTGCTTGGAGAGGACTTCTTTATTATCTTCAGGACATGGTTGTTTCAATCCTAAAAGACTGAGAACTTACCCAGTAACCACTTCCTTCCATAGGAAGGCCCACCAAAGTCTTCTTTTGAGGTAATGTATTTTTTGGACAGAATATTTTAAAAAATTATCACTGCTTATTTTTCCATTTGAACTGACAGGAAGAAGAAGATGTGGCATTTTGTTTTGTGGCCTTTAGAAAAGATAATCTTCAGCCATCGTTGTACTGACCTACTAGCTTCTTGTTAATGAGCTCTAGTAGTTCAGACTCACACTTCACAGGCTTTCTTATCCAGTACACCTTACTTCTAAAATAATATATGAAGACAACAATAACTAGATCAATGACACATGAAGATTAATTAACTTCACAGCCTGGCAATCCTACCTGTGAAGGCTTGGAAAGCCAGATCAGGACCCGAGAAGGAGCCAAGAAAGTGCAAGGCATCAAAGCAGGCATTGATTTTTATTAATTTTTATTTTGATTGAGGAGCAACTTCAGGGAACCTGATGTGCTGAAGTGGAAAGTGAACTCTGCTCTGCAGGAAAAGCAAGGAAACACTCTGCCAGAGGCATGGTGCTGTTCTGGGAACTTTCACCTGGCACCCCCAGCCCCTCAGTTCAGGATCCCACTGGAGCTCAGGCTTGGCCACTGGTCCTGGACTGAGCTATGCTGCAGGAGTGCCAGAGCTCCAGCCCTGTCTCCTGCTGCTGCTGAATTGTTGTTTGGCTTTACTGGGCTGACATTGGACACAAATCACCACTTCACTTTGCCTGACGATTTCAGGCCTGTCACTTAACCAGCACTGTCAGCACCCTGCTCTGGCAGCTCTATGGGAGCCATCTCACCACATCCTGGACCAGATGCTGGAGGAGTCTCTGCTGCTGGAGTACTCATGTGGCAGGGCCCAAGGAAGTCAATGGGGTGGAGCCCTAGTTCACAGTATCTTTAGGTGTGCAGAGCATTAAGCTGGTCTGTTCTGTCTGAAACAGAACAGGGCCCTGGGGCTAGCTCAGGTCTTGCCAGATAGTAGTCTCACTTGCTTTTTAGTGCTGGGAAAACATGCATGACAGTATGGGAAACTGACAAGTGAAATTCCTTTCTTGAGCCAGATGCTCAAAGGTAGGCTATATGGAGAACACAGCAATGCACTCCCAAATTAGTAAATTTCTTACGTATATGATACTCTGCTAGTACAACTAGTTTTCATTTTTAAAGCATTGTTTTTCTTTGGAAGTTAGACTTCTTAATTTTGAAAACCCAATGCAGAATCAGCAGCTTCACTAAATGAACAACTTAAATTTAAGAGATAGTAAGCTACTTATATAAGCATTTAACTAAACATTCAACCTAGCTTTTCTGTAAGATCAATATTATTCTCTCATTTGCGTTTGTTAAAGGGACACCATAGAGAAAATCAGTACTTTTAGAGTAAAAACATTGCATTTTAAATTGATACCTGTAAACCCTGATTTTCACATTGATAACCTATAGGTAGAGATTCCGTTGACTGCAGTTATTTCTGAGGTGTGGTCATAAACAGAAGAAAAAAGACCTTGGCCATACTTACAGAATCAGGGTTAATCCCTTGAAATAACCAGTTCAACATGAGTTCCTAATGCAAAGTTGTAGCTAAGACAGTAAATGTGATCCTCCCATGTATAACAAGAGAATATCAAATAGAAAAGGGAAATAGCACTACCTTTTGAATGATAATCATGTACCAAGACTGTTACGTGGCACATATTTTGAACAGTTTTGCTGTGGAATGAACAATATGCAAAGATGTAGCAAAGATGCATTTCCGTGCTTGTACTCCACTCACGGCCCCCCTCCCCACATGCATACCATGACATACAATTAAAGAAGTTTTCTCTAGCTCACATCTACATAGGGGATTTGTTTGACAGTCATAAGTGCCAGGCTTTGAAGCTGAATCTAGACAATTTCAACATGAAATCCTGAGTTTTGAGTTACTTGTCATAGGGCTACTGACTGTACTGGATTCTCCATCACATCAATTCTTCAGCCCAGGTTGAGTAACTTTTTTTAATACAAACTGTAATGTTTTATGCAGCAAGGTCTGTTTTGTTTAGTCACAACCAACCATGAAGAAAATCTGATTGTCATCCTTCAAAATCTAGGATTGGTTGAATTATGGATAATTATGTGGGATGTCTTTACCAAGCGAGTTACCCTGTTTCAGCAAGGTGTCAAATCCATGCTCTCCAATGTGGTCAATAGGTCAAAGTCACTTGAACCTCTTCTGTATAGCATCTGATATAGATATTAGAATAGGCTGTTAGTCTGGTTTGTTCACTCTTTCCCAAAGACATGAGCCTTAAATTTCCCCAGACCGTTAAAAATGCTGTGAAATAGCCCACAGAAAGCTGGGTTTTTATATAGCTGAGGAAGGTGTAAGTACTAATCTGCTTACCTCAGAAAGGTTATTATCTTGACCTAAAAAATCAAGATATTAAGCCAGTATCCTCAACAAGCTGGACACTTTGCTAACTGGCTCTCTATATAGTTGGAGACATTCCTTTCACATACTAGTTTCGTATCCAGTTTTAATCACATGAGGCAACCCAATGATGATGCATAATCTTTCTACAATGGCATACAACTACTGAAATTAGCTCCCTTTTTTCTCCTTCTGATCATAGTTCATAGCTGTTAGTTTAGCTAAATATTAATTCAATTGTAGAGGTGAAACATAAAAGGCAATTAACCTAGCTGAAGGAATGACAGCCATAATTAAAATACAGACTTTCCTGACTCCATAGCCTCTCAGCTTTCCTGAAGATAACAGCAAAAACTTAACACAGCTAGCAACACAACTTAATTGATTATTTAAAAATATTTAGAGTATGTGATTACAGCAGAAGTCAAGGGGTGTTCCCAGCACTCACAATCTTTCATTGTACCAAGACTTTTCAAATAATCATACCCTGGGAATTCTCAAACCTCAAATCAAGAAATCTCAAAAATAGACCCTTATTTTATATATGACAACAGTGAATAATGTAACAAACTATGGAAGTAAATGAAGTGGGTTCAAGGACTTGTAGATCCAGAATAGTATTTTACTCTGTTGAATGTAATGTATCATACTTCAATGCACTACAGAGAAAAAATAATGGTATAAATAAGCTTCTTCTTCTTTTCCAAGAGTACAAAGTGTTAGACACTGCCTGATGTCTACATAAACACTTTGAAATATTTTTTATTTCTCCCTGAATGCCTGTTCATTGTGACAATTGCATCATATCATATAATTACACTACCATACAGAGTCTCATTCATGTAAAGAATGCCTAGCCTTACAAAAATTGCACCCCGGAAGAGAACTGAATTATTCAGACAATGGGAAAGTGCTGAAGCACATGGGGGGATAGATACCATGCCTTCTCTAATGGAGGATGCTCAAAACAGGAGCACGTGGAACTTGTGTAACAAGAGATCTACATTTTGGAAGACTCATGTCTTTGATTCCTATCAAGGTAAATTAGTATTTGTGTGGGTTAAACAGATGGCACTACAGAAGCACAGTGTGAGAAATCACTATTGCCAGATGCTCCAAATTTAATTTTGACATTTTCATGTACATAATGCAGATTTTTGAAAGTGTTAGAACATTCAAAAACTTCAAAGCTCTGCAAAACTCTGAAGCTTTCATACTTATCAATACATATGCACGTACGCACACATGTACACACACGTGTGTGTGTGTGATACCAGCTATTTCTGCCCGAGCGACAGGTCTGTCTGACACAGTATCTCAGAGCTTTCAGGAGCCAGAAGCCCCAGCCAGGCTGCGCGGAGGAACCCCGCACCGGCTGCCCTCAGAAGGCGGCACTGAACCCATTTTTTGTGAAAGTTTGCCATCTAGAGGCCACATCAGGAAGCTCCAGAATATAAAATTACTTTCCTCATAAACGAAAAACGGGTCAAGCGGATTTTCTGGATGTTCGTAGGTATAGGTAGTTCAAAAAACCTCTACCTTTAATGTCTTTTATGTTTATCTTTGTTGGCAATATCATCTTGAAAGTTTCGGGCGGATACTTCACCCCAAAACAGAATCAGTTCTTCACTAAATTAGTAACATACATGTGTAACCTGAGCCTGGTTCCAGTGAAAAGGGATTTTTTTTAAATATTCATAAAACACAATGAAAATTAGGTGCTTTTAATCCTTTTACAGTAAGAAGTATAGTTTCAGAAGCCCTCTCATCTTCCACTGGTGGAGTAAAGATTAAAAAAGCAGTAAACCCGAAGATGTTCATTGCAGAGAAAGAATTCAGCGTTTGTGACAGAGAAAGGTAAAAATTTGTTTTCTTTGGAATAGCAGCCTTTTTATTTTCCTTAAAAAAACATCTGCAACTAGATGAAAATTTCATTCACTGGGAAATGCTTACTGATACTTCCACTTTCATTTGTTTATATAAAACTTGAAAAGTTGACCGGAAATACCTTTAAAATACTTCTAAAAGATTAAGAAAAATCTTCAAAGATATTTGGCAACCTTTCCAGCAAAGTCTGCAGAACAGCGAGCAGTGCTATAATTCCAGGAGCAACTGTGAAGTAGTTACAGTTCTTTTATTTCTTCATCACAAAATCCAATTTATGGTTTAGGGGTTTTTTTCCCTTTCATTTTCTCATTAGGCTTCTTAGGCTCCATATAGTACTAAAAATCTGCCTTCCTAAAATGCAGGAAACTGTACCTACCACCATTTAAAATGTAAGAAGGAAGAAAATATTTTTCCAGAGTAGGCCTAATAATTTTAGGAGAGTGAGGTATTCAGCAGAGATGTTTTTATCTCAACTGATAATCACCCTCCTCCCATCCTGACCCAGTCACTCCAGAGGCTTTCACAGGGCACCTGACCAATGCATGTATTCCTTCTCTGGAAACATTTTCCTTGGTGACTCAAAATACCCTGTTCAGTATAAATGTACAAAGGGGAACAGATAAGGTTACTTACTGTCAAATGTCATAAGTAGAAGACAACTAACATCTTACGGTCTTTAAAGCCTGGGGTCATGACTGCTAACTATACTGGTTTGCTGTACCAACCTACATCTTGCTGCAATAGGTGCTGTGGCATGGTCTGTATGCAGGTGTTGGAGGTTAAAGCCAAGAGCTAGAGCCATTCCACTGATGCCCAGGCCCAGTCTTTCCCATAGGGAAGGTGCTGCTGAAGCACAGTATAGGGGGCACCAAGCTCCCAGGCTCTAGGAAGTCTAGATTCAAGTGGGCTGATCCAGCATTTTCACTGCACCACTGAGGCATTAAATTATAATCTGAGCCTTGCTCCCTCAGCTTCATGCTCTTGGAAGCTGGAAGCTGATTGTGAGGGGTTTTCTGGTGGAGTGTGTGCAGTTGTTTGTGTTTGTTTGGTTTTTTGTGTTGATGGTTGAACTCAGTGATCTCAGAGGTCCTTTCCAACCATAACAATTCTGTGATTTGTAAGATAAAGGACACACCACTGACCCAAGAAAGTTATAAATGCCATGGAAGAAACACCACACACACCAGAATTCAAGGGAACTATCCCTTGGTCTGAAAACTTCAATTTTCAAAATGTGTTATTTTTATATTTCAGAGGGGCCAGAGTAAAAAGATATTAGTGATGGGGACAGAGTTTTAAAAATAGTTTCTTAAAATACACGATTTAAGTTAATCCTTTCTGCATCAGAAGGAACAAGTTGGTGTAGCAAATAAAAGAGAGAGATTTCTGCCTCTCTCCATGTTTGCATTAGAGGGAAAGAAGCAGCCAGAAATAGACTGCTTGAGAGACTGAGGAAACAGACCTGGCAACCATTAATTTTGCATTTTTGATGGCTCACAAGGCTTGCGTGCAGCAGCTTCTCTGAGCAGAACAGCAGGAATGGCAGAAAGGGACTGTATTTTGTAACTGTAAATTTAGAAACTGAAAAAGCAACAATATAAGCCATGATTTCTTTTCAGAATTCATTCCACTCTGCTATTGGATTAGCAACCATCAAGACCTATGAGCAAAGAAAACGGCCAGGTCACCACAGGAGCTCCCTGACTGCTTGCTGGAGCAGGCCAAAGATTGCCACCTCACCCAAAATCCCAAAGCAGCAGTTGGGGATCTGATGCCATGCAGATGTAAGGCAGCTAAAATAATGCAGAAACTGCAAATTTTTGTAATTTTCTTTCCAACCTTTATGTCAAGTACTTAATAACACACTTCCTCAGTATAAACTTGACATCTTTCCTTAAAGTTTGCCTAGTGGTAAGGCTTCCAGGTCAGAACACAGGAAGGAGGGTCAAAGTATCTGTTTATGAGTGCACGGGGTAGGTGTTAGAGGCAGCTGTGGGTGACCTGTGTGGGACCAGGTCTGAGACTGCCCTAAGCACTTGTTGAGTTGTTTGTTTTCTCAATACCAGAATCAGTAATCAAAAGCTTGTAAATTGCCAATAAATGTGATGGAAAATCCTCTACATGAAGCTGTTTTGCTGTCCATGATGTCAAGATAGGTCAGAAGTGATCTTTTCTAAATCCTTTTTGCTGGACCAAGTGAGGAAGTCTTTTCATTCATTGGAAGGGAACATGCATTCTCCATGCAGCTGGCTTGTTGCTTGCTTGACCAAGGTGCTTAGCTACTTCTATCAATCAGTGACTCACTTTCCCAGAGTGAATTGTCAGCTGCCTCTTCTGTGGAGCGTGAGCACTGATGGCAGCTTTGCAGGCTCACTCGTTAGCAAGTGGACATTTGAAGGAGACAAAGTCTCATTAGAGAAGGGGCAGACAATTGCAGAAGATTCAGAAGAAGGGAATGAGATGTGTCTGTGCTGAGGTATGTCCTGCACTACTTGTTTTGGTAGAGTTCAAATACCACATTTTGGCCAAGTAAGCTTCTCAGGCTCATTGATGCTAATGGTTTTCAAAGGAAGGAGAAATTAATCCCACACTCTTAAGGCCTATGCCACAGAGCTGTATTGAGAATTAATTTTCTTTGTAGAGCATTTTTTTGGGTCTCTTGTGATACGATGCACAAGGGAAACAGCTGCAAATAAATAACGTTTTCTTTCCTTGAAAAAAATTGTGCTATTTCTGGCTCCATGTGGGTTTAAGGATTTTGTTTTCCTCTCTCTCTTCGGTTGAAGGAGATAATAATTTGGTTCTGCAGCATTCATTCACCCTGTTTAATTCTGGTCCAAGAAAAGAGCTCTCTCCATACTCAGGTGCCCAGGAGATACAGAAATCTGCAGGCCCAGTGAAGCAAGATGTTTAAGTTAGGAGTGTCCTGGTTTGAGCCAGGATGAAGCCAATTTTCTTTTTACGGATTTTTTTTTCAGTGAATTATTTTTTAAGCAGCACGCTCGCTGAAACTAGCAGCAAGTTTACCAGCCAGTGGGCAGGTAATGCCTGAATGTTTATAGTTACTGACAAGAGACCAAGGATAGTTTGCTCTGCTTGTTCAATCTGCTGCTTCAGACACTAAAGGAGCAGAAGAGTCGTATCTACAACCCACCCATAGAGGAGGAGACTAGACAGAAGGCAAAATGGGCCAGAAATTATTCCATCCCATATATGTTCCTCTTGGTATAAATTTAGGGATCACGGAAGTCAAGCTCTTTCTCTTCTTCTACTTCTTCCATCCATGACCAGTGTCCAAAGAGGACTCCATCTATCCATCACCACTGATCCCCAGGCCTGTGCATTCCTGACCCTCACAACTCTCCCCTCAGCTCCTGTCTGCTCTGCCGCTCTCTCCGGCAGCTCCAGGACATTTCAGAACTGCTCACAGCTCAGGAGATGCCAGGGGGAGTTGCTGGGGGTGGGGGGATAGGGGTTTTGCACATTCCTACACATACTTGTATACATTTGTACAATTTTCTTTCTTCATTAGTATTTAATCAAATTTGTCTAGTTTAGTTTTCAATCTGGAAGCCTCTCTCCTTATTGTCTCTCTCTTTCCCTACCTGGGTGGGAGGGGGAGGGGATCATGGGCATTATTGTCACTGGTTTAATTGCTGATCCTGAATCAAACCATGACAACAATTTATTGGCACCCAAATGTGAGGCTGTATCTTAAGCCCAGGCTATAAATTCCAACTACTTGTTGAATGTTTAAAATTCCATCTCTGATGGGAGGAATCCCTCAGATAGCAATGGGCAATGTTTCTGCTGAGGATGTTGACAAGCTGAAAACTGAACAGACACTTTCTGCAATGTTTCTGCTAGACCTTTTTCCCAACATACAGTCGTATATGTGGTTTGCAGCTAGGATAATACTGCTATGTGTAGCTGTTCTTGTTATTGTTTTATGGTTTATTGATAGGACTATAGCCATAATCGTCCGTGTAATAACCGTTCTAGGGGGTTTTGATGCTGATCTGTATGGTGGCACTGTATGTGTATAGTACTAATCCTCATGTGAACATACCTCTATGTTGGTAATGCCTGTAGCAGGTTCAGTTTTACCTCTCTGTTTTCTTTCAGGCTGAGCCTCCCAGCTCTTGATCTAAATAGCATTGTTTCAGTAGGGATGCTTCTGCTAAATGCTTATAATGTAATGTGGATGTGTAGGGCAAGATGTTGTTCCACTGACTGCCACTCTCCCACAGGCAAGGCTGCCGCCACCGCTGCTGCTGCTGCAAAGACTATGGCCACTCCCACTAGATCCCAATGAGCAAAAGTTAATCCTGTGACCAAGGGTAAAGCAAAGGTAAAAGATCCCAGCCCTTATCCCCATCTGAAATCTCCAAAGTTTTCACAAGACCAGGAAGAGGATGAAGAAGATCCTTCTCAAGCAGATGGGGGAGCAGGCTCTTCTCAAGAAGAGCAGGCCCCCCTCAAGCACATGATGATGATGATCTTGTCCAACCTTTCTCTCTAAAGGAACTGCGCCTCATGAGAAAGGACTTCACCCACAGTGAAGGTGAGCCACTTCTTTGTTGGTTGCTCCAATGCTTTGATAGTGGGGCTGAAACCTATGACATGGACAAAAGAGAACACAGGCAGTTGGGATCCCTGGCCAGAGATGCTGGTATTGATAGAGCACTTGGTAGTAAGACAGGAGCTACCACCCTGTGGAGCTGACTTCTTTCAGCTGTGAGGGACAGATACCCCATAAGTGTGACATTGAATGGCACCAAAGCAGAACACCCACTCTTGAGAGAGCCATCACGTACTTGAGAGAATTGTCTGTGGGAGAGGTGATCTATGATAACACTGGACTTACAAATCCTGATGACATTCTGTGCGACATGCCCATGCTCCAGAGGTTTGTGCAGGCTGTACCAGCAGCACATGCCCATGTATTCTCCTTCATGGGATGCTGGGATGAATATGAGAGACCAACTGTGAGAGAGTTGGCTTTCAAAGCATGAAAGTACAGAGACGTGTTCTCCAATTATCATCAAATTCAAACCTCAGCCATTGAAAAAGTAAGTGACAGAATGAATAATATGCTGGACAAATGGGAAGGTAAACCCGTCTTTCCCTAGAGACAATGGGGCTCACATTGCAGCCATTAAGAGGAAACATCCTGCTACGAGAGAGATGGGACCCATTTTGATGCCACCTGTGGGGTCTCTTGTGTGATTATTATAGAGGACATGAGAACCTTGGACACTGCTATTCTCCAGATATGTTTACAAGAGCTGTTAAACAGAACAAATGCAGGAGATATCCTTCTAGGAAGAAGGCTGCTCCAGTTTCCAGCACCCAGTCCGCCAACAAGAATGGATGGACCCCAGATCTTGGTGCATCAAGCTCAAATGCTCAACCCTAGAGGTGCCCTGCCTGCAGCCAGGAGGAAAAGAAGGACAACTGAGTTTGTTGGGCTGTCACATCAGAACTACGAAAGTATAAAGCCTTGGTGGAAACTGATGCCATTGAATAAAGGGACAGAGTCTGACACTATTTCTGGAGTGATGGGAGGATCAAGAACTGACTGTTGTGGAGGCCGATGTGAGCCTCACTGGTAAAAACTGGCAACTGCACCCTATAGTGACTGGCCCAGGTGCTCCTTGCATCCTTGGCAAAGACTATCCCAAAAAAGGATATTTCCAGGACCCAAAAGGCTACCAGTGGGCCTTTGGTATAGCAGCTGTAGAGACTGAGGACACTGAGCAGCTGCATACCTTGTCTGGCTTTTCAGAGGACCCTTCTCTGCTGGGGCTGCTGAAGGTCAAAGATCAACAGGTGCCAACTCCCTCTTCAAAGGCACATAGACAACAATATCACACCAACCTGAGACCCTGTGATTCCCATCCATAAGCTGATTCGACAACTGGAGAGCCAGGGAGTGATCAGCAGGACTCACTCACCCTTCAACAGTCCTATCTGGCCAGTGCGGAAGCCTGATGGTGAGTGGAGGCTGACAGTGGACTATTGTGGTCTGAATGAGGTTACACCACCACTCAGTGCTGCTGTGCCAGACATGCTAGAACTTCAGTACGACCTGGAGCTGAAAGGTGGTATGCCACAATTGCCTCTCTCCTTCTGTCTATGCTCCCTACCTGGGGGGGAGGGGGAGGGGATCAAGAGCATTGTTGTCATTGGTTTAATTGCTGATCCTGAGTTAAACTGTGACAATGAGAAGAAGGTACTAGTCTGGGAAGTGGCCTCAGAAAGTTCGTCTCCATGTGAATTAGCTGATGTCACTTGCTTGTTCACATAAGATAAAGGATCAGCAGAAGCTAAGATCAGCACCAAGATCAGACTTGCAACAGCAGGTGTTGCAGAGCATGGAAATGAGACAAAGGGGCTAATCTTCGTGGAGCTCTGGCCTCATGAAGTTCTTTACATTGCCCAGCAAAAGACATTACATTGACATTATTTTCAAATACATTTTGCTGGAATTACTGAGAATCATGCAAACATGGATTGCACGTATTTTGATGGATTTGTCTTTAATATTTTTTATTGGCTTTGGGAACCATGTAAATTTTTACCTTCAATAAAACTCTGAGGCAAATAGTTTCACAACTCCCTTTGCCAGGGAGTGGCTTTCTTCTGCTTGTTTGAATATGTCACCTGTTAATTTCCTATGATATCCCTTCTTTCCTGTTTTGGAGAAAGGTAGTGGTCAACCATTCCTAAAGATGTGTTCCTTTTTTCTTATGTGGGGCTAGTTCTACATCTTAATTCACAGGTGCAGGTGGAATAGGTTTTCATGATTTTCAGTAATTCCATTAAAAATTCTTTCAAACCCCTGTTGTCACCAGGTCTAACTGAGCAGAAGTTTAGTCATGTCTTCTGTTCCTCATCCTTTTCTTAGAGACATCAAAGAGTGAACTCCATAAACTAAAAGCACGGTGACATTCTAGGAAAAGCACTGGACTGCTTTGCAGAAAACTTCTCTGTTTCTGTGTTTCTGTTGTGTGATCTTAGGCCAAATAGATCTTGCTTCTGATTCTCCCAACCAACAGGAAAAATGATGATTCTATCTGTTGTAAAATAACTTGATATCCATAGATGAAGAGCCATATGAAGAGCTAAGTGTTATTACCATTTACATTCATTACATGAGTTTAGAAACCTGGGTCTTTCATTTTTTCAGCTGGGTTGGTCCAGAGGAATACAAACTCTTAAGATCAAAGATGTGAAGAAGCAGCAATTATTTGTTAGAACTGCCAGAGAAATCTTGGTGGCAACAGCAGAATAAAACTCCATACCGTTTTCCCAAGGAAAATGAGGGCTTGCAGCTTGCTGTTAGCTGAGAAAGAACTGGGACTACTAGTGAAAAATAACCCCACTCTCGAAATAGCTTTATTGTATTGAACTTTAAAATACAATTAAATATATTGTATACAGTACATTCCAACTCAGAAGAAAATACAGCTTTTTTATGCATATTACTCTACATTTAATACTTTTTTCCTACAATCACTCATTTTTTTCCCACATAAAGAAAGCACATAACGTAGCATATATCATCAAGCTGAGATTCACAAAGAAGCTAAAAGAAATTAGGTATTGAAAATCCCCATGGTATTCCCAGCTCTTTTGTAAATCCTGTTCTGACCAGTACAACCAGGAGTCACTTACCTGCTTTTTGTACTTTCTGAATTGTACAGATGCATACTGGTCATATCAAAAACTTCCTCTCTCTACAAAGCCTGCTCTGGTGTTCACAGCTAACGGCAGTTAAAGGAAAGTAAGTTTTAACTTTGCATTGGTTTGGAGCAATTTTTGTCCCCAGGAATCAAACGCCACTCTACTTTCTAAATAGGAATGTAATTAATTTCTTTTTTTCAACAACTAATTAGTTCAGTTTCTACTTATGTATTGAATATGCACATTGACAGTTCTTTATGTGAAGAGAAAAGACATGAGGAAACAGTACACAGTATTTTAGTAACACTTTGTGAAGATAGGTCTTAGCAATATCATGCAGTGCGTTTCATGAGAGAACTGTACTCTTCTACCAGTTTCTTATTCTCATTTAATTTTTCCTGTATGGCGTCCATTAAGTGGGCTGCAAAAGGAAACTGAAAAAGAAACACAGTAAGAAAAATGATCACTAAACTTCGTTTTCTTCATGTGAAGAACATTTATTAATATCTCTAAATGATTATATTTCATTTAGTTGTCACAACTACCACACGTGCACAAATCCGATCTTTAAAGTTCACCTGCCTGGTTGGTGTCTGAAAATTTGCTCTCTATCATAAAAATTATAAAAGAACAGACTAAAATGAAAAAAAAGATAAACACCTTATTGAACAATTCATGCTTTACTGACCATGTTACCATGTTAATGATGTAAAGTGCAGTACCAGCATCTCTGTTATTTATCTTCAATCAGCTGATCAATAAAAGGTTACAGTCATCTCTAGGGCATGCAGAAATGGTCGTGTATGTTCACTATTCTCAGGAGGGTGAGACAGAACTAACAGTACAGCTCTCAATGCTGTGGCAACTGCCTTAGAATCACACATGAAAACTTGTAAATAAAAAAAACCCAAAGCGAAACAAAACCTCAAACCCCAAAAGCTCCAGTCACATTGAGTAATATCTGCTCCTCTAAAACAAAATACCAAAAAGTTGTGTTTTTTTGTGTGTTTGCAGAGAAAAGTAAAAACCTCCAATATAAAAGATGTATTTGCAGAATCAATGCCTTCAAAGAAAGTGATTTGGTGTATTTTTCAGTGTCATTGCTTTAAAGCTTAAAGCGTTTTGCAGTCTTAGTGCATCAGTATCCTGTATGCTGGAGAGTACTTTTGGAGCTGGTACAAAACACCAGTTATTGCAGCTCCACACAGGGAGTGGTGGGTGCTGTTCCAGAAGGGAACAGAACAGTTTTTGGTAACCCTTAGAAAGTCTCTGTCAGCTTCACAGAGCTCTATCAACTTTCTGGAACTCCTGGTGAGACCAGAGGTGACAGAGGGGTCAGTCCCACACCAACAGTAACAGCTGGCACTCTCAGAAAGAGAGATAATTTTACTTTAATAAGGCAACCAGAAATAAATTATGTAAAATATAGCAATTAGTTAAGCAGGCCAATCACCAGCTTCCTCTGCTTTTCACAACTGTAGCTCAAGGCAATACTTTTGTACCTGGAACCATTCTCTAGTTCCACAATCAAGTATCACCAGTCTGATTACATTCTTCCACTTCTCTATTCCATCTTCAAGAGAAAATTTTACGGTACTTAACCTGGATATAGAACACTGCCTGTTTCCTAGATACATGAAACAAAAACTATAAAAAAAACAAACCCAGATGTAAAAGTACATAAAATACAAACACTCGTGTAATGCCTGAACTGATACAAAGGTATTAGTAATTATAAATGTCAGGATATAGATTAACAAGTAAAAAATATTATTCTAAAACTGTAGCAAGGAAAATCTTGTTAATGGCAAGCACCTGTCATTAAGTGACTGTAATGGCAATCTTACATTTTCCTCTACAGACGCTTTGCAGTTACAGAAAAGGACAATAATATGCATTATTTCCCTTTTCTACAGGAAAGGGGGTTTTGAATTCGGGCTGGTACTTGCTGGCCAGATATGTCTCCATTTGTCATAAATAACTTCTGTCTATGGAAAGAATTTTCAAGTAGTCATCTACACCTATCAGCTTTCTGCTGTACACTATTGTGATGACTTTTTGGGGAATAGAGGGATACAAGTCACTGGGCACAAATCTATTTAGAGTATTATAAGATGCAATCTTATCTGAAGTTCTGTGACACTTACTTGCTGCTAAGCTTTAAAAACACCGACCCCAGCATCCTTTTCACTCTAATTCTCTCCTTGTCTAAACAATGTGTTTTACGGGAACACTATACCATTACCTCAAAGAATCTAATTCTTCTTGCCTAGCTTGACTACATTCCTTCCTGATACATTTCACCTCCTTAATGTTCTGCCTGAGATGAATGGTTTCTTATTGATGTCTCTGGCTCATATCATTCTAGCTACATTTTACTTGCTTCTCACTACTCTCTGTGGCTTTCATGTCATAGCAAAGTGATCTTTCAAGAACTCTTTCCATTTAAATCATTCATTTAAATCAAGGGCATTTGAAAGTTGAATGTTATGTCATTCTTTCAACATTTGTTGATTTCAGAGAAAGTGCTGTATGTTTTTATCTGGTTTTCTTTCCATACAGACATCCAGAACTGGATGATCTCTGCAGTCTTCATCTTTAATAGAAGCCTGTCAGATTTACTTTTAATGATGGCTCTGTAACTATCCTGGGAAGCTTCCCCTACATTTCTCCCCAGAACTTCACAACTGTTGAAGATGTCTCTACTCCAAAGTATTAATCCCAGCTTTCAAACCTGCCATATGCTTGGGGAAGGCTTTGGGTCTTCAGTGAGTGCTAAGTGCACACCTAAGGAGCAAAAGCTTGTTTATACCACTGATAATTACATATTTTAATACAGAACGATACTGCCTTCAAATGTTTTACAGTTATGTGTGCCACAACCAATTTATCTGAACACTAAGCATTAACAATGATAGCTAGGCTCTAAGAGAAGTAGTATTTAACTGATTTGTGTAAATTCAGAAAATCAGAAAGTGCATACTACATGTGGATGTAAAGACTTTTATTGAGTTAGTTTTCTTTACCAGAATTATAGATTTATTCTTTGATAAATGTGTGAATGAAATAGCATATTTCTTACACAACTTAGCAGACAGATATCTTGTTGTACAGACAAGGTAATGCAACCCCAAATAGTCAGAAATGCTGACAGTTATTTCTCTTTCTTTCACCTATTTATTCTGACCCTAGGTATATTTCTTCTGGACATCCCTTCTGTAAAAAACAAGCTAGTAACATTTATTGACCTTACATGATGCAACTGAGTCTCACTCAACACAAGTGCACAGAAATACACCAATCTGCCAGTGAAAAGACTCTTAATGAATGCAAGGCAATGCTATTATTCTAATGAGACATAGTGTCTCCATTCACAAAGTACAGTGTTACTTGGCCTCTGCTTCACAAAGTCTAAAATGTGTTAACATAAAAGTATTTAATTTCTGGAATAAATGAATTAGTGGTTAAATCTATTTTAAATCTCTCCATATGAAGATATAATACATTTACCCAGCAACACTATCCAAACACACTGCAGAGCTGCCTCAAATTGAATTAAGTGAACCATAAAGAATAACCAGAAATAAAACTAGATACTCAGATTATAATGAGCAAACCCCATTTGTGCATGAATGAATACATATGTGTGCATGTGAGCAGAGGACAGGCAATGAGCAGAGACCTGTTCAAAGAGAAGACTGACGCAGGCTGGAGAGAGACTAATGAAAGCAAAGCAGGTGAGTTCCAACCCAAGAAATTTGAAAAGAAACAACCACAGCTGTTAGTGCACATTCCCAGATGAAACCAGAGGAAATCTACATTTAGAAGCCAGTGTAAATCCTAAAAAGGGGCTGAGGAAAATCCCTACAAATGAAGCATGAATATACTGTTCCAAACCCTGTTCTGGAGTTGGATTACAGACATACCTAGAGAGTGCACACAGAACAGAGGGGAGGGAGTTTTCCTCAAAGTTTTCACCATTGGAATATGATTTGTAGATTCATAATGTCATGAGGGGAAAGATTTTATTAGGCAGCTTTGTAATAGCCCAAGGAGTTACATAAGGAGGGACAGAAGGCAAGTGCTGCTGTATTATCTCATAAGGGACCTGCTAAATCAATGCTGTCATTTGGTTCAGTGCTTGGAAGAATTAGGCATACTAGTTGTATTTTATTAAAAAATTATTCTTGGAGACTTCAGACCGTAATCTGGATTGGGCTAACATGCTGTACTCCCATACAAAATTATTAACAGGTTGTTCTGAGATGCTGTTCTTTACAACCAGTCACAATGAATGAAAGCCTTGGGTGCTACAAGAAACCTTACCTAAGTTATGTGAAAAGAATTAATCTTCTTGGTTAAGCTATGTAAGTTTCCTATGATGGGCAAAGGCTAGAGAAGATTGCTTGTTTGGTTTTTTGGTTGTTTGGGCTTTTTTCTTTTTGTTTTTTATGATTATAAAAGGAGTGCTCCTATACTGTGCCAGGTTGAAATAAGAAATACACACCCAAATGTGAGGGAGAAAGTAGGTAGAAGCCTCACCCCTTTTCAGGGAAGCTGTAAAGACACATACATTGAGATAACAATATTCTCTCCCAGATACTATGAACTGCTAAAAACTCAGTGGTCTATAATGTGGTACCTCTCCTAGCTTCCCTCTCCCATACCCAATCGCTAATGAATAATCAGTCTGATGTCTCTGTGCAAGGCTCAGATACCTCTGTGCAGTTACCAGATATCTGCATGCACTCCTGTGCAGCCTCTCCACATACAGGTTCTTCACAGGGAAGAGAAGCTTTTACCTTTTATTCTGTGTCTATTACTAAGACGTTTTATTTTCATACTTTAGTGAGAACGCTCTAGTCATTGGATGTTAATGTATAAATACAAGAAAAGCAACAGAAAAAACACTTCCTGACCATTCAAGATGTAAATTTAGACAGTAACTGATTTTTTCCAGCTCTGCAGAATCCATAACATTATTGTACTTTTTGATTATATGATTCTTATTTACAGAATAACATCCTGGTGCAGAGGTATCTCTATCAAATTGTAAGCTTCTTAGCAGTGGTGTAGTTTCTGCACATGTTCCTATAGTAGTTGGTAAAATAAGGACACAGACTCTGACTGGGTTCTGTAAGCTTCAGGGATATAAACATATTTCTCATTGAAATATTAGCATTCATGTAAAGCTGAAAGAAGCTGAAAGAGTCAGAAAGTCAAGTCATAAGAGTACAGAAAATAGAGGTACAGATGAAGTGTAAAACAGTGGTGTGCTATCCTTTATCATTATACTTTAGGGAAATCTATAAAATGACAGTAAAAAGCAACTAGTGCTTTTCTCAGTCCCCCCCGAAAATTCTAATGCAGCAGTAAAATGGCGTATGTCAGTAATAAAAATAAAATGTCTATGACATTTTAAATGTTATCGTATTTTCACAGAGGAATAAAATTAGCTTGAAGAATGATCTAGAGGGATATGATGCAGTTCATTATGTATAACAGCAACAGCAGCAGTTTCCCAGTGTTCATAAAGGTTTCTCCATTAAATTTACCTCCAGTCAATAATTAGGAGTCCACAAATAAACCTAGGCAATTAAATCAATACTGCTGGGCAATTATGTTCCAAAGTCCTGGCTTAATGGTACCAAAAGACACTACATCAAACTGCAATATTAAGTGATCTGATGCAATTTTCAACTGAACATTTTCTTAGAATAGCAGAAAAGGGCAAGCCAGCATCTTTGTTCAAGATGCAAAAGGGTGCACAGCTTGCCAACCTGTAGCACTAAGTGAGCAGTCTCTTATGAGCAAAGTCCTGGCAGAAAGCTTGAATTCCACCATGACCTTTAGTTTTCTCATCGGAAGTATTACCAATGCCTACTAAAGGAAACCACAGCCAAACTCCCCACAAGACATGAGCTAAGCATTTTAAAGGGCACAGAGCTCTTCCATGAGCTGCTCCCAAACAGAAACCAAGAAATCTTAGCAAGTTCCATCCATGTGACTTACACCATGGACAGGAATGAAAAGCAAAGCTGGCTGTTCCCAAAAAGCACTAATCCTCTTGCAATCCTAAAGATGGTCAGCTTGCCAAGAATTACTTTTGCCCTCAAAGCTCCTGCTGAGGAACTCCACAAGATGGAGCAAAAATCACTGAAAACCACTACTAACTTGTACACAAACTTACTCAGCTAAGAGCAATGAGCTCCTCTATGCTTAGCTAACATTTGCAATTCTTACACAGTTGGATACATAGTCAACGACATCCTCACTCTCTGAGCTCTGGTTTTTGGTGTCTGTCTGTATCAGATGAAGATAAAAGATAAAATGCTGCTTTGGATTTTTTAACGGTTTACCAAGGAATTAAAACAAAAATAGAAGAAGAATTCTTTGTCGTATTCCATGAATCTGATTCCTATTCTGTAGTCCACGATATGGAGAGAACCTTGAAATCTATAGATTTTTTTAAAAATTCCTGAAATGAAGGCAACTTAGTGAAATAGAAATGTTTGCGCTTTTACTGCTGAGTTCCATGTAACACTACAAGGTTAAATAAAAATTTCAGTATTTCTCAGAGAGCCAGTAAAAGAAAACTGGTATTTCCATCTCTCCTACTGCAGCAATTAAGCAGTTCTAATGGTAGTAAGTTTTGATACTGAAAGAAGGAAAACCTGTAATTTCTGAAAAATCTGGTCATAGGACACAATCTAGACACAAAAGCTATTAATGATAAAATGTATAAATCTGAATGTGAGTATTCTCAAGTGGCTTTCAAAATCTTTTCAGTCATTCACATTCTTAACTGAAATTAACTACTTCACTGATGGATCCATGCTAGTGAATATGCATTAGGAACACTGGATTTATAAATCAAATTTTATTTCCTTTCAGACGTCAGCTACCCATCACCTGAATAAAGGAGACAACCAAAATATAATGGAAAAGTTTCAAGAGTCAGTGTGTGTTGTCAGGGATGTCCAAACAAAAGCTGACTATGGCTGGAAAAGCAGGGCTCCCACCTGCCAATAAACTGCCCTTGATCACTTACAAGAGGGGAGCATCCCAGCAGACTCTGTGTGTATTAAAAAAAAAGACTTGAAAGAGAAGAAAAAGTATCACACAGGTCACAGCGGCAGTCTCAATGGACCCCTCAGGGATTTCTGCTAGTCTCAGCCTTGTCATCCTCTATGCAGCTTTCCTCTCTGCCCAGAAAATGTCGATAGGAAAATGTTTGAGGGGCCTCTGGTGGAAATTTTTTCATTCTTTCTGCATTGACAGGATGCCAAATCAATATTTACTTCCCACTAACAAGCTGCTCGAGGTCTCAGTAGAAAATATTGTAGAGAATGCGAGAAGACACGATAATAAACAGCTGTCTGGCTATGAGGAAAACATGAATTGACTGGAAACAGGTCCACAGTAAAAGGTCACTGAAACCCATGAACTCCTCAGGTGTCCATATCAACTACTAACTTTAAAGGCACATAATAAAAAAATCTCTTTTTCTTAAGAGGTATGAGAGAATGGATGCTTTTCACTCAAGCAAGCATTACACACTGTTTCAGTAATTCAATTAACACATTTGCCAAGATCTGTGCTGGTTTTCTCCAGCATTGTTTCTCTGGTTTCAGTTGCAGCTGTTAAGTGAGCTATCACAAATCCTTGGCTTACATCTCTTCACTTTTATCCAGCGACTTTTATTTTAAAAGAAATAAAAAGGAAATGCTACAAAATGAGGATTTTACATTGCCTTATCACTGCAGAGTTTGGGGCCATCAATGGTAACATAATTACAAATGCAACAGATCAATCACAACCTAAGAACCCTTAGCTACTCAGAATAGAAAGTTGTAATTCATTAAGGGAAGACACAAATTTAGCACCTGTGCTTCAAGAAGTTTCTGTATATACTGCAGCCATTCTTTATCTTTTTCAAGTTCCATTTTTGTCCTCGCTGTTTCCTAAAAACAGGAAAATACAACACAGACACAGCATTTTGACATGATCTGAACAGAATGTAATGAAAAAAAGGAAATTTATAACTGGATATACATTAAATAATCAGCATGTGGAAGTGGAAACAATGCTTGCAAAACTAGTTATCTGAAGCATATCCACCAAGTATGAGGGCTCTGTTAAATTTATAAGCCTATTCTTGTCTGTGTATGTCCCTAGAAAGGTGCACAGCTTGTTATTTTTACATAAATATACAGGTGTATATGTGATCTATGTGCAAATTTTACAAGTTCAATGTAAAGGTTCTAGAGTCTCCACACTGATAAACAGAATATGTATCTAAAATCTGTGTGGTGTAAACTCATCACCCCTATTTTAAATTTGTTTTCTATTTATAGTTAAGTATGCTTGTGTGCTTCACACATCCATTCACAACAGGGATTACAACAAAAGATATAGGATGTAGTAATTACTTTGGAATGAGGTATAGAACAATTTTGTCAAAGTGAATCACTTTACAGGGGTGTATAAATGTTAGTAGACAGGACAGGGATTGGTCTATTTTATTCATATTCATGAATGTAATCCATGCCAGTGCATACACATAGCATGCACCTTTATGTAACCAATGTGAAAACTCTCTATTGTGGTTTCTGTGATATAAAGCTCCAATAAGGCTAAACCTAAGTCATCACCAGAGTACTGTTACAGCTCAGTAGTGGTCAACTCCTAGACACTCTTGTTAAAGTAAGTGCCATTTGATCAGGCCTGAATAAATCTCGGTAAGAAATCCTATTACTTTATCTATTTAATAGAGGCTGATTTGATGAAACACTATAAAATATTTCCTAGCAAAATGTATAATAGAATCAACCAAAAAAAGGCAATGGACACCCCTAGAAACCATCAATCTATTAGAAATACCTTTAATAGGTATTACAATTCAAGAAAGGATGTGTCAGTGGAATCAATCTGGCACAGCAAGACATATTCTAATTTTGTTTTCATTAATGCAGAAGTCTATTTAAAATGTATAACAATGCCAAATACTCTCATGAAAAAGGAAACTACTAAGGATTTTAAAATTATGTTTCTACACCTGCATGCTCAAAACAGTACACTTGTATTTTATTTATCCATGCTCAAAGTCTTGCCACCCTGTGCATCTCTAACATCACCTTTTTATTTAAATCCAACTGTTTTGTTCTTTATGTGTATAATGCTGCACAATGAAATTCCAGTCTTTACCTAGAAACCCTCTTCCTCAAGGATGGAAATACACAGCAACTTCTGGTCTAGCCCCTTTTTAAATAACTTACCTCATCATCTTCTACTTCTAGTATCTCCTCAAGATCAGCTGTTGAAACATTAAGGATAGATGCTGCCAACTGAACAGACTCTTGGGAAAGACTCTTTTTGCATGCTATCACTTCTCCTGTCTTTTTTGCCTGTTTGATTTTTGTTCTCAGCTCTTGGACGCTGTGCTGCAACTCTCTGGTTAGAGCCTGGAAGATTCAAGCAGGAAATGCTCTGTTGCAATTTTTCTTACAGTGCAAACACTATGGAAAAAACAGTATCATTTAGACTAAGCTCCTTTAGATGGGAATTATCTTCATTCTGTGACATTGGCTCAATAGGATAGATGCTGTAATATTAAATAACACAGTATTTAGAAAAAAAAAATGAATCAGTACATTAAACCAGAAAATATTATTCAACATAAGATACTTTCCTTCAACATAAGTACTTTAAATCCTGTAGTGTATTCAAAATACAGTTGTTAGCATTTGCTGATGTATTTCAAAGAAATCGCAGCAGATTAATCTGATCCAAGATTTGTTTCTTCTTCTACCACTTCCCAACGTAACATTTTTCTTTATTTAGCTAAAATTTAAGTATTAAAACCAAAATTATCCTGCCACAGATTTGGGGAGAGGAAGTACAATGACATTTTTCTCATTTTCTGATTCCAGTCCTTCCATTCACAGTATTTCCAACAAAATACATTGCACATTGACTTGCCTGCAAGTGCAGAGCTGAGAGGACTGAAGAAACTCGAAATGTTATAGCAGGGAGCTAGAGCAACTTCGACCAAGTTCATAGAAGGAAACAGACTAAGAAAGGAGAGAGCCTCAAGTAGAAAATCACAGATTATGAAAAAAAAAAATTACAGATAAAGCACATCATGTTTTTGTAGCATTTTAAATGGTCCAGCAGTAAAATGGCTCCTGCAACATGTTAGGAGATGTATTTGAAAATGGACAAATAAGGTCAACTGTACTTCTTCATTCAGATTGATTCAGCTTCCCAAATTTACAAGTAAGGAGATCAAGCTAGAAGATGCACATTTGTATACTGGTGCAAAGAAGAAATGCAAATTAAAGGAGTAAAATATCAAGAAAATTAACTGCAAAGCCACACAGGAAGACTATAAATAATTATAAAAAGCTGAGCGCTGATACATGCTAATAAACAAAGTCAAACATTCATTTGAAAATCTCAGACAACATACTAACATTGCCAGACAGGCCTTAAGACATTAATACACGAATTTTATTCGTCTATTATCCAATACTCCAATTATTTATTATCCAAACTCCAAAAGAGGTTCATAATGAATGAACAAGCTGAGAGCAACAGCAACAGTATAACCCAGAAGCTACAAGTCCACTATGCTTGCCTTGTAGTTCAAGCATTCCAGAAAGGAAGGTACCAGAAAGACGCTGAAGAATCTATAGCAGCAATTAAAACACAAATAAAGGAAAGAGGAAATTACGATTGATAGATTTTGATATG
The DNA here is from genome assembly GCA_020745705.1 of Hemiprocne comata. Classification (NCBI taxonomy): domain Eukaryota; kingdom Metazoa; phylum Chordata; class Aves; order Apodiformes; family Apodidae; genus Hemiprocne; species Hemiprocne comata. The sequence continues at coordinate 73,119,081 of CM036616.1, read as the reverse complement.
CAGGCATACACATTACATATAATCACAGTAGATTAAACTCATAGAGGACTTGCACTTCAATTCTTTTTTTCCCTGATCAGTTCTAATACACTAAAGCATATGTTAAATAGTCCCCATATGAGAAAAAAATAGGCTGCTTTATGGACTTTCAAAACAGATACTCAGAGACCAGCTATTTTTGAACCTGCCTTCTTCACATTACTAAGTTGCAATAATAATGTTTTGACATGCATTTTTCACTGGATAAGTGCCTTAAGGTTATAGCTTCCATATGATTTTAGGTTGCTTTTTCAGTTAATATATTCTCATCTGTCATATACAAATGTATTCATGTGCTAAATTGTTTACTTATTAGTGATTTCCTTTATATGTCAGTTCATGCTTTACTACTGAAATGTTCAATGGCAAAGCCACACAGGTCTTTAACTGAGCTGGGAAGAACTGTTTCCAAAATGAAAATGACAAAACTCTTAAGAGTTAACTAACAGAGGTTTTAACAGTGAATCTACTGAAGCCAGTATAATACTGTTCTTTGATTAAGAAACTGATCCATCACGTTCTAGAGCTAAGCACAGGACTTTAAACTAAAACATTTCCCACTGTGTATTACAGAATTGCTTTTTTAAAAATCTATAAGCATACATAGGTGACACAAACTGCCTCTAATAGCATCAATGCAGAATATGATTTCAGTACTATATTGACAGAAGGTAAAAATGCCTTTATTAGCACTAGTAATACTAGGATTTGATCTGTTCTCTTTTTTTTCCTTTGGTGTCAAATCTAGGGGGTAAAGTAAAGCCATTTTCCCAACTTAGATGTTACCATCAGAGTTATTCCTATGGGACATACTTAGCTGCTACCAGCCAACTAAAAAGGAATCCCTGACTAATTCCTGAAAATAAATCTACAACACATCTTGTTGGACCAGTGTAATTGCTACTGGCCTGACTAGAAAAAAAAAAAAAAAAAAAGCTTAAAATTTTAACAACATGAGCTTAAAATACCCAGCTTTTTAAAATCAGCAGTAACTGTTGCATTATCTACTGACTCTGTAAGTTTATATAGTATATATTACATCTATTGGTTTGTGTAAGTTTGTAAACTATCTCCCTTAAACGCCTTTTACTTTATTTTCACAACCTAAAATATTCATTCCTAAGAGAACAGTTTTTGATTTTGCTCTCAGCACGCAAACACTTTTTAGCAATTTATCTTTTCCCAGTTTTGAGATGTATAAAGATTATTGTCTTCTTTCATTTAAAAGGTCACATTTAATTAAACGCTCAAAGTTGTGGTGATACACAGACCCTGACAACACACTTAATAAGGTCTTTACATCCCCCAAATCTCTGACACTAGTTGATCGTGAAATTGACACAAATTGATCAATGGCCCCAAGTAATACGACCAAGTCAATGCCTACAATTATTCTCAGAATTACCATATTAATTTACACACTCTATTGTTATTGTTTTGACTATAATAAAACTTAATGGCCTCCAAAAATACCAAAGTCTGATGCTAGCCCCGTAGCTATGTATAGCTAGATTTCAGTCATGCACTGTTGCAGATCTCATAGCAGAAGCTATGGCTCATGTTAGTTACAGAAAATGTTAAGCTTTACTAGGCTTTGTACAATAGTAATAATGTTGTGCTGGGTCTGGCTGCAATGGAGTTAACTGTCTACCAGCAGCTCCTATGATGCAACATTTTAGATTTGTGACTAAACCAGTGTTGGTATCACACCAGCTGCCACCAAGTAGCACTTGCACAGTGTTAAGGCCTGCTCAGTTTCCCATCCTGATCCCTCAAGAAGTAAGGGGGGGACACGTCTGGGACAGACGACCTGAACTGACTAAAGGGACATTTCAGACGATATAACATCTTGCACAAAAATAAGAACAGAGGGGCATGGGGGATTAGTCTGACAGGTAGCCATGGCTTGGAGACTGGTTGGGCATTGGTCTACATCCCTTATGTTGTTTTCCCCTCCTGCCTTCGCTTATTAAATTGTCCTTCCTTCAATACATGAGTTTTCTTGCTTTTGCTCTTCCTATTCTCTCCCCAGTTTCGCTGTAGGTAGGGAGTGAGGAAGCAACTACATGATGTTTAGCTGGTGGCCAGGGTCAACTGACTACAAATGTATAGAACAGTACAACATACAGAACAATTCTACACAAAATATTTTGTATGCAGTTCTATATCCACTTGTTTAGCAGACTGTGATGGTGTAAGGATGTGAACCAGAGCATTACACCAGAAATGAAATGGGAAATCTTTTCTGAAACAAGGTTAGTTTCCAAAAAAAACCAAAAGTAATGTGAAGATGTTGTAGCTGTTTGTGGAAAACAAGATCTGAATTTCACAGAACTGAACGGTGAGTTTAAAGAACTCCTCTACTTTTGCAGTACAATAGTTACTGCTGGCCTAAGGTCAGGGTAGATCCTAGTGCTGTAAAAGGTTGAGAAAGGATTACCACCCCAAATAGCTTATGATCAGCAACCCAAAACACCAGGAATGGACAAAGTGACACAAAGAAATGACATCAAACAATGTTTCAGCAGCTGAAAGAAACATCCACGTTTCTTCAGTTCAAGTAGTTACTTGGCCCTTATTGCCTCTTTAAAAACAACTTACAAAATACTTTCAATAATAATGTTTAAACTGATGTCACAGCATAATTACTGCATGTCAGAGAAAGTAAAAACTATTTTATAGTGATTTCATTTTTTATACATGTACATTTATATTCAAATTACCTCATCTAGCTCCTTCACTTGAAAAAATGCACCTTCTAGGCGTAACTTTTTTTCAGTTGGAAAAGGGACAAAAGCATAGACAAGAAATAAAGACAAGATGGACCACTGCAATCGATTTGTCTGGACAAGGGCTAGAACATGCAGCATTCTGACCCATGGGAGTAAGTCAGCCTCAGAAGGTTAAGTGAATCCTTAAGATCCCCAGACATCACATGTGATTTCAGAGACTTGAGCGGATGCCCTGAAAGAAGAGTGTAAAGGCATAGGGGGGATATAGACCAGTTTTATTTTCCTCCACCAACTTCAGTTTTGAGTACTGACCAAGAATGCTATTGCCAAATATTAAAGTGGTAGTAACATACTTTTTACCAATGTCACGCATTTATAAGGTGGTGTCTCGGTTTTATTTACCTGTCTTGAGCCAATGTTTCTGGTCTACTTTTAAAATTTAGAAACATAGGTGTTCAAGCTAGGTGGCTTGGCTCTTTATTTCTACATATTTGGAATTTAAAAAAATAAATTAATTTAAAATTAAATTAATTTGGCTTTTATTATCTTTTAAATTAAGAATAAAGTAAACAAACAAGCCGTAAAATGCATTAAAACTCAAAAAAACCCAAAAAGATACACTCAAGGGAATATCAGAGTGACAATATTACCTAAAAGCTAGCAGAGCTCTAAAGTTTCAAAGGCTAATTCAATAAAGAACTGAAAGGGAGAAATACATCCAGTACCTACCTTTTTAGGTACCAGATTGATATATATAATTAAAAAAAACCAACAATCTTATGTCTATTGGCACTGAGAATAGTGCTCACAGCTTCACAGAGATCACTGGAAGATGATAGCACACAGTGCTTGGAAGAAATGCCTCATTTGATGACCTTTGAAAGACCTGATGAATTCCATTTTGCATAAAGATTGAGCAATTACAGTACATACACACAAAATAAAGCCATACGGCAGTTACATCTACAACTTGATTTTTCACATCCATTAAAACAGGCAAATCTGAACACACATGAGCATAACTAAGTATCCAACAGATATGATCTGAAAAATTACTTGAATCAATTTAAAATGCCTAAAAGTGATTTAAAAACCAGCCTCTTCTATCTCTGTGGCAAAAGCTATCTTCAGTTTGTAGTCCAGCATCCTAGACCAACCCTGGCTTCTTCATGGCTCTGAGCTACGGGTGACAGACTGTGAACTAGAAAAGGTGAGAGGTGAGTTCAGTAATATCCCAAACCTAACTATAGTAGGAACATCTGGGAAAGTGTAGACAGATTTGCACAGTACTGTTTTACAACTACTAAAGCAAAACCCTCTGCGGCTTTCCCTTGAGTCACACCAGTATAAAAGGGCCTCAGGATTTCAGTGTTTGAACATGAAAGTCAGCTTCCTGTCATTTAGAACTGCAGATCCAAAAACCAGTTAAAAGGCAACAGGGAAGAAGAATTTTAAGGTACAATGACAGAAATAAGAAACTGTGTGGCATAAAATTTGATAATCAGATTCCTATCACAGGCAAGACTTTACTTTGTACTAAAATACCAGTTTAAACTGTGTTATTTCTGCTTGCCATAGGAGAACAGAGGGGACAAAGTCTCACTTGGCTAGCAACTGTTTACATACTGTATTTCTCCACATTTCTCCAAAATACCTTTGCTACCTATCTCATCCTACACCCTCTACCAAAATACCATTCATTCTTTATTCAAAGCCATTGAAAACAAATTATTTCTTTATAACAATTTAATTTCAAGTACAAAATTGAGAAGGTTCTCTTGACTGCATTTTCTAACCAGCTCCAGGTGCAGAAAACCATAGTGTAGAATATTAAAAATATTTCAACCTATATTTGACATTTATAAAAAAAAGGATACTGAATATACTGTCCTAAAGATAGTTCCATTTATTTACAAGTTAATAGAAAAGCGACTTAAGTAATGGCCAGTTTTTAATTTTAGATAGTTTTCAAAACAAACCATATTTAAACAAAGATGCAGCAACAGACTTATTCTGGCCAATTACAATGTAGTTTATATTTCTGTAGAGAAGTACACAATATATACTTAAAAGTGTACTTACATGTTTTAAAATTCCCTTTGTGATTCAAAATCAGGGTTTTCTATGTTACTGGTTAGCTTTTTCTCTTTTGCTTTTCTAATCCTCTCTCGATAACTGTATAACTACGACACTTTCATTTATGCCTGAAATCTTATCTTAAAAATCTGTTTCTTTTCATAGCATTCTTTGTAACACGACTTTAGGCAGAATGAAGCCCCTCTCAGGGCATCAGCTGGGCACCTCACTAATAGAACATAGAGCAGATACTTACTGATATGAGGGACATTTGGTCATATATGATATTACAGCTTTACAGTAATCTAATCTCTCCTGCACATTAAGCTTTAACTGTAAAAAAGTTGTAGACCCAGATGTTTTCAGACTGATGCTTTTTTTTTTCAAGTATCAGCAAACTGCATAGTTTCCACTGTACTGTTGCTAAATTTTCAACACAAGTACCATGTTATGTGACATATAAGAGGGAAAAAAAAATAGTTTTCTTTATAGCAGAGAATGAATTGAAATATGTATAATCAGCATGGGATGACAGGCAGAATATTTCTGTCAAAATATATTGGTTTCTAAAATTATATTTATGTGAAATGGGCAATAATAATAATTTAAAGTCCTATTTACTTCAGCATTTAAGTCCTACCTCATTTACATTAATTTTTTCCCTGCTGTAAATTCTTTGGTTTCAACAGAATTACCTCTGATTTACACAGGTGCTAGCAAAACTAGCATAATTCCTTTAAGACATCATATATTACAGTTACTTACACAGAGGAAAAAAAACCAAAAAACCACTGACAAAGATTACAGCTTTACACATGTGTAGTAAGAGATGCCTGGGATCTCAGGGAGTTTATTATCTGAATAGTTAGGGCAGACAAAGTCAGTTCAGTTCTACTGGACATGGCAAACAAAGAATATTCAGGGCAGACCAAGGAATACTGAGGTGAAGCAACACTCCAAAGGTCACATAGCAGGTCAGTGACCACGATGTGAAGAGCACCAAGATTTCCTGATACTCAGTTCTGTGTCTGAGCTTACGCTATCTTTCTGCAGAAACACACACAAAGCATAAAAACTATACACCAGATGCCCTGTGTTAGACCACTGTACTGCTGAAACAAACATGTTTTTAAACTAATTTAAGAGGTCAGCTCTGACATTCCTTACACCCTTAAAAAAAAAATAATTCATAGATCTTATCAACTGTGCTTTTTAAAAATACTGTAAGTTCTATTTTTTTTATGTTTTTACCCTCTCAAAGCTCTCCACACCCCTCTCTAGCTTTTTTGGCATATTTGTTGTGGAATCCTCTCAACTGCCATCTTGTTACTGTGGAGTCTTCACAAGGCTCTGTATATAGGTGCTTTCTGTTCTCTGTGCTTCAGTTTGCCTTCTTCATAATCTGATCAACATACATTGAACAATTATTTCTACACAAACCCTTAAATAAATTATTACTGGAGACCTTTCTTCTCCTTTCCAAGTTTTGCTACTTTTCCCATTATTTTGCATAAAAGTTTTCCAATATTTCAGGCCCAGAGCTTTTACCGTGCATTTTGCACTCATGAGTTCATCCCTCAAGTCTTCCAGTTACCTCTTTCTCCAGTCAGTGTCATTTCTGTCTTTTAGACCAAACTGGCCATTATCTTTAAACTAGGCTTCTTTCTAACTATCTCCAGCTTACGCACAGGGTTGAGTATCAGCTTTAAAAAGCAGTTTCTCCAACCCATTTAAAGGAATCACAGGTGGATCTGTAACTGTTCGGTGAGTGGACTTCAGAGTTTACAGGTAGCTCCCAGCTGAGCCTGTTGCACTTTCATTCTCTGGAAAACTTAGACGATTTTTTTTTTTTCCTGAGGCAGGAAAGGAAGTTATTTTTGAGTTGGTGAAAAAAGTTCCCTGTTCAGCTCAAGCTTGTTGGATCCGCTCTCTTAGTGGCTACTACTAGAGAGTCACAGTCTATTAGAATGGTTCCCAGACACTGTAAGAAAAATGAAAGCAGCACTAGTATCAAAAAAATCACCTGTGTAAATCAGACACACATTTAGACTATTCATGAAATGTATGTGTGCAGCTACAGAAACCTGACATACCCTAATATAGATGGGGATATAAAAAAAATCAATATATTTTGCATCTGTTATCATCTGTACCTATCATAGTAAAAAACTGAAGTGAAGTGCTATACTTCTAAGTCTAAAAAGCAAAGAGAAAGTAAAGAAAAGCTTTTCAAAATCTGTTTATTCTTCCTTTTTAGTAATCAAGATTTTATCCATTAAGACATCTACATTATATGCTGGTCCTGACACACTATATGCATCACTAACCATATGCCTTCTGTAAACTGTAAGAGTTTAGCCATTCACTTCATTCATTGAAATTCAGAGGGACTATTATTCTGTTTACAGTCTAATAGATATTCACTGTCACTATTCAGGCCCCTGATTCAATTTGCCTAAATCCCAGATGCAGAGTAATCCTGATGGAGATTAGCTTAATTTATCATCATTTTCTTCTCAGAACCAAGAAAGGTTGGTATTTCATAATAAAAGCTGTGTTTGTCATGTTTTCCTAAAGCAGGACACATAGTGAAAAAGAAGCAATACATTTCTGATTTTTTTAATTGTAAGATTTTTTTCAGTTACATAAATTTTGCTTTGCTTATAGGACTATTCTCTTAAAGATGTGTGTTCTGCAGATAAGAACACTGATTCTCATCAGACTGGAATACAACCCTGTAACCAAACATTATGCTGATTCTGACTGAACACAGATTGGCATACTCATCATCTACTTCACACAATACAAAATAATCACTCTGGGTATACTTTTCTAGGTAAAGTGTTGACAGTTTGGACTGTAATAAATGAAATATACTTATCTTTTGGCTTTAAAGTGTTCCCAATGGCAAACATTTGTTAGCAACCTGAAGTCATATTAAGGTGTCCACTTTCAAATAAAAACTGACAGTGCTGATTTATGTGATACTATCTGCTGTCATTTGCAAAATGTCCCTGTGACCCGCTGAAGGAAACTTTGTTTGATCAAACATTAGTTCCAAATTGGCACGGCTGATACACAAGTGTGTCAGCTTTTCCAGAAAAAACACTTACACCTGCACAGAAAACTACAGTTCTATTTCAATAAAAAGTTAGTCCAGTTTTGTCAGTTACAAAATTTTGCAATTACCTATTATGTTTAGCATTTTTAGATGAAGAAATAAATGATCATTAAAATGGCATCTAGCATCTGATCTGGGTAACCATATAAAAAAGATGCTATGCACACCCTGGCCCTTGAAGAAGCTGGAGCAGTAGTACTGCCAAGAAAACTGAATACACAGGATTTGAGAATACACTGACCTATGAAGAACATTTTTTACTGTGTCACCATAACTGGAGAGTTCTGAGAGCCCCATGCAAGGATTTACTTCTATCCAAACAAATAACTTTGTAGCTGGAGGGACAGGCAGTAGCAGCGTGCTCATGTTGCTCTCTTGTTGGAAAGGAGCTGATAAAAATCAACAGAATATTTCTCAAATATGTGAGCCCTCCGGCTCAACTACAAATTATCTTTATTTCTTTTTTTCAAATTATTTTTTGCTTATTTTGCGATAAAAAGCGAAAAGGACATCATCTCCATATGGCCATTCTGAGCAAAATAGGTTTTCTGGCAATGCTCTATCTTACCCAACACAGAACAGTTCTAGAGAAAAAGACAATGATGGTAAACAAAGGAGTTAGCCAAATTACAGGAATTTTTTAACATGAAAGTGGTGAGTCATTAATTAGACATTTTTTTGCAGGAAGAAGTTTCATGTGATATTTTTAATTAGCACTGCCAGTCCCAGCACTGGCACTGGCAGTCCCATCATCTCTAGCCTGCAACCAAGTAATCCTATCCTTGCTCTGACCCTCTGTGGTATACATAAGCTGGTGCTCTGGGTCTTCAAAAGGTTAACTGCATTTTCATGAGCTAGCTCACAATTGACCCATATAATGTTTATTATGACATTTCATAAGTTGAGGAAGGAGGAAGTTCATAGGGGCAGAAATGAGCAGTGAGGGTCACTCGGAGGTGGAAATTTTTAACAGAATAACTTATCTTAAATTGCATATTAAACTACAGCCCAAGATAGCAGTGAGAAAATATGCCATGGCAAAATTGATGCCAGGATTCAAGGTAAACTGCAGAGATGTAAGAGAGACTTGGATATAAGGTAGGTTGACTGAATGTCAGATGACTGGCAGAACATCACTCAGCCAAACAGAGGAAGAATAAGGCCTCTGACACGTGTGGCTGCACGTAGCTGTATGTCAAACAACTGAGCAAGAAGAAAATGCACCTATCTTAAGCCCTGCTCTGAGAAGCAGGAACGAAGGCAGATGTCTTAAGAGAGTCAGTGTTAGATCCCCAGGTAAATCCACTAAGCTTGCCAAGTAAACTGCCACGGGTCTTGATTTTGGCAGTCAATTCTATCAGATGGTTTTACTGGAGACCTATCAAGAACAATGCCAGAACACACCAGATGTGAACTGCATTTCAGTGGGCATCCTCTGTGGAGGGCACACAAGTCCCAAATCACAGAGGCATTATGGAAGTGAGAAATGCACTCAGCTGACTTTGAAGCTTTCAGCCGCCATCACTTATTTATTAAAGCCACAGCTGAATACAGGTGCCTTATCAAAACTTAAAAACATTTTCTTCAAGGTCAGAAAAGTTCTCACATTTTCACACTCAGACAGAGGTCATTACTGCAGATTAATTTATACAAATGAGTTTTGATGATGTGCAAGTTGAATGGGACAGACAACACTACTGAGTTTTGAGCTTACAAGGCTCCATAACAGCAATATGAAGTCAAAGTACACATATGGTTATGCAGGAACACAGAATTCCTGCAGAATTAGGCAGGATTTTGGACAGTTTCATAGCAAACTAGCATGCTGTATCCTATTTTCAATAGACATCCAGTCAAGCAGTTTTTATGTATAGCAGTTTTTAAACTTTATCCAATGGGCATTTTCTGTATATGTTGTCACAGTTACTACAAACACAACAAAAAACATTTTGCTCTGGTTGTTATGCTGCACATACTGGCTAGATCCACCTGATAGTGTAATAACTGTTATAGAAAATTCTGAACAATGGAATGCTATAGAAGGATGCATAGTTGAAAGAGAATTTAGGCTGCTGATGGAGCTGAATGGGATGAAAACACGTAGCTTTATAGAATGAATCTAAAACACTCTCAGAGCCACCTACCCCCTCTTGCAGCTAGTTTGTGTTCTTCTGTGACAAAAATGTTTTGTTTGATGTAGCTTAGCTTACAGTTACAGCCTTACTTTTGTTATCATTTACTAGTCTTCATAAATGCCACAGACAAATTTTATCAGGATTTGAGATCTAATTCTGTGAGAATGTTTAAAAATTAAGTTTAGCTCCGATCTTTACAGAAGTCTAGAAGCACCTAAATTTCATGAATGGCTTTTCAGATCAGCTGCACAGTCCATTTTTAATCCATTGAACATATTATTGATATCGCATAGCCTACATTTTTCAATCTGAACATCACAGTATTCAGACATCTAAAAAAACAGTCCATTAAAATGAATAGTAACCTTTATCAACTGACTTGTACTGCATTCCAGAAAAGATACCAGATTTGCTCAAAGCAACTTATTTTCCATAAAGCCATTTGAAGAAGTTTAACTACACTCCTATGCTTTATTATTTTAATAATTTAATTTTGTATCAGATTTTCCTTATTTTAGCCAGAAATGAGGCCAGACTCGCTGGCCTAAAAATACCTAACCTGACTGTCTTTTCTGAATATCAACTCAATTTTAGCATTCTTTTAGACTCATGGCAGTGTTACAGTACATATACACTTACTTTGAATACTTATTCAAAATGAGGACCTGCAAGGGAAAAACTCCCTAACCAGCCTTACAAAGTTGTTAACTGTAAAAGTTCTCAATTTAAAAATTTCTCTTCTCTCTAGAAATTGTTTTAAATCCTCCATTAGTTACCCATAGTGTAGGGATGTTTCATGACCTTCATATAACATCAGCCTACTTCCTTCCAGATACAAATCAGAGATATTCATACCATACTTCTGTCTTTATAGAGTTACAAAGTTGTTTTATCTAATAATAGGTCATATCCACCCTATAATAGCTATCTTATTATTACTACATTTCTAAATCTTGTCCCTTTACTGTTGTTCTTGGACTTGCGACCCACAGATTTCATCTTGGTATCTTTAGCCTCTTCTCCATACTCTATTCCTGCTCATATTTTCAGGTTATTATCTGTAATCCGTTTTCCATATTCTTTATACAGCCTTTTACTTCAAACTGTTGTGTTCTCTTTCCTATTAAACTGCAATAGAGATTTATAAGAAGATACACCCAAATTATGGAACTGCATTTTTTTTTTTTGGTTACTTAGTAAACTGCTAAAGTGCACAATTTCTATTCATATTTTATACCAGCCTATATCTTCCTTCTAACAGCTTTGGAGACATGCGCTGCTTTGCATCAGCCTGTTTTGGGTGCCCTGCTTGTTCCCACCAAATGTAATTCAGGACATAAAACCTGATCCCTATACCACACTCCAGCAAAAATAAGTCCATTAATGACTTATGACATGTTGGATCCAGCAACTTTTGCTTGTAATTATTTCTTCCACTATTTTTAGAAAATATTACTAGATTTTACTATCTAGCAAGTTTAGTTACTTGCGTAAGTGTTCCAAACTGGGCTTCCACTAGCAATGCAAATGCTTTATCGGATATTACAAATATGTGCCTAACTAGTAACTCATCATACCCTCTAATTTGATCCAGTGATGTATATCAGACTTCTACAGAAACCTCTCGCCCAGGTTTTGTAACTTAGTGTGTTGGTCCAAAATGCAAGATCCTATGGTTCTGAGTTATCAGTAACTCTAAAGGCAAGTTACAGTGCCTGCTAAAAACAGAAAGAGCCACTCTCTTCTCTGAAATTCCTCTGTTGTCCTGTTATTAAGTGTAGCTATTATTTAGCAAAGCTGAAATGATTTCATTGTTGTATGTTAATAAAATAACTATATAATGTCATGAGAGACATGCAACGGCTAGAAAAAGTAACTGAATTCAGTCGATTAATGTGGGCAGCATTACACTTGCACTCAGGAAAAACATAAGGCTTGTGAAGTGATCAGAATAGCGGAAAAAGATAAGAGGGTCACACAAATATGTTAAACAGGTTAAGCAAGAGACAGTTTAAACTTGATTAAACTTGATCACTATACAGAAAAACTTATTTGAGTTACTGAAACTTGAATGAGAACCAAGGTCAGGGGAAAACTGACAGCCACCTGTAAAGGGAGAGTAGAGATGAGACAGACTAGACTTCAAAGGAAGGGGTGGTGCAAGAAGTAGTACTGCTACTTATTGTGCCCCCTTCTTCCTATGCTGGTTACAGCATCAGCTATAAAAGAGGTGTTTTAACAGGATTAACTTGGTGTACTACAAAATTCCATTGAAATGCCAAGGATTTTAAACTATATTTTTACAGTGGTACACTGTTAGTAAAATCTGATTTCAGATAACTTTTTTTTCCATAAATATTTAGTACCTAACTAAATAAAGAAGTCTACTGAGTAATTCCCAGTTCACTAATATTTGACTTACAGACATGTTTATTTTCAAAAAATCTTTTTGCAAAGGAACAGTAGTCAGCAAAAATGTTACTTGAAATATGCATGCATATTGTTTTATCCAGGGGAGAAACTACGTATTTAGCTCTATTAGCTAATTATTTTTATTATTATTTATAGAGAAACTACATATTAACATTCTTTTCACATACAGTATGACCATGTATATGCTAATGAATATCCATGGTAGCTAACAGAGAAGCAGTCATCTTATTCAACAAAGAACAAGGTATCATAATAGCTGCTAATAGGTGACTTCCCTCATTACAGCTGCTTTTAAGAACAAACTTTTCATCATGGAAGTCTGTAAAGTATTAATAGGACAAAGATTTATCTCCTTCGTCTATAATTGTCACTGCAGTTTATTCAATGAAATAATTCCAAAACTCATAGCAGCCTGAAGGGAGACTGAATTCCATCTCTCTGCCACCAGTGACATAAAAGTATTTAAGAAAAAAAAATAAATAGGTACTACACTAGATTAATTCAGACTTTCCCATACTTAGCCAAAAATAAGCATGCAGCTATGGAGAGAACACTCACCTCTTCCTCTTAGAAGAAACATTCTGTATTAGAAGAAAGCACATTTCCTCCCCATGAAGAGGAAAATAACAGTTTGTTCAGGAATAGGCAAGATTGTTCTGAATCACAGGGCACAGGGATCAGTTTTATACCACTTTCCCAAGATTAACAAAACAGGGCAAACAGAGAATAACTCATTTTTTAAAGACAAGGCATATTTTTTCCATTGACGTCAACAATAATTTTCACCTTCAGCTTATAAGTTCTCTGAATTTAGGATTTTAAAGCACATTCAACACTGTCCAGTGTTTTTTCATAACGAAGTTGATGTGAATTTTGCAACTGAACTGAACGTGGGATGGAACCAGGCCAATGACAGAGGTCCGAAAACTGCCACGTAGAGTGACTTGTTATCTGATGATGAAAGAAAGAAGGTAAGATACACAAGTATTTGAGTATTTGAGAATGTCAATCTACAGTGGAAAGTTATTAATGAACAGATAACTATATATGCCTTCTTTCAACAGTGCATCAAAATGCCACTGTTCTTTACTTCAGACACTATCAGGATTGCTCAAACAGAAATCGAAGAGTAGAGAAGTAGACCTGTTTCACCAGTCAGCAAGATATAACCTTGTAGGTGTATAGCAGATATGTGCTAAATTCAAGACACATATATACTGAATAGGCATTATATTTCTTAGATACCTAGTAGATATTTCAGAAAAATAAACAGTATTTCAAATATTAAGTTACAAAACATAGATTAGTCTGTGCTGTCGATCTTCAGACTGAAGAGGTATGAGGAAGTGATCTGTATAAGACCACAGGCACAGTTTTACTACATGATGCACTGTAGCAGATTGCTAAGTATTTAAACAAAATAAGAAGACAATGTTCTACATATTGCTTTTAAAACGGCTTTCAATTTTGCATTATAGTGTCTTCTTTATTTAATATTTCTGCAATAAAAAGCACATGTATGTGGAAAATGAGGAAGTCCACACTAACCAAGTGATACGAGTTACTTTCTTAAACATGTTGGAAATTTTTTATCTGCAGAGTAATTTGCTAAACAGCTAAGCACTTTTTCTAGGGAACAAGTACACTGTCGCCCATATATTAAAAGATGGCCAATAAAAATTATGGATGTCTTCAGAAGTCTAAGAAAGAAACCTAGAGCCATTGCCTCTTTCTCCCTGTTTAGACCAGTTCAGAGCTGACACTAGGACAGCATAGGGAGTTGCTCCAGAACAGGTAGTGCAGCAAGGTTTAGCCTTATTTAATCTTTTATATTTTCCTTTCACTTAAGAATACCTTTATTTAGGTGAACGCTAAAAAACAATTAAAAAAAAACCAAAACCACCAAAAAATCAAAACTCAAACCTTGACAAATGTCATGAACTCTTCTACTTTGTCATTGGTGAGCAGCAGTGTCTTCTGCACAGTTTCCAAAGCCTGTCCGCTCTGTTTAGCCAAGACATGTAGTTGTTGAGATGCAGTAGTCTCAAGTTCAGTCATGGCACATTCAGTCTCAATCATTTTGCTCTCTAGATTGGTAAGTTTGAGATCCTGAAATTCATGCACAGAGAAACAGCAGCGATATGATAAAGGCTGATAGGCAGGTATGGTAGAACACAAACGAACGAACAAAACAACCTCCCATACAATGGTCATCATCCCAGAACATTCTACTTGCAACACATAGGGCATGGTGTCCATGTCTCAGCATCTAAATTACAGTTATGTGACAGAATTAAAAGAGAGAAACACATCACTGCTTTTTTTCTTTTTTTTCTCTGTGTTCAAAAACCGTAAGCTGATGACCTTGAAACTTTTCATTTGAAAGTGAGTACAAAAAAGTTACACAGTGGAGCCATCATAACTCTAATATACCTTTTTCTCCAACTCATCTTTAGCCTTGTGATACATCTGCTCATACTGAGACTTCTCTTTTGTAGCTACATCAAGTCTTTGTTTCAGTGAGTAAATGGAAGTTTTTTTGTTCGAACAGTCTTCAGCCAGTGTCTTTACCTGGAATAATGAAAGACCAAGAGCAACTGACTATTAAGATATAAAACTTAAAAATGAAAATCAAATAAAAACTAAGCATACCTATATCGCATAAACATACCTTTATTATACAAATAATTTTACTAAAGTGCCTTTTTCTGATACCAATCTTTATTAAATTTCTACTGCTGATCCAGAAGAGTTTGCACACAATCTTGTTACTTAAAACTTTGACCTGTATTAAGTGTAAAAAAAAGCTCCTAATTTGCAGAGCTATTTGCTTATACATATTTTATTGTTAAAGTGCACGCAAAAAGAAGCAAACCACAATTTCCACTCATTTCTTCTACCAGAGGTAAAAACATTAGTTCAAGCTCAGCTAAGATAATTACTGTCTACAAGTTATAGTTTTTAAAGAATCTTTGATAATTATTACAATTTTGCCATACAATGCTAACACTGATTTTGACTAAAATGAAATAGACCTATGCTCCTAGAAAATCATTCAGCTCTCCTGACAGTATTAATCACAAAGTTTTCCTGACAATATTGAGTAACAGGGAATTTCTTTGATCTTCTACTGAAGATAATGTAAAATTTATCAAGTTGATTTTCCACATGGAATAATCACATTAATGTATGGAATTTGATTACCCGGAATCTGAGAAACGCAGTGCTTAAAATAGACAAACAGCATTAAAATATATCATTCAATTCTCAATCTTTTGTTTAAAAACAAAACCAGGTATTTCTCTCAATTCATACTTCAGCTCCCTCACTTATGGTCTCACTCTCTAGCTGCTGCTTCTTAATAACACTTATTTTTGGCATGGAGGGCAAGACAGTAGGTCTCTCTAGAGCTGGAAGTGCTCTATGACTGCAAGCAGAGATAGTGTTTGTGTTATTCAGCAAGCACTCATATTCTAGAAAACAAAAACTCTTGTGTTTTTTTTTTTGGTCTCAGTCCTGCTCTGGCAGGTGGGTTGGACTTGATGATCTTTAGAGATCCCTTCCAGCCCTAACATTCTGTGATTTCTATTTTGGGGTCATACACTGCATAAGCTCAGAAACAACCAGATGTCATAATCTTTTTCTGGTACTAAAGGCCAAAGCACAATCAATACATTGATCGGCCAATATAGAAAGATGTCAAAACATATGCAAGTTCTCCTAGCTTCAGTGAAACCACCCTAGAATTTTGCAGGAGAAAATCATTTGCAATAGAAATTAAGCTCTACCTACATAGACAGAATTACATTAAGCTAAGAACTGTGAATGATTCATAACATTGCAGTAGAAAACAGATTAACATATTAAAGCATTTAATTACTATAGCCAGGAGAGGTGCATGGACTTCATTAGCATATGTCATGTAAAATCGCTCCTGTTTCAGGTCTACTGTATTTTATGAAATTAGAGTGCATAAAACTGAATCTCACTACTTACAGCATATCCTTGCAACTCAGTGTTCTGAATAATTTAATTATGCCTCTTACGAACATACTTCAAATTATGCTGAATCCATCCAAGCTATCACCATATACTGATCTCATACAAATTATAGTGGAGGAAACTGCACCCTTAAATTAACTGTGTATTATTTGCTTAAAGCAATATATTGAGTCAGTATGTACAGCGTGTTGAAATAACTTCAGTAAATCCAACAGATTTTGCTTTTCCTAACATTAGCAATACCAAGAAGAATACCTTTCTCTCAAGACTTTCTAATGTTTCATTAGAGGTTTTCTCATTTTCTTGATTTGCTTTTAGACGCGTCCTTAAGTCTTCTATTAAATGTCTTTTCATATTAAGGTCCCTCTCCAGTTGAGAAATCCTAGAAGGGAAGAAGTCACACTGCATGTCACTGTTAGAAAATACTGTTACTATGCAACTATTTTAAACAACTAAAACGTGTAAATGCAGCAGACAAACTATTGTTCCTGTAGCTTCAGAGTATTTTTTAAATAAAATGCAATTCTTGCAATTTACCCTGTTCTCAACCATAAAAACCAGTTTCAATTCTCTTACTAAGAAGACCTATTTCTAAATATGCAATTTATTTGTGATTTGCTTTTTGCTGCAATTTATGCTCTAACTTGTCTGATCTTAAATCTTCATAATTCTTACTAAGCTATTGTTAAAAAAAGGCAATTTAATTAATTCTATTTCTTTTGATGTCTGAAGACATCATATCACTCAAACACTATTTTGTACAAAATTATTTTTAAAAAAGAAAGCGAAGGGGGCAAGTCTCCTTTCATCCAACTGAGAAATACACAGAAATACATGAAAAATCTCTATCCCTATAATAGGTCAAACAAGAAAGTAATTCTTAAAAACTGCAAATTCTAGAAATAACATTCACACTGTTTAGAAACCTCAAAAAAAAGAAACTCATGTGCTACAACATAATCACTATCCAATGAGAAAATTTTGCCTTATACAATGCCTCCATCATTACGATAAAATTAATTTTTAAAATAGAAATATAAGCAATACCTGAATATGTTCAGACTTCAAGATTGTTTTTTTTAAAGAAAGCAAAATTAATTTTGGTAATGTGTTCAGGAATAAAACCTTGTTGATACCATGTCAATACCATATTTACAAAACAGGAAAACAGTACATCTTACCAGTGCATTTTTTCCATCTACTGCACATGTATACTAACAATTATATTTTTGTGATTATATGTTATAGTTTATGAAAATACAGCATCTATTTTATAAAGGCAGCATGATAACCAGTAACTCTATTTTAAATTTTAAGTCTTATGGAAGAAGAATTCAGTTTCACTTTGGAACAGAAAATACACAATGTATACGATCTAACAATGTTAAGTGTCCTCGACTTTTGAAATTAACTCATTTCAGATAAGGAAACTGCATTCTTTCTACAAATAAAAAAAATTGAATTGTTAGAGGAGCTAAACTCTAGGACAAGCAAGAAATTCACAGGTACACTAACAGCTTATGTTTATATAGTAAGATAATTGAAGAACAGTATTATGTCAGATCAAGCAGGCAGAATAAAAATCTCAGCTGCATACTTCATGACAATAGATGTGAATTTCAAAATGAGCAGTAAAACTTAATGAATTCAAAGAGAAACAAATACAACTGTCCTTTTGAACTTTTTATGAATATAAGACTGGATATTTAATCTTGTTTAAGCATCTGAACCTTGACGTGTCTCTTAGCCCCTAGGCAAAGAATTACTGTATTTGAAAGACTGTGTTTAACAGTGCTGAGGAATTCATTTAGACTTACATCAAGGATAAAATAGTCTACCCTAGAGCCTGAGTTTTGACTTAAGGTATTCTTATTGAGATACAGATACTGTAGCTAGCTAATCACTCATTAACTTAAAAACACAATTTTAGCATGTATTGTTTCAGTTTCAAAAAAACTCCCTGTAACAGTCTGCAAGACTGCAACAAAAAGAAAACGTTATCTTAAAAATCTGTTTAAGAACGGCTAATGTTGTAACAATGACACATCTGCCACTGGGTGGCACCAAACACAACGGATAGAAGAGGGAACGTACTTCGCTTGGAGTTGCCGAATGCGTTCTTCTTTTTCCTGGACTTCGTTTTTTAGTGACTTTATGGTGGTCGATTGCTTAGTGATTTCATTACTCGAATTCTATATTGAAAAATATTAAAACAATAAAGCAGAGTATCACAGTCAGTAGTAAATCTGTTAGAAATAATGAGCTGTGTTAACTTATAATTTTATAAGTTAACTTATAATTTTATAAGTTAACTTATAATTTTATAATACTATAATTTTATGAAAGTTCTTTTAATTAATTGATACAAAAGGAGCATTCTTATTTTCTAGCAACACTTAAGCAAAAGTACATTATTTGTACAACACAGTGAAAATCAGTACTTTTCCATTGTTCTAACATTATATTATTAACAGATATTCCTCAGGACAACTGCAAGCCCCGTGCACCTAGCAGGACCATGTTTTCTCTTGCATAGCATGGTCAGCTGAAAAGGTAACAGAGATTATAAGAAATAAAACTGGATTTTCATTTGAACTACATCCTTGAATGCTATAGTTCTATAGCACAAGGGGCCCACAGCCCACATTTATAGAGCAACAATTTCCATGAATCCCTTTCATCTTGTGCATTTAGAAATGCAGGACAATCTACAAGAGCAGTTGTTCTTGTGTCCCTTGAAACTCAAAGACATTTCCGTTTGGTCATACTAACACAAATCCTACATTTCAGTAACAAAAAGGTATTAACTTTCAGGCATGTGTAATTCCAGTAAAGAATTAAGACAGGTGTTGGCCTTTCCTGATTGTATACAGTAGGAAGTTTAGAAAAGCCTCAGTTCCTCCATGCAAACACAGATAATTGACCTAGGATTTAAACAGAGTACAAATTAATCACGCTACAGACAGAAAAATATGAAATTTAACTACGTAGCTGTCTTTGCAGCCTGAATTGAATGCCATACCTAAAAATGGCAGCTCAAATATACTGCACGTAGAGATTTCAGAACTCCAAAAGGTGTTGCCAAAAGGTACCTACATGTTAAGCTATGCACAACATATATGGGTGCATATGTGCATGCAGGTTCAGCCACTGTACTAAAGCTTTTTACTAATTATGTATAAACAATAAGCAAACAGATCAGAGATGCTGTAAACAAAGATACTTCAGGAGAATTTCTCTTCTCGGTGCAGACTTGTAACACCTATTAACATTAATGGGAGTATTGTAAGTATCTCCGTGCACCTCAAGGGGAGTATATATTCTTGTGTGCATAGTTAGATGTAAAATATTGTTCTTAATAACTTGTCTAGTCTATTTACTATTATTATAATGTGAGGTATAACCACAAAATTGTTAAAATTATGTATGCTAGCAGAATATTCCCAAGTTTCCTGAGACCTGTTTGTTCAGCTTGAGCTTCATTAGGGTAAAGCACAGCACCCAGTTACATGGTTTGCAAACCAGATACAAACGACTACTTACATGGGCCTCTACACATGCTCAGAGGCACAAACATATGTTTATGGCATTTTCCTTCCAAACTCACCACCCACACATAACACACTTCCTCCTATTGTCAATATAGAAGCAGTCATTACATACAGCATAAACAAATACTGAAAAGATAGCTCTGAGAGAAAACTAACCAACAAAACTAGGTACTTCGATATTTTAAGCTGTAAGTAAAGCTTTTGCTGCTTCCACACTCATTTAGGAGAGTAACTTCATATCACATTTTCAAGGATGCTAGATCACTTGGACTGATAGTTGGCAACTTTTGCCAATACCTTCTGCTAAAAATTATTTGCAGGATTCCACGTTTTGAAAAATTTTTAGGTCAAAATAAGGCTAAGAATTTCAGTAACCTGATTTAAGTAGCTTTTGAGGCCCTTTAATGAAAACTCCCATGCAATTCAGCATCCTGTTAACTTACACTACTAATCTGGATTTGGGGTCACAGACTGTTTATTCTAAATGTAGTTTCTTTTTACATTAAAATTGTAAGACAAGTTTGAGAAGGAATTAAAAGTCATGTTAGTATTTTTGACATGAGATTTATATAGGCTTACTAAATGTTTCCTCTGCTGCAGAAACAAAAAACACTGAGCTTTCAGCAATACATCTTGCAGTTCACATGTAGAAGACAAATAAACCAGGCTTCTAGCATGAGTACTACTCTTAGAATATCTTATGATAAAAAAAAAAAATCAAACACAAAACCCCCATTTTTATTATTCTTACTTTCATAGAGCAACTGACTAATAGGTTTCTGGATAATTAGGACACTAATCTAAAAGGAACAACCCTAATCAACAGAAATTACCACTCACCAGCAACAGAAGAAGGTTAGTCAAACCCAAATCTAAAATCAGCACTCAAGAAGTCAGAGCGTATGGTTTCAAGATCTCTTTCTCATAATTAAAGTAGATCAAACTGTGTGCCTTTTCATGGCTACTCCCTGCTGCCCTCATCTCTTTATCAATGGGACCTACCTTTACCAATCTCTGAATGTAGATGTTATCCATCCAGCATGCTATAGCCAAGATCTGTAATACCATGATACCACATCTCATGCACTAGCACAGCTAATCCAGTACTCAGAGCCAGAGCCAGCTATTTGCTCATGTAATATGGCCTTTTCTTCTAGTTGATCCTTTGGCAGCTGTCTTGCTAGTGTGCTATTTTTTTCTTGCAGCAAGAAGCTGTACCATTTTGACCTCTTCTCAAATATTAAACACAAAATTATGAAAAAACCCCCCAACTTTAAGACATTCTGTTGAACATATATCCCCTCCAGTGAGAAGAGAGTAGGAATTAATGTGTTCCACGCAGGTCACCTGCTGATGAAGCTCTCAGATCAATACAGTGCAGCATCTACATCATCCACATAAAACAGAGTCACTGGTAAATGAAAAATGAACTCATCAATGCATGGGTATTTTCCTAACAGCTATTCTACAAAAACACAAATTCGAAAAGAATGATGCCTCTTTGAAGAAAAGAATAGTAGTGACATATAGACAACATAACACTGTTGCATTATATGAGCTGCCCCATCAGCTCAAATTCTTTGCTTCCCTTTCACTGACATCTACTGCTTACCTCCTTCTTAAAGGAAGCAAGGAATCAACACAGTTCTCATTGAAGTAATTCCATAGCTCTTCCCAAAAAGATGCATTTGATCCTTGTGTGAAAACCCAGCAAGCCTCCCTGTCTAGCCTATTTGATCTGCAAAAATGCCTTAATTGTAAATTTTAATTCCCCTGCTTAAGACTATATTTTTATTTAACATCAAAGGTTATCTAACACCTAAGCTGCTAATCATTGGCTAAGATACACAAATGATACGTATATTTTAGTACACATGTATCTGTTTGACCTAGTTATGAAATACTGTTCATACAAATTATTCTCAGCACTAGATAATCTGTTCTGTCACCTTTAGTTTGCACTGCATCTGTTTCATCTCTAAATCAATGTTCTTTGAAGGAAGTGGTGTGGCTTCACTCCTGCCAGCCGTTTGAGACAGATGTTCTCTCAACTTCAATTTTTCTTGCAAATCTTCCTTCTCCTGTTGCCACTTCGCCAGGTTGGAGGTCAACACCTGTTTTACAGAAGAAATAATCACAATTGCATTCTAAGAATGTTTCTGCTTGATCAGATGAGATGGTTCTCTGGTGCAGAATTCAAGAGGAACTAAACAGTATGTATTATTGGTAATTATATTGCATAGTTGTTGCTTGAATTCTCTAGTCCATGCAAAGACCAAATCCCGCAGGAAAGAGAAGTCAAGTAACATTAAAAGCAAGCAATTTTTTAAAAGGCAAGCTAATTCAATTTTGATTGTACATATTGCTGTTTTTACCATGTCAGGCAAAAATTATCCTAGAAAACTGTAACAGTAGTTACTGTTGAAACCTGTTTACCTAGACCCTCTCTGGGATTCAGCAATGATTTCTACAAAAAGCATGAAGAAATATCAAGGTGTCTTGGACACCAACGCGTATTAAAGGTTGTTAAATGTAAAATCTGTTTTAATGGTGACCACTGTTAAATTGCTATGTTGACAACTGCTATAAAACACGCATCCTTCTCTTGGCTTTTGTTTTGATATTTGTAGGGCTTGTAGAGGTTAAAGCAAAGTGGACCAGCTGCATTAAATATCTTCTGGTTGGCTGGTCTTTACTTGTGTTGTGTTATTTCTTCCCTTTCACACATATACACCATAGCCAGAGAACCACATATTCCATAACCTTGACTCTAGGGCTGAGGTACTTAAGTGGTAAAAGCCAAGCTGGAGCAGGACAGGATAACAGATGTTAGTTGTTTATTCCACTGGGTAGGTCTTACCACCCTATACTGCAGCCAAAACGCTTCTCATTTAGCAACATAAATGCTAAGTCCAATTAGCAGACAAGGCTTGTTAGGGATTTAGTTCAAATAAATAACATGCAAACAAACTCTCAAGTCTTGTTGCACTTGGCTGACAACTGACAAGACTTACTTATTATTTGTAGCAATATATTTAACAGTATCCCTTATAGAGGTAATCTTTTAAATAATTTTTTTAAATTCAAATAATATTGAATGTCGTTCTGCGAAAAGGGGAACTTCTGCTAGTCATTAACTTTCACAAATCTGTAGTCAGCTAAAAGCCACCACTGGCCTAACAACTCTCTGCTCCTTAAGACAGTTAACTACAGCACTATCTAACTATTCCAAAGAAGATTGTAATACGGTAGTTTTATATAAGGAACAATTATAAAAAATTGTATTGAAATCTCTCAAAGGGCAAAAAACCCTTCCTTTGTGAAGAATCTTGGTAAGAAACTACAGCTTGAAATGACTAAATGGGTGCCCTATTATGTGCTGGTACACAAAAAAACATAGGTGTGGGAAAGTTAAAGTCTTTTATTTCCAAGCATTTTATTCTTTAACTAAAAAAAAATATTTCATACTGTTTCATATTATTAGAAAAAACTTTTTATATACATGTGTTTAGATACACATACACGTCCATACTGACCATCTGAAGATGGCATTTATATCCAAATACAACGACTTACAGTCATGTTTATTCCCATTAGCAATTACATGAGACTGCTTGTAGATTTTGCATTAACTTAAAAAATATGGATACAAGTAAATGCATCCTGTATTTACAGTCAAAACTCAAAACTGAATTTCACACTTAGGTGCATTTACTAAACCCAACAGGCAGTTTACATATGTATGAGATAAGTCCTGTTCTTAGCAAAGAGGGTTATAGTCTTTCCATTCTCTTCTGTGACTGCTGTCATTATTGAACAAGAGATAAATAGTGTTAATGTATTTTCTAATTGGCCATTCCTGAATTTGATATATTATTCTCACCATTAATACAGTCCGAGTAAAAGACTAATTTATTTTAATAACCAAAATTAGTAGTAGTACAGAAAGATATAGTATAAAAAGACAGAAGGATTAGGTTAATTTGTCCAGTATAGCCTGTATTTCTACATGCAGAATTTCATGATTCAGTGTCTCTCTAATAAATTATTCATAAAAAGAAAAGCAAAAAAAAAAAAAAAAATCATAGCTAGATCAATATCTCTGATTAAAATTAGAAATGCCCTTGTATCTGTCCAAGATAGCTCATGACTCTCAGAAGTTTCTTAGGCTATAGCTGCTGCCAGAATGCATCTAGTCTAAAATGCCATGATTGCAGTAGCCACATTCCACACAATGAGCACAAATACATTGAAAAGGAAAGGGCTTTAATAGGACAGGTGCTAAAAAAGACTATGTTGGTTACAGAATCTACTTAAGTAAGGAGGTAGAAAAAGATTACTTAAAATATGAAACAGCACCAGAACTACAGGGGTGAAGTAGTATATGATGCACAAGACAAACACCCCCCCCGGTTGCAAAAGCAAACAATGATAGAAATGCAGATGCAATCAGAGATATTGAGTGGGTTTCTTAACAGCTCTGGAGACAATGTAAATTGTGTTAGAGGGCTGATAATTCTATTGCATTACTCTTGTGTTTGCAATACATTGAAAGGGTGTTGGAAATTCTATATAAATCTATGTAGGAAAATCAGCCCCCATGCCCTGGCAAGATACTTATGTGGAACAGATATTTCTTGCATTTACTTACTTAAGAAGCAAGTTCATTACCCTGCTGTCCTTGAGCATTTGCTAAGTTTCAGGTCAAGTCTTTTGTTCTTTCTTCTTTTTCAGGCGCAGGGTTTTTTTTGTGTGTGTGCGCTACCATGCACACAAATCCTGAGTGACAGAATAAAAAGGATTTCCTCCAGGGGAAGAGGTCACCAGGATGAAAGCTAGAATCTTAAACACCAGCTAGACCAGATGTTGGCAAAGGCTGGCTACCGCTGTTCCTCCACAATGTAGCGGCCTTTGTCTGCTGCACCTCCTCCAGAGTGTTTTGGCTTAACAGATGTTTATGGATTCAATATTTTAACATCCATCTATCTTAATCTCCTTGCTTCTGGTATACTCGTGACACCCTGTTCTGCTGTACACAAAGGGATAAGTGATGAAATCTCAGTTTCTAGGTAGTCAATATAAAATTTCCAGTGACTCAGCAAGGCTTTTTACCATAAGCCCTCTGCTCAACACAACAGCTATGATGAAGGCCCAGTAGATTAATACAGGAAGATTCTGGAAAGGTCTAATACTCCGTGGCACCACAAACACCCTGTGATGAGCTTCTAACTCAGTTTATGGCAGAGTCACCCTCCTACTGCAACTGGCATGAATGAAAATGGTATTTCTGTTGGTGGTGGCTGATACTGCGTTGCCACCATGGTACATGTTTTCATACATTTATATTTGCAGAATATATTGTACACAAGGTATTTCTAGGCAAAATTATAAAATAGGATGTAAATAATGTATTTTGAAATCCTTTTAAAGCAATTAAATAATCTTATTTTACTACTTATTTTGCAATAATACTAGAACTGATTTAAATATCCTAAGAGGTGTAAAAATCGTATCTGCTATGAAGATTCACTTCCTAAAATCCTGGCAGAGAAAAATGTTACAATGTGCAAGAGATGTCGTGTGAGAAACCTGAAATCAACATATCCCTTTTTCTTTTCTCTAAGAGTAGGTAACAAAATAAATTTTCTTCATGCATAGCTCCTATACCAAGTTTTATTTTAAAACCTAACAGTGCTCATCTGAATGCTTTAAACAGAATGTTATTTTCTCACTTGATCAAGAGAAATATACAAGATAAGCTGTACTTGTTGCACACATAAACCAGGAAAGAACTTTTAAAAACATGTTTGCAGGCACACAGTTAGGTATTTCCGATTTTACGTGCTCTATCAAATGTTATTATAACATAATGATAAACCTATTTACAACACCCAAGGCAAAATTTATTGAGTCAAGCCCACTAATCTTGATCCTGTTCTCTTGAATCACAGCCTACCCTCTGCCTCATGGTCACAGAAAAAAAGCTAAAACTAATACAGATGTCATGTAGCTATCTGAAAATACAAAAAGATATATACCAGACTAAAAAGAGAAAAAGCAAGTAACTCCAGATCATCAGTGAAAGTTTTTTCATGCTAGTCCAGTAAGTGGTTGATTACTTAATATTCCAGACATGAAGATAAAACATGTAACAGAAGTCTTTGGTGACTTAATATCCTGTCCCTATATTGAAACAAAGACTCCCAAAAGAAAGAACAAGTTCTAAAATGTAGAAGTTATTTGTCATATATTCTTCTGAAATTTTAGTAAAACCCACTGTATCACTGAGTTATGTATTTTTTTTCAGTCAAATGCAGCTATCAGCAGCTCACTGTTTCACAAAATGTCAAGTAAATGAAGGTAATATAGAGGACTTTTTTTGCCAGTGCTTTAGCTAGTTGTTAGACTTCAGTAGCCTTTAGAGACCATTAAGTACCCTTTGGCTAATTGGCCAATGGTAGATTAATCCTCTTTTTATTCTAGCAGCACTATTTTAACACCCTTTGCACTCTGTCAGTGCAGTATCTGAATGACAAAATAATATTGTGCATGAATAATAAGCAGAAAAGTTAAATTAACATTTCATGTTTCACATGCCATACCTATATGTCAGGAAAAAAAAAACCCACCCTCTTCTAAAGCCACTGACATTCAACTTGTTTAAAACAATCTCATGTTGACATCTTGCTGAAGTGGATCTTCCTAATTACTGCTAATTGCCTATCAAGAAAAAAAAAATCTTTCCTTGAAGTGCAGTTGTCTAGTATAGATGAACATAGCTCAAATGTGCATAGTAAAGACAGGCATGACACTTGAGGTGTGCTACATTATTATGAGGTCATACTAAATATGGTTTGCAATGAACAAAGCAGCTTTTAAGGATGTTTAAAGCACTGAAAATGTCAGTCTCTCGTGAAGTGTTTAAATTAGCTCCCAGCAGAGAAATACAGATATCAGCATGCAGATAAGAGATATTTCTCAACTCAAGTATTTTATTAAAGAAAGAATACAGTCACCCTATTGATAATGTCCCTGTAACACAACTGAAATTCATCAGCTTTATAAAAAGCAATATTTACACTGTAATCTATGGAATCACCCTTTCACACAAACAAATTATTCAGCTATTATTGGGAAAACAGTTATAATCACTAACAGATAAAGACTCTTATCAAAGTCCTTGAATGTCCTCTCAATCATGCACAAGTACTGACCTGAGTAATCACCGTTTATAGAGGGCTATTTACTGTATAAGACTTCATAAACAAATGTTATATTTTTCATTTTAATTCAATTATTTTATAGATAATTTATAGATAAATTCATTCTAGAACTTATAAGTCTGGTATCACAACATTTCATCAGGCTACAGCATCTTCTGAAATAATTTAAAAAAAAAAAAAAATCAATAAAACCGAGCAGATACATCCACTTTACATTGTGCTCTGCTTTGTTTTTTTCATTTTGTAAAGAATGATAATACCACATAGATTAAGACCAGAAGGCAAATATGTATTCTAGAGAAACACACAAACACTCATGTATAAATGAATGGGAGATATACATTCTGGGCCAAATTCTCCAAGAAATCATCAGCTGTTACAAACAACAGACAAGTCCTAGTACAGAATTACATACTGTGAAATAAAATATTTTCAAAGAAATGATGGAAAATGAGATTAAATGTTGTAATAATATAGGTAACAACTTTTCTTATGAAAATGCTTCTGAAACATGCAATCTGTATAATGCTAATACCAATTCAAAGATATGGGTTTGACCTGCAGCAATTCCATTTTAGCTTGCATTTTCTATCACTTTCATTTCATGTCTCTGTATGAGTAAAGATTGCTGTGTCCCATGCCTAATTATTGTACTTACTAAGAACACTACCTTGCTTTCGTGCTAAAGCAGATGCACCACTCTATCTGTTTTTGCAAATTTCAAAGCAACATAAGGACTATTTACTAAGTATGTAACATGTAAGTAGTTTAATTATCATCAATTATTTGACAGTAGCTATGTGCTTTAATTTTTGTAGGGACTGAGTTTCCAGTGTGGAGATGCAAACTGCCACAACATATAGATGTGCAGGACCTTGCCTATAAATCCTTAGCATTTTGGGATAAAAATTACAGAATTTAAAAACTTAGTATTTCTTAAAAAAAAAATATTTAAGATTAGAGTATATCACACTATATCTTAAATAATTAGTTTCATTTTTAATATTAGTATCTACAGAGACGTGACACAGTACATTAAAACACATTTTACAACTATCAAATTGAAAATTATAATATAACTAGAGACATTTCATGACAGTTTGTCCAGCCTAAAAGTATCTGAAGATGTCCAAAACCAGTGTTTCCATGTATTCACCATTGCTATTTAAATAAATATAAGCTAGCTTGGGTATTATAACACCTAGCATGCCTGTGCACACTACGTATTGCTATATACAAGCAAAGATTTCCATCTGATGCATAAAATTTGCCCCAAGATTTCCAGGTCTTTGCACTTACCAGAGAATTTTCAATATAAGACATGGAATCCATGCAATCTTTTATAGGTTTTACTACAGAGTTTTTTGCAGAGTTACATAGTATTTATCTGATTTTCACCAAAAGTGAGAGTTGGTGCAAACTCATAAAGCTAGAAATTTGAATTTTTCATCTAGGGTCAGGGATAGTGCTTGCCATATTCCCCCTGCTTAATCTTAACACATCTAAGCACTGCAAATGAACTACTTGCATGAGAGCCAGTCAGGGAATTTCACAATCCCTAAAACTCATTACAAATTTAACAGCAGCAATACTAAGTATTCATATGTTTCAGATAACACATACAAATACGCTGCACTAAAACTCATTGGGGGAAAAAATTAATAATGCTTCCATCTGTTTTCCGTATAGCTCACATAAAATAGAGAGAAACCAAAATGAAAATGCTATTTTAAAAGACTATTTTTAAACTTTCTTTTGATTTTCTAGCTTATTTCCAACACATACAGCTTCATACGTTTAAAAATTTAAATTATTTTAAAATGAATATATAAGCAAGAATGAAAAAAAAAACAGCTGAAAGAACAGTGAAATACTATTTGAACCTCTCCTCATTTCCGTCTGTTTTAAAGAAAACCTTTTTCTATTGAAATACTTCTGCATCTTCAATATAAGTGGGTAGAAATTCTGTGTTTGTAAGGAAAACTGTTCCACCTCCCACACTCTAGCATCGTCATTACATATTGTTTTTGTTTGCTTGAATCTCAGCTTTTGAATTGTTAAAGAACATTTTCTGTCAACTTACAGAATACATGTCTAAAAGATATAAAGGTTTGAGGAAGTAATATAAGTACTTTTAAATTAAAAATACCAAAAAAAAAGTACATCAGAGGTGTTTTCAGAAGTGGGTTGCAATATTCAAGGAATAAAATTTATAAAGACAGCTCTGTATTTAACTTTACACAATTATTTATACTTTTAATTTGTACCTACCTCAGATATCAACAAAAGCCAAAAAATGGCCTTAGAAGGCCATTTTAATTTATTTATTTTTTATTTAGACAGATGTGAAAAAGCGTAACATTTTAAGTGTAAACTGTATTAACAAATCTAATTACTGGAAAAGTTCAATGTTGTCACATCCAAGTACAAAGAAAACATAAAAACCCTCGAATTTTTCTAACCCCATAAAGGTGATACTGTATAAACATTAATGCTTTATTTGCATTTCAATATAATAAAATAAAGGTATATTGCTAGCCACTTCTGAGAGGTACGAGGAAGCTGATGACAGATATTGTGGGGAGGATGCAAAGACAGGGATATTTTTCAATATCAGGGGTTACATTTAAAAATTACCACTACAATGTATTGCATATAAATTAAACTGGTATCCCTGGATTCTTGTAAATGAACCCCCACAGTCTTATTTTTAATTTGTAATTTATGTTATCACTGGAACCCTTGCTAAAATTACAGGCATAAATGAACAGGTTAGGGTGAAGTACTCCTTACATTACATAGGTGAAGAAACAATCACAAGAAAAGCCATGTTTTCAGCCTAATGTAGAAAATAAAATATACTTTCCCTTTATCATTATTATCATCAATATCATGACTCATTTGGGCAATTAATTATTTTCATATATAGGAACACTTTGAGGACAACATTGTAGTTGTTCCTAATCCCTGCAATTCAACATCCCCACTAGAAGCAGATCTGTAGCTGTATCTGTATTTCCCTCATTCTCTTCTGCTTCCTTCACTGAGATAATAGTATAAAACCAAGCCACACATTTTTGTGTAGTGTACATTATACCCTAATGACCACAGGACCACCTCTGAATCTATAACAAACTGAAAACTGACAATTCCCTTTGTGCAATAAACTAGACAAAGAAATCTCAGTGTGGAACAGGTAAAAAAATATGGGCAAACAGAAGAAAGAAGTGCTTTGCAGAAGACGTAACAGTGCTGAACCTGTAATGGATTAAGATTCGCCTTCTGAAATCTGGAGGACTTCAAAAGAACTACAGGACCAAATACACTTCTTTGTGAATGAGGACAAAGGAATTAATTGCTACAAGAGACAGACTGGCAATGATGTCAAGAAGACATTATATTTAGCACATGTGCAAAAGACTGTAACTAGATTATTCCTGAAAATTCTGGTTTAACTGCAGAAAATACTCTCCTGACAGCCTTCCGCAGTTCTTCAGTGTCGGCAGAGAGAAAATCTGGCTTATACCTAAATAATCTTTCTTGAAAAATTAATACTATTCTCCTTAAAGGAGATGGAAGTAAAAACTGACCACTAGCCCTTTTAAATAACCTTTTACGCATTGGAAGGTGGTTATTACACTCCTTCAGTCTTTACCATTGATCTGTTATTTTATAGATTTCATTAATTACGCTCCTTCAATCTTCTCTCCTAGTTAACATGTTCAAAACTTCCTAGAATTCTTGTTCTTTCTTCCAATATGTGTATTTTATGTGTGGTCATACACAAGATGCAGTATTTCAAAGAGCGCCTTGACACTGCTAAGCAGCAAAATAAATGTCCTCTGTGAAATTCTCTGTAAGAAATAATGTCTGACAAGCTGGCAACAGTTCTACTGTTCAACCTGTGGACCTTTGCAAAATAAACACACGTACCCACAAGCCAAAAAAACCCACAACCAACCAACTGGAATTTTGGCTTTTTCCACAATTTGTGAGTTTGCATCTCACATATGTCAATCTTGTAATGGATGGGATAACATGTAAAATATATGCATCATGCATACAAATATATTTTCACAACCAACAACAAATTTTCCTCTCTTGGCTTACTATATTTTTATGTATCAATGTGGAAAAACATTTTCTAAAGTAGTGACTAGGTACATCTCAGTTGTCATTCACAATTGACATGTTCTCATCTTTTTAGGCCAAGATGTTAGAACTGTCTTGGCTTAATGACTGAAGCATTTGTTTGTTCCTTTTTTTTAACTGATAATTTTAACTTTTTTTAGTTATACTAGTTTTAACTTAGTCTTACAGAAGTATCACATTGAATACTCTCTCTTCATGTCTGCTCCTGCCTGCCTGCCTTCCTCACACTCCCCTTTTTTGAAAACAGACCAGGAGTACAGTTGTAATTATTAGAAGTAATTATTAGAAGGAAACTGGCTTCCTTCATTTGGAGTCCTCTTTCATATGCAGCATAGACAGATCCAGAAAAATACTCTTTCAGCTGACGCCTTGATAATATTGTTGGAAATTCTTACAGTAGATGCTCAAATCAATTGGAAAAGAAAGTCTCCAAGGGTCTACGTGCAAAGTGGCCTGGCTCTCTGTTTCCTGTGCAATCATGACTTCTAGCTCTGTTCTACCTATCTGTTGGTTTGTTAGCAAGAGGTTTTTTTCAGTTTAAGTACGTCTGTAGACACTAAGAGAAGAGTTTTCTTTAAGGGGCAGTCTCTTTCAGCAAATTACCAGGGATCAAAATCCTGAAGAAGTGCTCCAATCCTACTCTGGTCCTACAGAATAGCAGGTGTTTTTGAAAATCCCACTCAACTGGCAGTAGAAGTCTGTCACATACTTCTGAGGTGTGGAAGAGAAACTTTCTAAGACCAGTGACCAGACAGTATTTACAGGATCCATCCTGCATGGTGGATGTCTTCAAGAAGCCGACACCTTTCTTTGCTGGCTTTATTTTTGCAAAGCAGTCTTGATATCACTGAGTTGAATTTTAAACTCCTGAAGTAGCTGTGAAATGCATTTCTCTGTTATATTTTCCATCTTTGCATTCAGTACAGATTTTCTGGGTCTATTTAGAGTCCCTGGTAGCCTTTCCATTTTTGTTATCATGAAGAACAGTAGATCTCGTCCAACACTCTTCACAGGGACAGGAAAACTAATGAGATGGCATTGATGTAACTAAACTTCCCACCAAGATCCCTGTGCTTCTCTTATTTGGAACTCCAGTGAGAGAGCCTGGGTAACTCCAAGGCTGTACTTAGAAAGAAGTTCGTTCTTTCTTGAGGGTGGTGAGACACTGGCACAGGTTGCTCAGGGACGCTGTGGATGCCCCCTCCCTGGAAGTGTTCAGATTGGATGGGGCTTGGAGCAACTTGGTCTAGTGGGAGGTGTCCCTGCCCATGCAGGGGGGTTGGAACTAGCTGATTCCGTTCTAACGCAAACCATTCTATGCTTTTATGATTCTATAATTTTTCATTTCAATCTTGATTTTATCTTGTGGAATTCAAACTGCAGAAACTATCTTCCAGAAATAAAATAAAACCCATGTTTTATTTGGGAAAAAAACCCCAAGATAGCCAAACTCAAAGCTGTAACTTCAATAATACCTGTTTCTTCTTGCCTTAACTAGTAACTGAATTTTAAATAAAATTATCTGGAGAGTTTTCTAAAGAGTTTAATGTTTAAAATTGAAAAATGTTGACAAATATCACAGGTTTGTTTTTTTTTCATGGCTAACTTTTAAATTGTTACTGGTATAACTGTTTTAGAAACAAAGAATTTTAAAATTGCGGCCCTTTGCATCTTTTATACACTTTCATATAAATATTTTTAATGAGAAGGTGCAAAACCCACTTGCAGATAACAGTGAGTCTTTTGCTGAAACACCGATTTATGAATAATGTCTGGAGAAGTCACATTTGACCCCTCACAAATAGATAAGTAGTATATGGAAGTTTGCTTTTTTATTATTTACATTGGTCGGTTTTTTGGGTTTTTTTGTTTTTTTACATTACACACTTTTGATACTAACAAAAATGTGCAGCCTTTTTCAAATATAATTTATAAAGAAACAAAACATGTAAATATCAGTATTTTAACAGTTTCATATGTATAAACAGTCACACACCCTTTCTGACAACTACTGCTTTTACTGAGATCTTGATGATAAACATGTATTGCCACACATCTCTAAAAAAAAAAAAAAAGTAAAGTAAGGAAACCTCAATTCTTTACAGAATATAAGCAAGTGTTTCCTGGTTGGAGCTGCACAGGAATTGACCTTGTGTTACAAACAGAACAGAAATTATACACTCGCAATATTTAGAACACTTTCACTAACTTAAAATATTTTTCTCCCAAGTGACCTAAAAACTGAGTAAAACATTACGACCACATTATACAGGGTGTTCCTAGTGAAAATCCTGCTTTCTCCAAATCCTAATACAAAACACAGACATTTTTTTAGCAAATACCACATGGCTGACCTAGAAGATACAACGAAGGAATAAGAGAGTCACGTCCAATTCCTCCTGGATTCTCAGCTTGGATTCTGGTTTTTGCACAGTTTACCTTATGAACATGATCCGAGTGACATTTCACAAATTCCTGGATAAATGTTGCTACACTCTGCCAGCAGAGAGACAGGCTGTGTCATGCACAGATCAATAACACCCCTGTGTTTCATCAGTCTCAAAATCAAAAGTGCTTCATCTGGCAAAAGCCATGGCCCTTGAGGATCTGACATATATAAACTGAATACTCTACACAGGATGTCTACTACAAAAGCTGCCAGTGTAAAGGCAAGTCTAGAGATGCACAGGGAGTACAGGTAAACTAGAAAATATCTATTTGTGTATATAAAGAACTTTTAAACTCCTTTTTATTGCAAGTAAGAACAAATACCACAAAGCAGCAGCTTAGTAATGAAAACAAACCTGAAATTTTACTACTGTTATCAGAAAAATAAAAACAGTCAGGACACTCCAATATCCATAACCCTTTGAGGACTGTGCTATAAAATTCAAGTACCTTTTGACCTGTACACAATAATATGTTCATCAGTGGGCTGCAATAAAATGCACTCTAAGCCACAGATAATGCCTTTTTATCGAAGTTATGTTCATTAAAAACATGCAACATCAGAACACTTTTCTTCAGGGTAAGTACTAAAAGTAGAGGTCTTGAGACGGTAAATCACCATCTACTACCTTTATATTAAAACCTGCAGTTGCAGGCCTCAATATAGGTTTTCAAAAGGAAACTGTGGAAATTTGTGTCCTACTGCTTACTCTTCCTCATTATTATATTTATTTTTTAGTGAGAGAGCTTGTAAAATTTATATCTTTCAGTACATACAGCACCTGTAGACTTTCAGTTGAAATCACTGTCTTATCAGAATGCCTTCCCCTGATTTGTTTCTCATGGTCAATTTAGTTGGGTTTTTTTTCTGTTTAAGCTTCTATTGGAAATCTTCTTTGAAAAACAAGTATTTTTATTCTTTGGAAGCCAAGCCTTAACAAAACATCTCAACTAGAGTCCTTTATCAATATTTTGACTAAAAAGAAAAAGTTATCTGGCTCTATGTCCTCAGTTAAAATGAAAAGCTTTCTCCTTTAAATATTTCACTATTACCTCACTAAAAAACCTGTTCCCTTACACTCAACCCTACAGGCAGACCAAAGAACAGCAAAGACATATTTTAAAGTTATCTCTTTATTTTCTGAATTTTCCTTACCAAGCTATGCACTATCTACATTGATGAGCTTCAGTCTTCTCTCAGCTCTCCAATCAGCAAATCTAAAGGGCTGAACCCACAACAATGTAATCCTAAATTTGGTGTAAATTACACTATAAAAGCTATATTTTCTTCTCTTTGCATTTCTTTAGTGAAATACTAATTCTTTTTTAATGTTTCTGTAGCACAGTGTCGAACATTAATTTCCTTTAGGGCGCTCCCTTTGTTTCATTATCCATTTTCCCTGTGCCATGACTGTTCTATATTTGTACGTCTTGAGTGGTGAAGGCTTCTTCTTCTGACTCAGAACTTCTGTTTATAACCTGATGTTTGAACATGAGTATAACAATCCTCCTTGGCTTCAGTTAGGTCCTAATAAAATATTAGTTTGACTTAAATTTAACAACCATGTTTACAGCTCTTCTCCACAGCACTCTTGAATGCATTCTGGGTTTCATGACAGAAATACTGTTGCTCAGCTGTGCTCTATGAAGTGCACGCATTTCCTCCATCAGTTCTTCAGATCAATGAACAGTGTTACTGAAGCTGAGAACATGCCTTCCTGTATATATTTTTAATTAATTCCACTCACAACTCTAAACACATCCCACTTTTTTCAGGCTTCATATAGAACAGACTTTTTAAAATGCCCTTCAGAAAGACTCTGCATGCTGCTAAACAAAAGCAGTTGATTTATCTCTAATTCTTCTTTTTTAGATTAATCGTCCAAAACCATCGTAGTTCTCTGACTCCAATTGGCAATAGTCAATTTAGTCACACAGGAATTACAAACCTTATATCTGGTATGATTCTCTCTTGTTTCAGTCCTGTTTCCTTGAATCTTTTTTTCAATCTTTCTTTGCTAGATGGGAAGACTCAACAAGACAATTTCATTTGCTTAGGTATTTAAACTTGAGTTACCTTTTAACCTGCTCTCTGAAAACCTCAAGTTGTTCTTTGGAATAGTGCATTTTGAAATCCTTCTCATAAGTCTTCTTCAAATGCTTTTTACTTCTATCAGACTCTTTCTTGGATTCTGGGTATTAGAGCTATACAGAGTATTCTAGGCACAGTCAAATCAGGGCAAGTGAAGGAAACATTCTCCTCTTATTATATAGCCTCCAGTTTATACATTCAAGAACTATACAACTGTTTTCCACAATGGCAATGGGAGTTCACGTTCAGCTCATTGGCTACTAGGACTCTCATTTTTCTTCAGTCTCTGGTTTCCAGGAGACAGGCATTCAGCCTCTCTCAACATGAACCTGAGTAATGTATTGGTTTTCATTATGATGTAATGATTTCCTCATTACAAACACTGTGAAGTCATAATGATCTATACTTTTCAACCAGCCTCCAGTGAATGATTGAAAGCCTAGAATACCTGTCAATGACTGAAGATACCCTCTTGCACAGCCTTGGATTTTTAACATTGCCACTAATTTTTAAAAAATGATTGAAAGATTTTACTTCTAAAACAAACAGCAAAAAGACTGTCATATATTTCATAGTATATCCAAATAGAATAGAAGTGTAAAGTGTAAACCATTATCTTGGGGAAAAAAAATAATGTTATCATTCATGTGAGGGATCAACTGAAAAGTTAATTTCATGGTACGTGAGACTTTGAGCTAGTGAAAATGATTAAGTGGTACTTACATGCACCAATTTAACCTTAAGGCATGAAATGAGACATTGAGTCCACACTGTGTTCCATGTGTCAGTGTTCAGCTCCAATCCAAATACTATGTAAAACAAATAATGATGAAAAGAACTTTGGAATTTAATCTACTATTAATACAAGTAATCAGTGTTGCATAGGGAAACACAACAACAATAAGTGGATGTGCTTGTAAGACTTCTAGATGCTTTCAGGTCACGGAACCATTTTTGTACTTCCATGAATGTGCTCCTTCAACTTCTTAGGAAATCAAACTCCTCAAATAAGGAACTAAGCTGTCTCTTACCTATCCACCTATCGCATGCATCTGCTTTGCTAACCATATTAAGAACCCTGCTTCACCAATCTTATGTTCCCTAACGTCATAATGAAGGAAATTTATTTAGCAGATTGGGACAAGAGCAAAGGAGAGGCAAGTAGGTAAAAGGATGCATTAGGAGAGTGCAGAAGAATCAACTGACTTGACACTGACAATAAAAAAGAATTCAGAAGTATTTCCCCTGTTTATCATAACTTTTGACAACTTTCACAAGAACATATTCAGGAAAACCTTTACTTAGCCCAGGAGAGAGAGAAAAGAGAGACTCTTAGGTAAAAAAACATTGTGAAACAGACAATTGCAAACAAAGGGGGAGAATCCAAACTTCCAAGGTAGGCATCTGTTCCTTACATTTTAGTAGTACCTACATAGAATGGTACACAGAAGTGTAAGTTCGAAACACAGGAGAACCTCTCACCATAGAGACGTCTATATGCAAGACTAGAATATATAAAACTTGTTTTTACCACCATATGCAGGAGATCTTGCAGTTTCACTGAATTCAGTGGAAACATGCATATGCATAAAGACGTCAGTAAATCACTTTCATAGTTAATACAGGAAGTTACTAATAATGAATAACTGATGGATAGACCACTCCAGCAAATAACCGTAAGAGTACTGATCCAGTTGCCACCCAAACTGGCTTTTTAAAACAATCTATAAGAAAATCAGACTCCCAGAGCTGAAATGTAATCTCTCGTCTACATATGACTAATTATTCCAAAATAGATGGATTATTTGATTGTCAGTAAATATTTTCTGACAAAATCGTGTATTATTAACAGAACTTTACATAATAGAGAAGGTTCAAGAATCCCTAGCTCTATGCTTAGCTTTAATTACATGAGCAGATCACACGGAATAAAGTCAAGACATTTCTGAGAGCACAGAAGGAAATCCTATTACAATAGCATTTGTTGAGCTCTTCGAGGTCTCAAACAGTATCTTGTTTAGGAAATTGTGGGCAATAACCCAGCAAATTGAGTTCTGTTTTTTTGTCTAATAATAAGATTCAACGCACTAGGAAAATTTTATCAACTCACAGGGGAGGTGAAGAAATAAGCTACATGAAATCCATAAAGTAAAAATTGCGGGACTATGTCTTCCAGTGTTTACTATAATATACATACAAGTATATTCTATTACTGTATTATACTATCAGATATAAATATTAGATATTAGATGTGCTTATAGGTATGTGTATTATCTCTATTTGTAACATTACAAGAACATGCTAAGCCTTCTGACATGGGTTCTTTCTTTTAATAGAGAAGTACAATTTTTAGGATTTCTACAGCAATACAAATTGTACAGATTGTAAGTATATTCAAGGAACTCCCTGAGTCTCCATAAATATTTTTCTACAATTTAGCTATATCTAAGTTACTTCATTTTGACAGCAAGATAATACAATTCTCATAGTTCTAGTTCATGCCAACTGCTCTCTTTAATTTATGAATCAGACTCATTTCCTACATGCAATGAACTTCAACTGTTGTCCAGCAATAATTCAACAGGTCTATTGTAATTTTTCTTCAGAGATAAATATAAATGTAAAAGGTATATTGCTTTATTTTTGTTTTGTAATGACAGCATAGTTTTACAATAAATATATTTTACAGTGTAGTTCTGTACTGAACTGACTTCAGGGTGCCCTAAGTTTTCAATGCAGCAAACTGAAAAAAATAAATAATTGACCAAAAAAAAAAGTTGGAGTAGAAGCGTTTTAAAAAGGTAGCTACTTCTCGTTTACCATTTGGCAATTTCTCGTTTTATTCCCAAGCCAACTTCTCTGACAGAGTAGAAAATAGAAAATTGAGTAGTTTTATATCAGCAGCAATGCTGAATCAGTAGTTTATCAGAGGAAAAATTATATAGAGATTTCCCCATTTAGTAATAAAAAAATTTTAACAAACATATTTAACCATCTGATCATGTTTCATCGCAGGCAGAATTTTGGACTAGGGCTTGAAGGAGGTGAATTCCAGTATCACAGAGTCACAGAGCATTGCCTGTCTCTGTTTCCAATCACTGTGTGACATCATAGCCTGATTTTCAATTTATTAGGTTCAGCAAAGCTTTTATAAAACTACAATAGATCAGAATCTTTTCTTCTCAATATTGTCACTTCAAAGCCTTCAAAAACTACAGGTAGGGCCCGGAAATTGAACTTAACTCCATAAAGTTTAAGTTTGAAATACATCTCAGACAATTTTTATCACCTACAGATAATGCTGCTGTTCAGGTCTGGAACACTGTGGTGAGTACAGGAAGACAGGTTATCTCTCAAGAATACATAGATTGGGGCTGGGTTTTGAGTTTTGAATTATCTACTGTGCCTACAAAGAGGTCTCTTCAAGACATGCACACACAACGGTAACAGCAGCGTGACCTCAGAAGAAAAAAAAAACCAACATAAAATTTACACCTAATCAAATTCTGAGAAGACTTCAGCCTTACACTGGCATGTAGTTTAGTTCAATTATTAGATAAACCTCTGCAGTCTTAGATTATATTTGCAAACTCTGGAAAGGTCAGGCAGTATATCCTGCTTTATTATACTTTTATCCCTTCTGGTTTACCTTTTCACTTCTGAGGCATGTTAAAAAAAGTAGAATAGAAAATTTGCTGTTTTGATTTTTAAATATCTTTGAGAAACTGTCATTACTTATTTTTGAAGATTGTCCTCAAAGATTACAGTTCCTGACAATTGACCAAGACTACTCTTATTCCAAGCAATTAGGAAAGGATAATCTGTACGCTTCTGAAGAAGGGGGAGGAGAAATCACCTGTCCTGACACATTGGTACATCTTATTGACTGATAAGAACAGAAATCACATTTATCCTGGCATTTTTAGGAAAAGATGTATCCTAAAGAGCCTCACAGAATTCTTTGATTGTTCCACTACACTCTGTGCCAAAGACGGCTCCAGAGATGATTTTGCACTGAGTTTGGCAAAAGTGTTAAACAGGATATTTTTAGCTTTTTTAATTTTTTATTTTTTTAAGATGGATACAAGTAAGATGTTCCAAACGTAAGTGTGCCCTGTAAGAATGGAAAGGGATATTGTTGAACAAAAGGAAACACACTCTTACAAAATTATTTTTTTATCTATTATAATATAAGGTCACTACAGCAGGTCTGCTTTTATTTTCTTTGTTTTTTACTACTTCTGTATGTATGAAAGTCAGAATTCCTGCATATACTGCTGATGTAGCAGTAATCTCTTAGACAGTTTACCTGTAAAAATTACTATTTATACTTAACTTAAAGCCTTCCAAATTTTAATTATTCTAAACCTTTTATAAAATTTTTTCATTCAGATATTCTGTAGCTATGATTCATATTATTTCAGGTACATAAGCAAAATAACTTTTCATGCTACCATAGGAAAAAAACTAAACACTTAATTTAGAAGACATGACAAAGAATGTAGAAGCTTTCTTATGAACTTAATTGAAAAAATCACAAATGCTGTGGAGTGTTGCCCATGAATACAAAATTGGCTGGCTTACTCATATTTAGGTACCATAAGAAGAGTGAAGCTGTGGTGCCGAATTTGCAGGTGCAATTCTGAATTCTGAGCTGTTCAGTCATAGATTGGGCAGTAAAAAAGTTAAAAGATTATGCAGAGAAAGCCACAAACAAACTTTAATGAATAAAAAGCTTTGTCTAGCCCTTTACTTTTCTGCTTTTCATGCTCATACCATTCTATGTTTGAGGTAATCCACTAGCTAAACAAACTTTTGGCATGCATATTGCATTTTAAAAGCTCAGTATGAGCTCAGGGGAATGAAGTTTCTCTAAAATTCAATGAAAATTGAAAATCAAATGGCTAATATAAAGTTTGAAGAGATCTTCAAAATGCTGAAAAACAAACAAAAAAAATCATAGCCCAAGTTACAGCTAATGCTCCTTTTCTTCCCAATCAGCAAAAATGCAGTTACATACCTGCAGGATTTTTCTGAAAAAAACTTTACTTAAACCTTCATGTTACCCTCTCCAAAGATTCTGTCAGCATTTGACTGGTTAAATTGTTCCCATTCTCTGAGATTCAGGTTTCCTGGTGAAGTGGACTTTCACAGGCACTTTGCAAATGCCTATGGCTTTCCATTAAGAAATGTAGCTTTTCCTATGACATCACCTGAGAAACACTGGAGAAGCAATGCAAAAGATCCTAGGGCACTTTTTGAGCATGGACCTGGGTGGCCTTCACAGGAATAAGATAAGCACTAATGACTTAACCTGCCTATGATTTTAATACCTCATTAAATATACTTTGTCTTAACTTTTGACACAAGAGTAACACCTGCTGTGTCTATTAGT
Source organism: Hemiprocne comata (assembly GCA_020745705.1). Classification (NCBI taxonomy): domain Eukaryota; kingdom Metazoa; phylum Chordata; class Aves; order Apodiformes; family Apodidae; genus Hemiprocne; species Hemiprocne comata. The sequence continues at coordinate 73,077,682 of CM036616.1, read as the reverse complement.
GTAATAAATACACTCTTCTAATAAGCAGTTGCTTAGTCAAAGAAATAAGTAGGAAAGGGGGAATAATTCTTTGCTTGATTTTTCTAACAACTCCTTTCAGACATTTTTCTAAGAAACCAAGGAAATGCTAAATCCCTTCACTTCTAAAATAAGTATCAGCTCCAGCTGCGATTTCTAGACACTGATAGTAAAACTTAACAACTGTACTTCTGTACAGTCTTGACTCAGTGTTGATGTGAATCCCTGGAGAAACCAAACTTTGATTCTCACATGTGCAGTCACTTTACAGTCATTTTTTGCAGAAATATTCTTCTTTTGAAGAAACAAAATAAAGTAAGAAATCTACATTACTGTGAAGAGTTTGTAAGGCCAAAAAAAAAAAAAAAAAAAAAGAAAAAAAAGAAAAAAAAAAAAAGAAAAAAACTTGATTCCAGCATTCTGAACTCCTACAAGCAGAAGGACAGATACATACATAGATGTCTGGGTGGATCATCAAGAAAAATACACAACAGCATACATATACATGAAAATCAACAGATGTCAGTCTTCAGGTTGTATGAACTGTAAAACCCGTCTCAAAGTGAACATCTGGAACATTTAAATCTTAAATCTAGAGTTGATCTTCTAGCACTAGATTCCTTGGGGATTATAATGAAGGACTGACTGCACAAACCTCTGCCCTTGTCTGCTAATGAATTTATTTTCTTAGCTCAATTCAGGCAACAGGGCATCTTGTCCAAGCCATAATGTTAACGTTTACAGTTGCTAGAATGCTATACTTACCTTAGCCCAGCATCACAAGTTCACTGGTAATATAAGATTACTCAGAACTTTATGATTACAAATGGAAGATTTAAAAAAAAATATTATTTCCTTTGCAATATCTTAAAACTTCACTTCTAGATAGTGTTTCTTATGAAAAACATACAAACCCCCCACACAAATATGTGCTTTACAACCATTTGATCTCTCTGAGTCATGATTCTCTAAACAGTGTGTACTTTGCAGTGACTGTGTAGGTTCTGTACCTCCTTAATTTTCACTTGGCAAGTAGCCCAAGTCTCAACTTTAAATTTCCCACATGGTAGCACTAGTATGGCACCTGAAGAGTAATTAGTTGTAAGAAAGGGAATTTGAATTGGTTGCTGAGAAGGAAAAAAATGTGCATGCCTAATAAAGATTTTTCCTTGAATACCTGCAACACCATTTATTTATTTTTGCTTAGAATGCACCAGCCTTTAAATAGAACAGTGACCATTTTTAAAAAAACTTTCTAGAAAAAAACAAGTGAAAGAAAACTGGTTTAGTTTTAAGACCATGCTCTTTCACTTTTAGTCATAGAATCATAGAATCATAGAATCCTAGGGGTTGGAAGGGACCTCGAAAGATCATCTAGTCCAACCCCCCTGCCAGAGCAGGGTCACCTAGAGCACTTCACACAGGAACTTGTCCAGGCAGGTTTTGAATGTCTCCAGTGAAGGAGACTCCACAACCTCTCTGGGCAGCCTGTTCCAGTGCTCTGTCACTCTCACAGTAAAAAAGTTTTTTTGGATATTCACAAGTCAGTCTTCTACATTACAGCAGCACTTATCCTGACATAATTTTTGTCTTTTTTTTTTTTTGTCTTTTTTTTTTTTTAACCAGTTTCCTGATAATGGCCTTTTTTATTTTATTTCTTACATTGCCCTCCTACGGACACCTAAGGTGTAGTCTTCTAGGAAGGCAATTTGTGAAGATGTCTGAGCAAGCAGACTATTTTACTAAATTACACATGCATCTCTCTGTGAAGTTTATACTGTCCATGAAACTTTACATTATGATACTGTTTGTTAGACAGGCAGATCTCCATTGGTTCCAATGACCTTGGAAACTCTTTCTGAAAAATTCATTACATATATATATAGTTATGCAAAATGAATAACAGAAATGAGGTTTTCCCTCCTCCAGAAATTAGCAGTTCCCCAGCCCTTAGAAAGTGAAAAGTGCTGCTCCTGATACTGCTTCTGCCTTCTGTGCAAAGACAGAAATGCCGAGAAGTTTGAGGGGGAGGGGATTTGATTTCTTTTTTAATGTCTGCCTCCTTCCAGCAAGTCCATCTGTTGTAGCACTATAATTCTGGAAGCAGGATGTGTGTGTGACCAACAGGAGACAATTACTGCAAAAGTGTTTGTTGATTCAGCTCTATAAAGGGCAGGCCAATCACTACAGGATGAACAGAAAAGAATTCCAGCTGAGGAGCTGCATATAGATTAACACAAAATACATATATATAAATGAGAATGGGGAAAACCAGAAAGGAGTAATAATATGTGAAAGGATTAAGTAGGAATGAATACTGAAGTGAAAAGAAAGTTTGCATCTTTGGGGATTGTTAACCAGTTTACTAGTCTCTTTTTTTGTAAATCTTGTTCTCTAGCTTCCATCTTGACAAAGAAAGACGGAATTAAATAGATATAGAACCGGTCTGAACCCCCTTTGAAAGAAAACTCCAGCTGCATTGAGCACTCCACTCTTGGGGCATATTAGAGACAGTTGCTTTCTCCAGAAGTGTCTGTTCTTCACAGAGGAATAAGTGCTAGTTCATGTGAACTGACAAGATTCTCAGGAAAGTTCTCAGACCACAGGCTAAAAGTGAAACTTACCCCATCAATTTGCATGCAGGTAAAATGTCGGCATAAAGACCACTTATTTTTCAGATGGATTAATTGATTTGGTTTATGCAATACTAAATCAGGCCTTGGTACCATTTGTACAGAACAACTGATTCAGAATCTCATATAAAGCACACTAATATATAACATTTCATGATTTTGATCATACCAAACTAAGAGATGAAAATCAACATTATCAAAACTTCACAGAATTACAACAGAATTAAGCTAGGCATTGTAAGACACTATAACGAAATGTACTTTACCTCTATGGTCAGTTTACTGGCCTGAAGTCTCTGATCAGCCAAATGTAGCTGAGTCGTTAGTGTTTCATTGATTTCTTTAAATCCTTTCACAGAAGACACTGCTGTCTTTTTTTCATTCTGTAAAACAGTTATCTGCTGCTGCAATGACTTAATTCTTTCCTGCAGTAGAGTAACAGAGGAGCCCGGTTTCTGGAAAATGGGATTTCTCCTTTTTGTTCTGTACACTAGACATAAAATGGCATGTTACTAAACTGACAGTTCATCAGAAATAAGATGATTTATGATTTTTCTTTGGTGCCTCAAAACACTGTTCTAGCCTCTAAAATATTATTCAGTATGCAAACTGTTGAATTAATTCCGTTAACATTTAAGTGCTCTATGTTGGTCTTTTTTTAAGTGTCAACACTGCAAACTCAACAAGGACTTCGAAGTGAAATGTGGTCAAGCTTTTGATTGATAGTACCAGAAATGAAGGCTTCAGTATCGTGTTGACAGATTTTTTTTTTAAGGTCTAAGCCAAAATATGGTTAATTTTGTTTCACTGGCTGTGCTGGTTTCAAGGGGCAAACAAGAACATAAGGTAGTAAAAAGCCTTATTTTACTCAGTATGTTCAGTAAATGGGACTTAGTAAAAATAAGAGCATGAAAAGATGCTCTTTTACAGTCTTTTTTATATGAAATTTTCACTTAAAAAAGAATGAGCTTAATCTTTGAAAAATATACTCACGCAAATCTAAACAAGCAAATCCTGCAATAGCAAATAAGTGGGTTTGTTCAATATAGAAGTTTTGGAATATCAGGCAGGAATGCGTTGTCAATCTTACTTACAAAGTTGCCAAAAATATATAATACTCCTACCTTTGCTTAGAAATGCTGGGTAAGATTTAATGAGACAGCTGATCTTCCTCCTCTTCGAAAGTAACTTATCCAGGTCCTTACTCTGTGAATGGCCCTAAATAAAAACACAGAAGCACAAAGCTAGCCACTCTTCATTAGGGCACACCAACCACAATACTCTGAAGTTTTCCAGTTTGAATTGAAACAACACAAATTACTTCAAATATTGCACAAATTTCTAATGAATTTAAATTTGAAAATCAGTCTTAGAATATCAGCCAGTGAAGAGTATAGATTTATGCCTTTCCTGTCAAACGTAGAAGAAATGAAGAACTGTTATAGTTCAATTGTAACCCTTTCCTAACAATTCCAGGGAAAAAGTTAACGCCTACATTTTTTTTTAAAGTAAGATATGAATTTACCTGTAGGGAAAAAAGATGGAGTGTATTACTTGAAAGCCTAAAATATCCTCTTTTTCAAGACATGTAAGTAAAAATAAAAAGAAATAGCAGTCTTATTAGTTCAAAAGGAGGAAGATCAGATTAGACTCTGAGCAGAAACTGGAAGAGGCATGAATATATATTGACATGCAAATACAATCCCTATGTTCGTACAGAGTTAAACATAAGTCAGCTGCATGCCTTTTAAATATCTGCTTTGAAAGACCAGCTATTTCCAGAATCTATCAAATGCTCAATGACAGAAGCAGAGGCTGAAGAAGAATGCTTGCAATGTGTAATGTGAAAGTGTACAGAGCATGGCTTGTTCGAAAATCAAAGTACTCTTTCCCTGAGTCTTAAATGGCTCAGGGTATTTTGAAACATTTTCTCTGGAATTCTGCAACATTTATCCAATTTTTAAATTTTTGAGTTTGTAATTTAATGCAATATATTTTTTTGAAATATTTATAATTAAAATAGCTGTTCATCAAATTTAGAAGAGTATAAAGACCAATGGATTATCTATTAAGTGCACTGAACAAATTCTTGACATTGTAGGATAGCTTAGCCATGAATTCTAGATTTGTACAATCATCACAAAATCTGAAGGACAGGGAAATAGCACATACTGGGAAAACAAAACAAAAGAAAACCAAACCAAAACCAAAAGGGCAGTCTCTTAATTATTTTCTGTCTCAAAGACAACAATGGAAACCAGTACTAAGTTTGTATCAGTATGATCAGAGGATACACTTAAGAAATGTAATCTGATGCTAGTATGAAATGGTGATCGTATTCTACAGAGACCTGAGCTCTCAGCTGATGGTGAGCCTGCAGTGAAAAGAGGAAGATCCCCACTCTAACTGTATGAGAGTGCCAGTAATTCTCTTGATACTGCACAGGGTATATTTATACGACATAGGACAAAACTGAGAAAGTCCTTGTGTCCTAAATTATCTCCAACGTCAGGCATAGCTCAGGACTTCTGAGAGTTCTCTAGCCTCCCTTTGCACGAGAATACCATGACGCAATTGGAGTGTCCTTAAATGCTCAGGAGGGATTTAAGATTTCTGTTAAAATTAGTGTTCCCAATTGCCAATACTAAATGTTTTTGTAATGCTCTCTTCTGTACTTGCAAACCGTGTTTTTAGGTGCTTTTCCTGCAACAGTGGACTTCTGCTAAAGCATATTTACTTGTTTAGGGCTCTTTGGATGCTTCCTCTGTATGCTCCAAGTCCACTAGTCTGTTACAAACGTGTATCAGAATGTATCCATATTTGTCTTTTCCAGCAGGAACATACACCAAATGCAACATAGGAAAACAGAAGAGGCTGTGTCTACACAATCAAGCAAGAGAGACCAGAGCCCTGGATTCCCTGCCTAGTGTATCCTCACTTAGGAGCAGCAGGAGGTAACAGGAGTAGCACACTATGTCAGATTTTCACATATATCATGTGCACTTGCTTGCACTGTGTATTCTATAACAACAGATGGTTGCAAAAGAATTTCCTTTTTTTTTCAGCTTTTCTGCCAGGAAAATAGATCTTTTGATGGAAACACAAAATCAAGAATATACAACGGGACCAGAGAGTTGCTATTTAAAATTTTGGAGACTAAGCAAATATAATCTGTTTTCAGACTCTTTATTATAGCACCATACGTAACAGAATTTCTAACAGCAGCAAGTTGTTCAGTGTTTCAGAATTCTGTTTCTTGAGCTAAGAAAGAACAACATCTGCTTGAGCTCTCAATTCCATTAAGTGATTTATTTGGGCAAACACAGGAGGGAAAAAGTATTAGACACTGTTCAAAAGTCAAAAAATGAGTATCTGCTACAGATTGTATGGATCCTCTAAAGACAGGGAAATGACCAGCTGGCCCTCTTTTGTGAGAAAACAGCATATAGATGTTAGGAGACAAGAGGTTCGAATCTCAGACCATGAATGTAAATGGGCTAAGACAAAGCTAAAAGCACACTTTTCCCTAGACAGAATCTCCTGGACAGAGGTAGAGCCAAAAGCTTCTTTCTAAGTCGGAAACAACTCTTTCCACACGCAAACGAAATGAGAAATGTTCATTCTTGATTAGTCAGCACACCATTTTAATAGAGGGGAGGAGCAGATGTTCCCATTTTCTTGGTATGGGTTAGGTCACCCTGTTCTGTATGCCTTTTCTGATTGAGAAGGAGTTTAATGGGATATTTGCAGCATTCTTTGTCTGGACTGTGAGACAGCAGGACTAACTTCCAGCAGCTTTACATTTTTCAATCAGCTTTTGCACTCCTTACACCCTCTCCAAATATTTTTCCAGAATAATTGTTCAGAAAATATTCTTACTGATGATGAAACTACCCATTGAATCTAGAAGCAGATTTCTTCTCTGTTTACAAGAGTAAAATGAATTAAGAGAGGAACAGCAGTGATAATGCTAAGTATTAAATTACAACACTCTGTAAAGGAGACCAAAATAAGCTCTATTATATACCTTTTTATTGTACTGCAGTTTTTTGCCTTCTAAATGAACAACATTGCAGGGCTTGTGAATATCTTCTATTTGCGTTTTAATCTTTTGTTTACTTACGTCTGGCCGTGGATCAGTGTTTTGCCCGGTCTTCATAATCAGGGTTTCCAGACCTTCAGAAGCTGGTATTTCAGAGTCACTAAAACAGAACATTCAGGAAAACAAAACAAAGCTAAACATTTAAAGTTTTAAATGCTTGAGCACATAGAAAGTAACAAATGGAAAAAAGAAGAGAAATTAATATAAAATCCAAACAGTATTAAGTTGACTTATTCAACAGATGTTTAAAAATATGATCTAGAAGAAATTTCTGAAATTGTCTTAATCAAATTCTACTTTTTCAAGTGGACTCTCACTCTAGAATGCATGGAGGTCTGAGACTTTAACTGTTTCCTAAGGGTCAGCTTTTGTTACAGTCTGCAAAAGTTATATATGTGAAAAACTGCTTGATAGTACTTGTAGTCTGCGAATGGCTCACAAAGATACACTACATTTCTACTTTCCCTTTTTCACATCTCATAACAAAACAACTGCACAATGCTTCACTCAATAACATTTTGTTTCAATTGAACTTTCTTTGTAGTGTTGACTGAGACAAACTCAGAAATCACACTTCAGTAAAATCTCTGCCTGTCACCCTTTTAGAGTGCTTTTAAATCCTGTAAGCTTGGCAGTCCTTTTACTGAAATTGCCTACCATGCAGAGAAACTAGATCTGAAGCTTTTATTCTACCTCAAAGTTTTCCTTAAACTTGCACTCAATGTGCTCTTAATTTCCAGTGTTTCACTGTCTTGTCCCAGGTTATAATTTGTGTTCTGATATTCAGTGAAGTCTACCTTAAAACAAGAAGTCTTGGATATATAATTTTTTATACCATCAGAGGCTGGCTATTCATCATCATTTGCAAACAGATTTGTGAAGGAATCCCTTCATTTAAAAGATAAAACTGAGTTCAAATTAAGTTGCACAATCATAAAAATCAATGGTTTAGAGATAGAGGTTACTTAACCAGAGAAAAGGCCTCAAATTGAAGAGAAAATTTCATACAGAAACATGTTTATACTTTCCAAAACCTGTCCTGACACATTGGTACATCTTATTGACTGATAAGAACAGAATCAATTTAACAGTTTGAAGGTGTTGCAGTAGCACAGAGATATTTCTAACTACATACATATTTCCCTCACCTGAATGCTTTCAAGAAAATGGAAATGGAATTTAGAAAATGGAAGTTTTGAAGCTAGAAACTCAGAGACAGCTAGTAGTGATAAAGAACACTACTTATTAATAAGCAGAAGAGGGAACTAATTAAAGACACTTCTCCAACTTGATGAGAATGACACCTTGAAACATCACCTTCAAAAATGTCCACTATCATATGACAAAAAATCCCTAACTTGAACTATTATCAAAACTAGTATTTATGGCTAGCCATGACAACTGAAGCCATATAATTACTTTCCATTTCATTTCAAGCTCAAATTGCAATGATAATTTGTTCATTTTTGTTCTTAAAAAGCAAAACATAGTAAATAAAATAAAAAGCTCATTAATCACAACAGAAAAACAAGTATGTTTTCTGTAAAATCAGGTCTGGAATATTAAATTAAACAGAAAACCAGACAAGTTTTATATTATTGCTAACAACTGACAAATTACATGGTTCTTAATTTTGTCCCTCAAGACAGTGTTTAGGAGCCCCCTATTTTGCACAGGGAGAAGTAGAGTGGATTTTTTTGCCACTGTTGATTTGCCCTATATGACATATTAAGCCAACGTGAAAACTCCAAAGACAATTCCAGTTTCTTTACTCTTTCGTGACTTTCTTTATATTTTGGAGAAACACAGGCTTGAGAAATTACTTCGCATGTCTCCTAGGACAAAGTGTTGAAAGACAAAGTGTGATACTCATTTACTCAGTGGCTTACTACTGCCTCCTCAAGTATGTGTGGACAAAAAGAAATTGAAGCAAAAATTCTAAACCTCTATGAAGCTTGCCAATGCAATTTTCTGAAGGCCTTGTTACTCATGACTGGGACTCTATGCAGTAACGATTACCTTTAAAGAACTGATTTTTAACCATCATTCAATTAAAGTTAGTACAATGACTGTGCATAAAACATACATGAAATAATTAGTGTGGATGGTTCTTAATTTAAAGGATGTTAAACAGCTTGTAGACATCTGCTAGCAAGCTGAAATGGGTCATTCAAAATTTATCTAACTAAATTAAGGGGAAAAAATGCTTCTCCTCCCGGGTCGGCATGTCACAAGATAACTAAACCGACTTAGTAGGCTTGCCTGGGAATCCTTAGCTGTCAGTGGTGAATATGCAAAGGGCCAGCAAATTAAATCAACCTGCCAAACTGTCAATTTCAAGCCTCATGACTGCATGAAAATAGCATCACTGGAAGAAATCAAGCATTGCCTTCTTTTGGGTTTCCTGGCACCTATTTAAATACTCATGCAGTTGTGGCTAATTTTGCATGCAAATTTCAGTCAATAAGCTCAGAACAAGACCTCCCAAGATATTTCAAAGGATCTGACAGTATTTTTTTTGAATACCAAATCAACAGTAGTTGAAATTCAATCTCCATTTCCTAGTGCTTTACATATGCACAGTGTCCCCTGTACAGAGCTAAGTTAATGAGAGCAGTACCTGCTTTCACTCACATCCTCCCAGCCGTCCTTATGGAAGTTCTCACATACATTACTCATAACCTTGATGGACTGTTTGAGAAAAGCTCCATGATGTCCCAAAGAGCTCTTTTTCTTGGCTGTTTTTAATTTAACCTTGGTGTCTGTTATCTTGCAATTACATTGCCCAGAGGTTGCCACTGCTTTGGCTTCATCCAACAAACACTTCAGCTCCTGCACTTGACTCAGCAAATCTTCATTTTCATTTCTCAACCTGTTAGCTTCTGCCACTTGCCTCTTCAAAGAGGCAGCTTCTTTTCCCTGCTCATCGACCACTAACTGAAGTTCCACTTTGTCTTTTTTTACTTCACAAATCCTCTTACGTAGCATTTCCAGCTCTCTTTCTCTTGTGTCTGCATCTTCCTTTTGCACTTTTAAAGATGCTTCCAAACAATTTTTCTCCTTCAGTAAGTCTTTATTTACTTCTTTCTCTTTCTTTAATTCCCCTTCAATAGCTTTGAACCTTCTTTCTAGTTGTTGTACCTAAGAAAAGCAATTTTAGCACTCATAATATTTCAGCCTGTCCAGTAGAAAAAACCCTGTTTTCAAATGTATTTATTATATGACCGAAATATTACATTAAGCACAAGGACAAAAGCAATCTATAGCTCTCATTTAAAAATAATTCTAATATAATGCAGATGAAAACATTTTAGCTGCAATAATACAGCTGTTGAACAAAGGGCAGATGGTAAAAGAAGTTAAAATTCCAGGCAAAGTGACACAGAAGTTTAAGTATGCTGATTAAACTTCCTGGTACATCTTGAGCTCATTACTGATTTGGTTATACATACTAATTGAATTTAAAAAAAACATTTTCAGGAGAATAACTATTTTGAAATAGAGACAATTTTGCACTAGCTATCTAAATCAACAAGTTCTGTCAAGTATAGTAAATATACAAATTAACTATTAATGTAATGGTCAAAAAAACCCCAAACAAATAACAGTAAGAGATATCAGAAGCTCAGCACTTAAAGAATATGAAGGCTAAAATGTCTTTTCTAGTCACAGAAAGGGAAAATCTATGCTATTCCCACGAAGCCACTTTATAAGCTTCTCATATACAGTTTGAAGGAGCATATTCTACCTATATGGGATGCATATGCTTTGTCTGGAAGGTCCTTTGAGGTTTACACATATTTGAGGCCATTAACAATAAACTAATTCTCAGTGTTTTACTGGAATATTTGCCTGAAGTTCTAAAACATGCCCCACAATTTCCAGAAATGAGGGACAAATTTAATTTTAACAAATACTAAAATTAATATCTAGTCTGTGACCATTCCCCAGAAGCTTGCAAAGACCATCAGAGTGAGTTTTGTGCTCAGTGACCACTTAGTCATTTTTGAGAAATATTTTTGGTTGGTTTTGTACAAGCTCCAACCCCGTGATTTCATTAGGGGAAGTGCCAGGTACTCTACATTTTCCTGGACATGGGTAGAACAAGAAGCTGTGGTAGAATGCACTAGGCCAGCTCCAGCTATTCACCTTATAAAATAGTGGCTAATTCCATCACTTTGTAGCAATATCAAATGCCAAAACTTGCTTTGACATTGACAATATTGAAACCATAATAGTCCTCACGAAATGCTGTATGTTTTTGCAAGGAAATTTTGCCAATCCATTTAAATTATTTTAAAATGTATGGAATTGTTTACAGAGTGGGTACTACAGATTAGATTCAGATAAATGAGAGTATTTAATGTACAGAGTGAATTAGGACAAGAGCTGTTCAAATTCAATATACATTTGTGAATTTGATATGTAATTTGTGAGTTTGACAGCAAACATTCAATACTCATGCCTATCTATTGCCACCTTCCCTTACAGAAGTTCATAGCACTCCCACAATGAAGAGAGTTTGCCTTATGGCTACATAACGTTATTAGTTGAAACTACACATAAAAGGGATTTTCCCAAATGCTTCATTAAAACCAAGGTTTATGATTAAAATAATAATTAGTACTTTCCTCCACAATGGTAAGGAGTCAGGCCTGTCTCTTTCTTCAACCACTTTCCCAAACTGAGATTCTGTTATTATTTTCTTAGTTCTTCAAAGCAACCTCTTGCACTCACTGGCACTTAAAAGTAATGTATGACAGCCAGAAGGAAAGAAACAATGAATAGCTTCTACACCTATCCCTAAGGTACCATCATGACTCTGTATATCCATAGGGATAAAAATTACATACTACCTGGCAAACAAAATTATAGTTCTGAAATAGAGATGATAAGCTAGCATAAACTGTGTGACATTTCAGATGGTAGCATTCATATTATTTCAATTACTCACTCCACCTTAAGATAAATGAATGTGAGCACTTCCTATTCTGTGTGTTATTATTTTAACATGATGTTTGTCATTCAGTAATAACGCGATGACAGCCTTCATTGCCTGACCATATGGCAAGTGTTACAAGTATATGCAATCACATCATCTGCTGTAAATTACCATACTTCCTACAAGTTAATTCACAAATAAAAAGTAGATGTACCCAAACTGACATTTAAAAGTATAGATTTTTGTTTATTTAATTTAATCAGGCTTTTAAAGATTCAGAAGTAATTAAAAAAATATTGTTTTGCAGAATGACAAGAAAAGGCATGATACTGTTTGAAGGATGTCTTCTTTGCAGCAAACAAAACATATGGTAAAATACAAGTGAGCTCTCTTAAGTGAACACCTGTTAACATACTAAACTACTTGTGTATATTACAAATATCAATACAAATAGCAACTAGTTAAGAACATCTTGTTACTGTATGAGGTAAGACATGTAGAATGTTGAGCAGTAAAGATTAAATACTCATCATATTTGCTAAGCCAAAGAACACTAAATGCATACAGTACTATCTTGTGAAAAGAGTGATAAACTCACATATGTAAAAAATATTTGCATATGCAATGTTGTGCTATAATTCAAATACAATAAAATGTGGATTTATCACTATTATGCATCAGTTTATTTGTAGCAAGAGCTCTATGGAGATTAACACCTGACATCATGTAAAGTTAAATACTCAGCAAAATAAATGAAGGTTTCTGAACTTAAAAATGGTAAAATGCTACGCATATGTTACCTCCAATTTAGATAATTCATTCCTTTTTAGCATGCTACCTCTAAACATCCTGTTCATTTTCTCTGACATTAACCATGTTTATCTCACGATACATTCACAGCTACTTCACTAGAATTCATTTCTGACACAATTTCAAAAATCCTGATTTTTAAATTAGAAAAGGCAAATCATGGCCTAAGTTCATGAGTACTGACATATATATATATTAATCGTACACTAAAATTTAAATCTGTTTTCTGGGGTTGTTGGTATCATACCTTCTGTAATGTCTGATGGGAAACCTCTTTCATATTCTTCTTTGGAATACTGTTCTTGAGCCCACCATCTTCACTAACTTTAAAAAGTGTCTCTATCAGAAAATAAATAAGACATCTCTATCACAAAATAAATAAAACATATTGTGACACCTAGTACTTCACTAAAACAACACCTAGACAATTTAAGGAAATGCATTCTTTACTACTGCAATTATTTATAATGTGGTCTATTTTCTTGACAAGTCTTTTGGTCAGTTTCTAAAGAGTGACCTCTTTCAAAGTGTTCTGTCACATAATTATGAATCTTTGTAGCATCACAGTATGTTTTTTTTCAGAGTGCAAGCTTTTCAAAGGTACAATAGATCTGCAGGTTAAAGACGCTGTACTTTCATTCCAATTTTTATTCTTTTATAGACTATTCCCTCTATGCCTTAAAAGCAGAATTCATTGCCTTTTTATCTACACAGTCACTACCAGTTTTGTTCTCTAGGTCTTGTCCCCTGCTAGGAGGATCAGAGTGATTGATGAACAAAGCAAACAGTAACAGAGTTGGGATGGATGAAAACTTTAAACTTTTTTTTGTTAAGTGAAAGATCATGTACTTCACCAGATAAATCACACAAATTTTTCCATTGTAATACTGTGAATTCATAACAATTAGAAATTGATGCGACTAATGAGAGTGAACATGACTAAGCATCACTCTCAGAGACAGCTCTGCACTTTAGGTACTAAAAATCCCGCAAAAACAGAGAAGTAAAAATTAGATCTATCCGTAGAGAAGAATGCTAAGAAAAAGTTTCTAAGCACTAATACATATGGTAAAACAGAAGTAAAATATATTGTGTTTCGATCTGAACCTAAAGCTTAGCATTCACAAATTGCCCACTGCTGACACAAATGAAAAACTACACATTTCAGAACAATTTTTTCTTAGAGTACGAAATATTACATTAAAGAACAAAAAACCCCAAAACTGTTAAAACACCACAATATTTACATTTCTTTTCTTGCCCTTCTTCCCCACAAATTAATTTAAAGACTTAATCTTAAGGGATAAATATCTGTGTTACATGGTGGAGGTCTGCTTTAGAAGTATCATTTCAAACTACAAGCAGACACTGCAGGTCACTTAAAAACTTTTGATTTATAAACAAAGCAAGTGTAGAAGAAAACAGTGTTACTCTCTGTAGATTCACAATCCTCTTGATATAAACAGTGACTAACAAGTTTGTTAGAGTGAATTAGACCTTTCTTTTGTCTTTGGAACATGTCATGGCCAATTAATACTTCTGTATTCATGAAATAAATGGAACACTATTCTAAAGATAATAAAAGCTGAAAAAGGTAAAACTATGCATCTGGGGAATATGTACCTTTACCTTGATATTAATATGTTAGTTCCCATGTTATTTCAGACTACAGTCCCCCAGCACAGTGGTACTGCATACATTTACAACATTCTTTAAGTAACACACAAAGATAATATGAACATGCTTTTCATCTTTTTCTAAATATTCACTCATTTGAATGTCTGCTTTAGCTTTTATATCAGCATTTACTGTACTCCACTGAAAAGAAAAATTATTTCCCATAGTCAAAGAAACTGATCAAAGCACACAAGTTGTTACGTTTATTATGTGGATGTATTAAAATACAATTTAAAACTCTATCTATAAATAAACATACTATATGCTGAGAATAAAGAATACTACTGCAAGATAGACAGAAAAGACACATGTTCAGTATTATCACAGAAGTCACACACAACATAAATTAAAGAAAAGCTAAAGGTCACTGATGCATAACACGTTCTAGTGAGCAGAAAATAAATGGTCTATTCAGCTGCCTTCTCCCCTCCCCCCTTCTAATTGTTATGTAATTGTTCACAGGAACTGGTTAGGGAGGCAATGAAACAACATTGCCTATAAATGTCTGTCTGTCTGTGATAGCAGAAAGATTCATCGTATCAGCTGACTCAGCAGGACATACACTCTACCCATCATAGTCTACTTAAAAACTTCCAAGCTCTCCCTCATGGAATAGACCCAGAAGTCATAAACCCCACTATATTCAGTCATCAAATTACTGTGGTCTTACAGAAGTATACTTATGCCCACTGAGAAAACACAGTTAACTGCCAGCTTTCGAATATAACACTTAATTCCTAATTTAATAGTCACCAAATCGGATGATGAGTTAGTTCAACACCACAGCCATAATGGTACTTGAACTATGATACTGCAGCTCACTGTTAGTATTCGCAGAAAGCCTTCTGAAACAGAGAAAAAGCTATCAGTTTCAAAAAGATCAGAGCTGTGTATTAGTCACTCACAGAGTACCTACATGAACCATCAAAAAATGAGATTTTTGCCTCTAGTTTGCACCAAGTGAATAATCCCCCTAACAGACAGGAGGTGCCATGGTGCAGAAAGCTACTGTGTTACTGACTGCAGTGCTCCCAAAGATGAGCTAAGTCTGAAATAGCTGGTGAGAAAAACCATTGTGAAGACCAGAAGGGAATGCCATTGTCACACATGAGTTGTGGACACCATAGATTCGGAAGTCTAATAATGAAAGAAGCCTTCAAACTGCCTCCTTGAAGAAACAGAGAGCCAACAATTTACATTCTTTTAACAAGGCACTTGCTGTTTTTCTGAATAGTATCAGATGGATCCACATTTGGAGGAAAAGGCATGAGTACCTGCCAACACATTCTGTACATTCACACACAAATAATGACAGGAATGGCATTAATAAAGAATTTGGATTTGATAACTGCTGGAAAACAATTGGCAATGATGAAAGAGGCACCTTGGAAAACTGAGTCAGAATAGATAGAAATTAGGAATGGCAGGAGCAGTTTCCTTTTCCCCTGACCTCCTTCATTGTTGACCAGCAGGGTTTAAAAAACGACATAGAAGAGCAACAAAGCTACCCAGTACTTCCTCCTGACAAACACAATTGATGCCTAATCAAGCAAGAGGATAGTGCCTATCTTTTTTAACACAGGGAAGCTCAGCCACTTTTTTTCAGAATTTATCCCTTGATATTAGAATGCCTGATGGAAACAGGTACCTGCTAAGGTGAAAGTGAATTCCATCATCATTGATAAGCTGAGTAAATTCAAATCAGGTTTCCTTTAGTAAAGAAAGCATAATTCCTAAGACTGAACAAAGTGTATTTAAACTATATTAAGTCTGGACTCTCAACAAATTACAGATAACACACCTGAGGTTGTACTTTTATTTGGGAAAAGGAAGGCATTTAATTTCCATTTTAGGGCAGAGGGTGTATATGCACTTTCTTAGTGCATGAGCAAGGACTGCTCACATACACTCATTTACGCTCAAAGATGGACATCCAGCTTTTGTCATTATAGTGTAGTCTTCTAGGAAATGTCTATTGATTTATAAAAGTGTCCACCTCACTGCAATACCCTAGGATTTGCAAGAGGAACAACAAGGAAATTACTTTTTATAGACTAGGTTAGCAGCTTTTTTTTAACGTACTTCAATTGGTAGAAGTTTGGTAATGGCTGGAGTGATCTCAGTCTTATGCGCTTACAAAAAGTGTTGCTCAGTACAGATCTTTGGACTTGATTTTGTACCTTACCAAAAATTTCCCATTAATCTAAATGATACCTATAAAAAAAAAAATGCTGGAAAAGGAAAATACAATGTGCCTAATGTGCTTCACTAATACCTTGCTGTCAGTCCCAATATATAAACAATTAATCATCATACCAATAACCAAACTAGAAGTGTGTATCCAGCCACACAATTTCAAAAGAGGATATGTTTTAATCTGAAAAGATAATTTAAAAAAAAAAAAAGAAGGAATAAAAGACTAATTGTAAAAGCACTAAACATGTCAAGAACTGGCAGTTTCAGGGATCTGACTGTTTTTTGGAAACACATGGTTATTGCTCAGCAGGTCCTCAACTCCTTCTCACTGCTGGTTGCCTTTCCACTTCTCTCTGTGTAAAGATTGACTAAATCGGCAAAATCAAAAAAGTGATTTTTAAAGTCAGTATTTGAAACTTTCACTAGTTTCCTTCAGCTCTGTCTGGGGCTTTGAAGGTAACACATAAGAACACATAGATGAAAAGAAAACAGTAACTCAGCAGCTGGATATTTATTGCTCAGTTTTATACGTATTAAAATTTAAAATAAAGGGAAAAAGACTATTTTTTCATTCAAGTGGCCAACATTATCACAAAAAAAAGAGCCAACAGCAGAAAACTGAGATAGAGAATATTGTGTGTTAATTGCTAAGAACATGCAGAGTACTTCTCCAAGTCTCCTACTTCCTCCCTTTGCACAATACTATACATAAAAAATTACCACAGATGGGGACACTCAGCTGAACTGTCACTATGCATTCTTGAATACTTGTCCCAGACCATTCAGGAACAGCAAATAATACAAAGAATCAGAGTGACGGAGAAACAATGGTAATATATTATCTATCCAAATCACAAAGACCCATCTTCACAGAACCATCAAATATTGTAAAGATTGTAAAGATTTAAGAGAATTTATTAATGACCAATTCTTATAAGAGCTCCACCATTTTGATTTCCTTTCAAAATTGCATGTTTTATGTGTCTAGTATTGAAAAAGAAGTCTGAATGCGCATGCAATTTCTGCATCACTGTATTTCAATACTGCAAAAACTATTTAGATTCTGGAGAAAGTTTCATAAACATATGAACGTGTTTTAGATTTTTCACATACTTAGGATAAAAACAATTAAGTAATTTTCTATGTAGTATGTGTACATAAGTTTCAAACATATTTTAGTCTATATCTATATGCAAAAATTTTCACTGATATAATAGGCATGTGGAGAACTTTAATGGTTTTAACCAGAAGAGGGTAGATTTAGGTTAGACATTAGGAAGAAATTCTTCACTATGAGGGTGGTGAGACACTGGAACAGGTTGCCCAGGGAAGCTGTGGATGCATACTCCCTGGCAGTGTTCAAGGCTAGACTGAGTGGGGCTTGGAGCAACCTGGTCTGGTGGGAAGTGTCCCTGCCCATGGCAGAGGGGTTGCAACTACATCATCTTTGAGATCCCTTCCAACCCAAATCACTCTATGACTTTTTTTCTCTATGTAAACCCTTTGCAATAACAATGTGTATGGCATTATGCTTACAAAATACGCATTGAAGAAAAAGAAATTAAACTCTGGAGAGAAAATAACCTTAAATTTTTATTTCTAGTAGACTACATATATACATATAGAATACTATACCTTCCCTCTTTTTCTGTAAACAGTTAAACTCCTGTACTGTGAACGTACCCACAGATTGGTGTACTTTCATCTGATCCAATTCTTCTTCAAGATTCAGTCTATAAAAAAAGAAAATAAAAAAGTAAGAACCACAGAAGAATCATAGAGGTGCCACTAAAACCACTTAAAAAATTAAACCAAAATGGTATCAATATATTACTGGGGAAAAGCTGTCAACACCCAGAAATTAGTTCTCATTTGATGACACTTAGCATACTTCAAACATAAAAAGTCATTTGTACAACAGCTGACTAAAAATTATAAATTGCAATTTACAAAATTCAGATATAATGTCAGTTGTAACATACACTAAGAAGTTTCAGCCAGTTCTTTTTAGGCAAGAAAATGTCTGAGATGTAAAGGAGACTATTAGGAGGTGGAATCTTGTTAAGAGGGGAATAAGCATCAGAGGAAACCACCAGCCAGCCTTGTGCAGATATGTCTCACCATTCCTCTTTTTCCACTACTTGAGAAACTTATTCACAAAATCTCTCCTCTCCTTTTCCATCCCTGATCGACTACTATATTACTACTATAGTTTATTATTAATAACAGCCAGCAAAGGTCTGTACAACAAAATACCTGCATTACTGTTTTTCACTGCATTAAAATTACATACCAAAAAAGTTGCCAGGATACTAATGCTAAAGTTTCGAAGACAAACAGGGAAATGCTAGAATGAAAGATATTAATTTAAGGGGTTCATCTTTACTTGTGTTTTCTGAAAACTATTTCAGCAATAAGATCCCCACCTATTTTAGCCTAGGATCCTACAGTATACAGAACAGAGGGCACTCATTTAATATGTGGGTTTTACTTAAAATATAACCTCATATCCTAATACAAATACACATTATTCTAGCTCCTTTCTGAAGGTTCAATTGCTGATTTCCTCACAGCCTTTTCTGATCTACTCTGAACAGCAGCATCTAACTGCTTCACATGAAATTTATGCTTTACAAAATCCCTCTGAGATAAGGCACAAGGAAAATTGGGCTAAAATATGTGCTGACTTAAGGAAAGGGTTTTAAAAAAATGTTCTTTTAGAATACACAGTATTTTAAAGCACATTATATGTTTAATGGATCTCTGACTCAGCTGTAACTCTAAATATTGCAATTACAACCTGCAGTCTCACATGAAGTGCAAAGAAAATGAGAAACACAAAAAGTTGAAGTAACTTGCTTTCTATGATATACAAGACTCTAGCTATTTTCAGGATCACTTCCGTTTCACTTGTTTCACTATCCATGCCTCAGTCATCACCAATTTCTATAACACACACTACAGTGGCCTCCACACTGTCCTAACTTGTCATAGCATGTTCACTTTTTGTACTGAATGACAAATCACTTCCTTGAAACAACATTCTTCATTTACAGAATTGAAGACTGTATTCAATATTACATGAATACAAGGGAGTGAATTAAGGATATTTTAGAATCCTTCTGGCTTGAACCTCTATCTTCTAAACATGTTACTTTTCAACTTTTAAAATATTATTTGAATGAACACACATTTACACACATATATACATACACACTGTTTCCCTACACACTAAGTGACAAGCACAAAATGATAATTGCACATGATTTTTACAAAGAGTTAGCTTTTACATAAAGATTTTTTTCAGATGATGAAAGACATGCACAAGTAAGTAAATTATATTAAATAAGTGAAGGACTAAGTTTATAGTCTGAATATTTGAAGCACTTCCAAATAAATTATTTTTTTCTGTGAAACAGTCTCCAACTGAAGATACGATCTATCTAAGCTGGAAATATTTCAGGCGAGCCTAGACAAGAAATTACCATGTGTAATACAAGATCCAACCCGTAAAAGTCAATGACTGGCTTGCATGAATGCTAGAAATGCCCAACTGGGTTAGACCAGCGCTGGGTCCATCCATCACCAGTGCTCTGCCTCCAGCAGAGGCAAAAGCAGATGCTACTCAGGAGAGAGCACAAGCCTAACAGTTTCTGCAGCCTGATTCCAATTTTCCATCTGAAAGTGGCATGTAAGCACTATCCTTTGTTTCCTCTGCTTTAACTGCTTCCCTGCTGCTAAAAGGACTTTTCCTCCAAGCCCGCAGGAATGGAAGTTCTTTATAACCTTTCATGTGAAGTCTTGTCAAAGGCAACTGGAAAATACAAATCAGATTTTATCCACATGTTTACTGTCACCCTTCTGCAATTGCAGCAGGTTAATGAAGCAGCATTTCCCTTTTACAGGGAATTTACACACTGATGCTGCCTCAAAACAACTGGGCCGATCTGTGGTAGTGACCCCTTTCTCTTTCCATTTTGGGTTTGTTGGGGTTTTTTTCACCTCTTTTTCCTAAAGACAGACTGCCATTTTTCCAAGTATGGAAGCAGTCAGGCTCACTGGTCTGCAGCTTCCTCTCATGCCTATTTTGTAGACAGCACAGTGGCTACTTACAATTTTTGGTAACAGATCCGTAATTTCATACTTCAGTTTCTTCACATTCCTCGGGGTGTGAAGATATTAGCATTAAGATATTAAAAAGTAACTTATCTACTTGACCTCATAATTGCTGTACCATTACTTCAAACAGATCTAACACCTTTGATCTATCTGCTACAAAGAATACATGAGTTTTTGTCATCTTCTTAGCATCTTCAGCAGCAAAGACCGAGACAATGATTCACTGAGCTATTCTTTTACAACCTTGTAAACCCAGTGTGTCCTTTTACACTATTAAGCAAACCTACAAATTTCCTAACTGGCTTCTTTTTCACTTTATCTAAGCAAAAATTTCCTACTACAGCTTAAGCATCTTTGGAAACCACTCTTCAAGAGCCTTTTTAGCCTTCTGAACTTTCCACTTGCATTTGTCCTGCCATTGGCCTACATGTTCTCACCAATACAAGCTGAAGTTTTAAATGCTGACCTTTCCTCAGCAAGGTCCACAAAAACTTTCCCACCGAGTCTTTACAGGTTATGTTTTAAGACTATTTTGGAGTGGGGGTTGGTTTTGGCTTTTTTTTTTTCAGTTAAATTGTAGCACAAATTTCAGCTGTGTTTCAGCTACAGTACCTTTCTTAACAGTCTCCAGTTGTTCACGGGCTTTTTGTACTGCTTGTTCTAGCACTAGGTTTTTTGACTATTTGCTTCATTTTTGTGTGGTGCCCTTTCTGAAAAGTGAATATCCCCAGGCCAAGTTATTTGGTCCACTCTCTTCTGCTACTATTTAAATGTAATGAAAACAAAGAAACAAAACAAAAACAAAACTAGAGGCAAACATCACACGAACCCCTGTTTATAAAGGGTAAGATGTGAGGAAATACAGGCCTCGCCTCTTTTCCTAGGAAAGTTACAGAGCAAATAATCCTGGAAATTATGTCCAGCCACCTAATGAACAACGTGACTGGAAACAGCTAGCATGGATTTACCAATAAAAAATTTTGCTTTCCCAACCTGACTGCCTCTAAGGATATGTCTAGCTGTAAGAATAAAGGGAGAGCAGGCAATGGTGTATACCTTGAATTTGGCAAGGCATTTGAGATGGTTTCTCACCTCCATGTTGCCAAATAATTGAGATCTGGAATGAAAGGAGAAACAAGACCCTAAGAAACCTTGCTAAACTGCAACTGCTTTGAAGAGCAGGTTGGGCAAGACAGCTTTCAGAGGTTACTTCCAAGCTGCACAATTATGTACTTGTCATTGTATCGAGGTAACTATTACAGAGAGGCTTTGTCTCTAATGCTTTTTGGACTAAGTCCTGTACACCACTCAAAATGAAATCCAGAACAGTGTTTTTCCTTTTGGTTTCTAAGACTGATTGTTCTAGAAAAGTTACTTATTCCATGCAATATTTGTATCTGTACAGCTTTTCTTGGCAAGATGATAGACTCTATGTGGATAGTTGAAACCTTCCATGATTAAAGCAACTTCACAACTCGTCAAATCTCACTTCACATTTCTGCATCACTGTCAGCACCCTGATGAAAACATCAGCAGTATGATCTCACCGCTACTTATTTATTATTAAAATATAGCACTTCTATACAAAAGTATTACACAGTGCTCCCTTTTTCCATAACAGCTGTCTGATATTACACTTAAATAATCCTTTTCATTCAACACCACTCTCTCACCAGGTAATCCTATTCTGTCATTCCTGTAAAGCTAGTACTCTGGCAACACTGTACCCCACAGATTACCCACCTTCCTCCAGGTCATCAAGATGCCTAGTGTGTCAGGATTGCCATCTGATGCCAAGCAGCCTAGCTCCACATTTTACTTTCTGGGCTTCTAGCACAGAAGTGCTTGTAAATTATTTCCTTGTTCTGTTGGTTAATAGGCCAGTCAGCTACTGTTGACAATATTTTAGAACAGCTTTCCTTATCCTTTGTGACCTCCTACCACAAACATCTGTTTCCTCCTATGTTTAAAAAGAGTCCCTTTACTGCAGGGGCATTTGAGGCGCAAGAGGAAATTGTCACATCAGCTAGACAGCAGGTCTCATCGTATTCTTAGTCTCATCTAAGAGATTAGATTCCTTTTTGCAAACAGGATGTTCTCCTTTCCCAACATTTAAGCTCTTTGCAGCAGCACATAAAAACATGTCTCCCATGTCAATAATCACACATGTCACACTAAAACAAACTGAATAAATTGCATTCCACTGGGGAGACTACTACCTGTATCCTGAGTATATTTTTTTTATCTGGGGGAGCTTACATAGGTGTAGTCTCCTTTTCTAAACCAATTACACCTCTCCTGTCCTCTCCTCCCCTCTCTCCTCTCCTCCCCTCTCTCCTCTCCTCCCCTCTCTCCTCCCCTCCCCTCCCCTCCCCTCCCCTCCCCTCCCCTCCCCTCCCCTCCCCTCCCCTCCCCTCTCCTCTCCTCTCCTCTCCTCTCCTCTCCTCTCCTCTCCTCTCCTCTCCTCTCCTCTCCTCTCCTCTCCTCTCCTCTCCTCTCCTCTCCTCTCCTCTCCTCTCCTCTCCTCTCCTCTCCTCTCCTCTCCTCCCCTCCCCTCTCCTCTCCTCTCCTCCCCTCCCCTCTCCTCGAGTTAGTTAGTTAGTTAGCTTCTTTGTTTTTTAACAAAGTTAGCAGTGAGCAAATATCTCAGTATTACCTCATTTGGGAAAAAAATTTATACCAATTTCTAGTCCATCTTTTCTGTTGGAAAAACAAATAGAATACAACAAAATCTTCTATAGATTTTGTATTTGTTCTTATACAGAATATGCATAATACTAACAGAGAAAAAATGATATAATCTTTATGGTCTTCATACATATTACATTCATAATAGCAAATCAGATGACAAAGGAATATACAAGTAATGATGGCTTTTTATTGTGACTGCAGACAAGTGGTTTTTTACTCTCGTAAATCTTTTTATACTCATAAGACTTTTTACATTTCGAGCCCAAAAGCAGAGCAAAAATTGCCATATGAAGAACCATATACAGAAGCAAGCAGCTCTTCCTTGTTTTCTGTTTGTTTCCAACTAAGTAGTAAAATGTACTCTGACATATTTGAATTTTTTTGGCATGCTACTCTAGCTAGAGTTTGTAAAAAACTAATAATAATAAGAAAACCCTTGTATAGGCATTATAACAAAAAATACACATCTAGTTCCATTTCCTAAGAATCACCCCAAAAGTACTGTAGCAAGCATATTTTCTTAGAAGGGCACAGCTCAACAAAAAGGAGGAAAGGGTGTAACATGGTCTTCTTGAAGAGTACAATTCTTTGCAGAGACTGCATGATTTCTCCTTTTCCGATGAAGAAGAGAACACGATCAGTTGGAAGAAGCACCAAAGAAGGGTCAAGTAACAACTTTCTATGGAGGAAGAAGGGACTCCAAGGAATTAATGGTAACTGAAAAAGTCTCGGAAAACTGCTGAAGTACAATGCAACACTGAAAGAAATTACTTAACTTGAAAGAATATAGTGGCAAAAAGCAGAGGCAGGGGGAGTTATTCGCTTTCCAGTCTTTCATTTACACAAGTATCTCCCTCAGTGTTCCATCATACAGATATGCCAACCTAATAGGTAAGAATTTGTTTATCTTTAGGAAATTCTCCCTCCCTCTCCACAAAATATCTCAAGTGGTCTGAAAATAAACATCTCTGTGTGATTTTTCCCCAAAAGGGGAACTGCCTTTAAGAGACTACACCTGCCCGAGCAGTCTTTTAAATTATCCACGTTCAACTTTTTTACGAAGCGGATTAGGTACTCGGAGAGATCTGTGACCCATTTGCACGAATTCTAGCATAAGAAAATGCTTCCCCCACTTACTGAGGGTGAAAGAAGGACTGCATCTACAATCCTTCAACCCAAAGAATCAAAAATAAGCTCTCTGAGTGGTAATACAGAATACTAACCTACTGGAACTACAGAGTCAGAACAGCAGTGTCCAAGTTCAGATACTGTGAATAAAAACTTCCAACACTGTTTTAGCAGATTAAGCAAATATGCGCTGTAATTAACTTAAGCATATGCTCACTGGATTTATTGCATTGGTTTTTGCATCGTTCAGTTTCAATTAACACATCAAACAATGGAAGAAGAAATGCACCAGGTTTTGATCCTAACTGAAAGGGGATTTCTCTGTGCACTGAAAAACTTGTGTTTGATTTAGCTGAGCAAAGGGTATTGTGTTTATGTCATCTGAAAAGATTCGAGACACAAACTGAAGCTGAGAGATGGAATCTTTGAAGATATTTCTACAGCGGAAAGGTAGTTTCAGTGTGGAGTGTTTCTAGTTGACTGTAGTCTTGAGGCATGGATATTGAAAAGAAATCTTTGAACATTAGTACTTGCCTCATCCATCTTTTGATAGTAGAAACACTGGGAGTTGAAGACGTTCCAAGAGTAGGCAATTTTGAGGATGATGTATATTGTAGATGTCTTATGTTAATCTCCATTTAACTGTGCTTCTAGCAATTTTTTTAGGACTGCTCCACAAATTTCACATTTTACAAACACCTACAACTACAAGCTTGACTTAAAACAGAAGAAAAAATGACAGCATATTTTAAACTTTTTGTATCTGATATAAAATAATCTTTCTCCTGATAAATTCAGTAGCTCCTAACCAAAGTTTAAGAAATTATAGATTTTTCTTGCTGATTAGGTTATCTTTCCTGTTTCAGATTATAATAGTGAGTGGCACAAGTATTTGAGCACAACTCTCTCCAGTAGTGAAATTCAGCAATTATTACATTTAGGAACTGAAGGAGAAGAACAATGGACAAAAATTTACGAACAGTCAGCTGCCTGCTTTGTAAAGCAGTAACAACAAAAATGGAGGATGCTTTCAGTTTCCCCCTTCACAGGTCTCCTAACGACAATGTATCAGCTGACTATCAGGGTGCTTTCCAGTTACCTTTTTCATACCATATATGTTTCTGCTTGAGCAAGCAGTATATGAAATGTATGGTTGTATTTAAGTTTGTGTGTTATTTCAGCCTGCATCTAGTAAACATGATGTCACTACTATGTCTATTACACAATTAAAAAACCTCAGGAATTTATGAGAAGTAGGTTTTAATCTCCATTTGTAAAGGGAAGAGCTAGAAAGGAGAAATATGTATGTAGGTACCAAAATGCTGCTGAGCAAACCACACACAACATCAGCAAAAGGAAAAACTTAACAAGGAGAAACTATGCAGTCCTGCAGTTAAAGCTGATGAATCAGAAGGAAAAATAAAAAATAATAATAACAAAAAAAAAAATTAAAAAAAAAAAAAAAAAAAAGAGAAGAGGCCTACGGAAAAACCTAACCTAGAGAATACATACAGCAATGTAGAATTCAAAAGAAAGTCATCATAATAGGATATCATATTAGGAAAACAAAAACTTTCTTTGGAAAAAAAGAGTTTGCTCTATAGGCTCAGAGAAAAGATAGACCTTTGAACCATAAATCAAGAATGAATAATGATGGGATTTGAATGCAATAGAAATATGAAGGTCAAGAGGAACGAGGAGTGTGAGTATAAATTGATCACTTCCAGCTCATGATAAATTCACATCTTCACACCTTTCTCTTGACAAAGTCAAAGGCTACTACTGCATTTTACAGTCTGTCATGTTCATGCTGGGTATTCATTCTACTATTATATCAACTTTCTAAAAGTTTCCTAGGATATAATTTAAAACAATACAGAGATACTAGACATGACCTTTGTGCAAATGTTTCTGAAATACTGTGAAGTATTCTGACAGCTTACACAACCTTTTATATTGATATGTGGAGCAGGTGAAACCTTGCAAGACGCTGAAACTCCAGAATTCTATAAATCAGTTCTTAACCATTAACAAATTGATCTAAAAAATAAAACCTAGCTAAATTCCAAGGTGTTTTAGAAGTAACAAAAAAACTGCTCATAATTGTCTCTGAAAAATTGCATAAACCATCTTACAGCCATAAACAGGAATAAAACTGGGCAAAGGAGATTCATTACTAGGAATACCTATCAGCAATCCTGATGAAAAGAGAATAAGTAACCACTCAGTTAAACTTCATTAAGTTTCATTAAACTCAAAAGTCTAAACTCATATCTGCAATGGTAATGCTAACATAGTACGGCCTTTCCAAAAGCTTGCAACGTTGAAATAGCAATTGTCACTAGGCCTGTATCTGGATGCATTCTTCACACAGGTCCATTTCAATCACTTTGGTTTGTGGTTTTTAAGCTCAAAACACGGCAAACAACTCTCTTCTGATGGCACTGTGAAAGTCTTTTCAGTCCTGGTTAGTTTATAGAGTCCTAAATAAGACTGTGTAACTCTGAAAGGTACCCTGAAAATTTACAGCAACAACCCTACCAAATTTGCTGATAATAAAGGGTATACAGCTATGAGTGACTTACATGACTTTTCTTTTTAATTTTAAGAACAAATAATCTAACTCTATGATTAGATGAACTGAAAACCTTACTTATAATATGTATTCAGCTTCCACACACACTTTTCTGCTCAGGACCATTTTTTAAAGAAGAAAGGTAAAAAGACTAGTTTTGCAATGGGCTTGAAAGAGTAATAAAAATAATGGACTGAAAAAAATCCAGAATTTATGACTTTTTCTAGAAAAAGCGCCTTGCTCTTATTTACACTCAAATGTTTTATTTTCAAATACAACATTTAAGTTCCAGTGATAGCCCATCAAATGGGAAAAAAGTGCATTAAAGCCATACAAAGCCTACAAACTGGTGTACTGCTTTTACCTTTAGGCAGACCTGAACCTGCCTCACGGCCTTCAGCCTTCTGCATAGCAAGGTTATGCTGCTTTTAAGTACATCTGGTAGAATTTTACTCTGTTTCTTCAATAACTCTTTCTCAACAAGAAGTATTTTCTTACCTGGTTTCAAAAGAAGCTGAAAAGCCAAAATGACATTTTAAAAGATAACCTATTCCAAAATCCTTTTGAAGTTTACTCTGTTGTCAATAAACAGTCCAGGCCAGCAGCAGTCTTCAATGCTCTAGATTACATGGTCAGAGAACAACCTCTAACACCTTCCTAGGCAAGGAGAAGCCATCAAGCTCTCTTGTTAACATCAATCAGCATCCTAAATTAACAGGAATCTACTGGCACTTCCTAGAAGGATCTACTATTATGGTAGGCCAGAAGTAGAATCAATTCTTGTTTTCACATACTGAGAACAACCTCAAAATGTTTTCCTTACTAGCAATAACTTCGTGAAAGTAAATCTTGGTTGTAACATTCGTATACAAATGGCAACAAGAAGGGCAGAAAAAACACACAGCATCCTGTTTTATGTACCAATGCTTCATTTCTGTCCTCCTGCTATGATTGCCATGGTCTCACTTGGTAATATTAAAATCTGACTGGTAAGAAATCAAGAGAGATCAAATCTATTAAGTTAATAGTTTATGCTGGCATTGCATACATTTTTAAAGATACTGAAGTCGACTCACAATTATAGTATCTGCTCTTTCCAGTATCACAGAATATTCTGAACTCTATTTTTATGGCATTATAATACTTTTGATTACTCCTCCATTATTTTGTTATTTCTGTAATACTCACCCATTTAGAACATAGGAAGAAGAGCGTAACAAAAACAGTGCTACAGAATCAGTTTTGCCAAAGGAATTACTTCTCATTTCTTTTAGATTATAGCTAGGCATCAGCAAGAAATTCTCTATAACAGTTGCTTACTTATCAAGTTACTAGAATAGGCGAAATGCTTGTACCATCTGCATATAAGCAGGGCTTCTGCAAAATATACCTTCTTGTTAGAACAAAATTTCCTAGTACTCATCATTTTTAACTGTCAGCAGTTCTAAAGATACCATCAGGAGCCCCCACACAGCTCCAAATCTAAGGTACACACACACATGCGCACTTGAGCCTCAATGCCTTAAAGAAAAGGTAAATTAGCAAGATAGCCTGAACTATAGCATAAACTTTCTCTCTGCGCTTATCAGTTTAAAGGGTTCCTTTCCTTCTCTCTAGAGTTGCCAACCCTAAGTTAACCCATTGCCAGAGGACTCTAGTTAGTCCTCTCACAAACCGCTGTCTCCGGAGTAATACACATCCCGTAAATCAGTCATTGCTCATCAGCAGCTTTCAGTATTCACAGGTAGGAGCCAGCAGCAGAGTCCTACACTCCTCTGCATACAGATAAAAGGAATTAAGAGAGCAGGCTCATGGCAGTCTAAAATAAACATCCAAACAAACAATAAGACTTTTTTTTTTCCATTTGTCCCAGGGAATTTTATCTGCAAAATAAAACCAAGCAAAGAATCTCATTTCTAATAGAGCTGAATACATAAGAAGGAATAACCCACTGAGGAAACCGACTCCTTCCCCAGGATTACATGTTGTAAGACTGCAGCAAGATGACTCTTCGGAGAAATCAGCAGAAGCAACCACAATCTCTTAATGCGTACTCTTGCTGGTGTGGACAGACACCAGGGGGCTAGTTCAGGCACTGCTGCAGTCAGGGAAACCTTCCTCTGAGTCCAAGAGGTTAACTATTGCCTTTTCAAATGTTTTCCTCCAGAGTCATGGAAGATTGTTAAAGACTGGAAAGCCAAATTAAGAAGAAAATCAGAAAAAGACTGCTAAGCGAGCCTTGTATGCTCTTTATCAGGGCCCTTAAAAAAAGACAGTAGTGTTGCTTATTACAGTAACCAAAATAAGTCAGTTTTAAAGGCACTGGGTCAAAGTAGTGCCAGGAAACTTTTTCTTATCCAAAGGCTAAGCCAAACAGCCTAATAATCCTAGCAAGGAAAATGGGACAGCAAAAGCAGCTGTCTTCTTCCCCACAGAAAAGAAAGGAGCTTCAGAAGAAAGGCAGCAGATCAACATAGGAAGGTCTTCTAGGTAAGCAAAACTGAATTCTACTTTGTGTTCCTGACTCTTCAAAAGGGTAAAAAATCTACTCTGTAAAACCAGAGCAGAATGCACATGCACATTACAGATACTCTTGCAAAAAGCTCATACAGAAAAAATAGGAAGAAGCTGCCATAAATGGGCATGAGGACTCTGATATGTCACAATGCAAACTCTGAGTTTAATTTGCTACAACTCAAAAATTGTTCAGAGTCATGTGAACCAAGGTAAGCAGAAATTTTCCAACTTTTACATGTGAAATACTATGCTGACATGATTTCTTCACTTTTTCCCTACAGCATTATGATTCAAGAACCTTTACCTGGAGTAAGGGCAAAATATGCTCTTTTCATGGGTCTGTATATTTATGTGTCAACTGACAGCCCTGGGAGGTGAGAGTAAACCTGGGAGCAGGTGTTTGATCTAGACTGTGTGAGAGAGCAAAAACCTTTACATATGTCTGGGGATAATGCTGCCAAAAGAAGAGTAAAGCAAAAAGTACTAGCATTACTTACATTTTGCGAACATTCAAACTATTCAGGATGATTTATTGGAAATCCTTCACAGGAAGAAAATTGTAAACTTACAGTTTACACAAAGAAAACTGTAGTCTTAATTAACCTAGGAAATGGAATATTTGACTACAAAGACTCATTGAGCTATCTATCTCACTTTGTCCATTCACTGCCCAGAAATATGTCTTTATCTTTCTTGTTTCCCAATTCAGTCACTTACAGGATGGATGAAAATTGCAGAAAGCGATACCTGTTGGTGCTAAGTAAAGTCTCTCTGATTTACAACCCACATTCAGCAGCAAAAAAGGATAAAAGCAACTGCCCCCCCCAATCCAATCTTTGTTTCACATAACAAAAAACTGAAGTGTCATAGTTGTCAAGAATGAATTTTGAGATATATTTTAAATTAATAGTCACTCAAAACCCAAAGATTCTCTAGTGACTAGTGGCTAAAATAGTTTCAACATGCAGCATAACCTTTAGCTTGCAAAAGGATGGAAGAAACCTATGCTTAAAATTTAATCTACCATTAAGTAGTCTTTAGTAATCTGAACCACAAAACCTAGCTGATTGACCAAAATATGTGTAAAAAAAATGTTACATTGTTTTAATTATGGTATTAATTATTAAATCATAATTTTTTCATTCCTTTATAAGAAGACTGTCAGAAAAACCTCATAAACAGTGTTTAGCTGTATTTAGTTTAGAAAGGATTCAACCTGAAGGGCCATCACTGGGGTACCAGTGTAATCAACATAACTCAGAGAAGCATATACCGTAAGTACTCCACTAATATCACGAGAGTTTCATTGTCACATCAGTGCTTTTAACCTAATAAAAACCTCAGATGCCCAAAACACCAAAGTCTCTGTTACTGTTTATTGTTTTTAGTATGGAGCTGGTTTGCAATAATGTAAAGTAAGGATGCAAATCAATTTCTTACACAAAAATATTTGAGTTTTCGGAAAATTTTGAAGATTCCATGTTTATTCTCATGTGATTGTGCTTGAAAAAGGCAAATAGAACAATACCTCTTATACCAAAGCATTCTGAATTCTTTACAAATTAGAAAAAATTCCTAAATCCATTAAGACAGGTTAAACTTGTGTATGTATATGCATATTCTACTTCACGCAGCTAAAGAGAACCAAGTAGTTCATCACAAAGATCACCCTGGATCTCAATAAAGGTTCACTTAGATCCACATCTGAGTTCCTGGAATTCCAGAACTGCACATTTTAGGGAAGAGTTCAAGAGATAGCACAAGAATACAGACACATTGCTTAATAACTTTCATTGTAAAATATTATTTGCAGTCTTTGAAGAAACCTAATGTGTCTACTCTTCAAAATTCAGTTTCTGAAGTTCCATATGGTATTAGCAAACAGGAGATATGCCTAAACTTGAAAATGTGTTATTTGCCTTCCAAAATCAGTACACACATGGAAAATGGGAAACTAGCATTGCATGCTAAATCCAGCTGTTGCCAGAAAGCACGAAGAAGTGCTGCTCTTCCCTAATTCCCTGGAGCTCCATAGAAGGTGGTGGGAGAGAAACCTATATTCATTACTCCCTCATTACTCTCCTAATACAGCAGTCTAACAGCTTATGTTACTAGCTTTGGTGTGCCCTGGTGTTATAGACTGTAGGTTCACAGGCTTCTTCCTATGAACAGTCAGCACAGTTTTACAAGGCACAGTCTTCTTAATTTTTTATATATACATATATGTCTCTAGGCTGATAAACCAGACATTCCCATCTAAATGCTGAAAAACTTTTGTCTAGGCAATAGAGATAAGAAAAAGATAGCACCCTCACAGAGAGTGTGCTTACCAACACTACAATATTTCATTTGTACAACACTCAGATAATCTACAGAAATCACTGTGATTCAACAGCAAGGCAGGAAACACCTTCAAGCCAGCAATACAATCGGAAGCTAACTTAGAGTCTATACCTTTCTCCAACATCCCTCTGCTATTCTTGTCCATATCAGTGCCCAAATTTTACATGAATGCAACTTTCCTTCTTCCTCTGCCTGCTTATATATTATGGAAGAATGTTTAATGGTATGACTTTATATTTTCATTATGACACAGTCTCATCATGTATGAGAAAGCACTAAAGTACTACAGGCTGTTTATGGAGATTTGATAATGCTGCTTGGATTTTGAACAAATAGCTGCACACAAGAAAAGTCTGATTAAATATCATACAGTCATAGATTGCCAGGTTGGAAGGGACCTCAGGGATCATCTGGTCCAACCTTTCTAGGTAATTCTATAGTTTGTATGAGGTGGCTCAGCACCCTGTCAAGGAGACTGAAAACTGTCCAATGTGGGGGAATCTACCACTTCTCTTGGGAGACTATTCCAAAGACTGTCCTCATGGTGAAAAATTTATCTCTTGTGTCCAATCGGAATCTCCCCAGGAGCAACTTGCACCTATTACCCCTTGGTCTTTTCCATGCAACTCCTTGTAAATAGGGAGTCTGCATCTTCTTGGTAGCCACCCTTTTAGTACTGGAACATGGTAATGAAGTCTCCCCAAAGCCTTCGCTTCTCAAGGCTGAACAAACCCAGTTTTCTCAGCCTCTCCTCATGTGGCAGGTCCTCCAGTCCTCTGATCACCCTTGTGGCCCTTCTCTGGACCCTCTCCAGCCTGTCTACATCCTTTTTGTAGAGCAGCAACCAAAACTGAACGCAAGACTCCAGGTGTGGTCAGACAAGCAACGAGTAGAGTGGGATGATGACTCCTTTATCTTTGCTGGTGATGGCCTTGTTGATGCAGCCCAGTATCCTGTCGGCTTTCTTTGCCCCTGCAGCACACTTCTCACTCATGTTAAGTCTGTTATCCACCAAGACCCCCAGGTCCCTTTCCAAAGGGTTGCTCTCTAGTCAGGTGGATCCCAGTCTGAACTGCGCTCCTGAGTTATGTGTTCCCAGGTGCAAGACCTTACACTTCTCTCCATTGAATTTCATAAGGTTCCTGCTAGCCCACTCCTCCAGCCTGTCTATGTCAGCCTAGAGGGTGGCTCTCCCTTCTGGAGCGTTTACCTGTCCACTCATCTTGGTGTTGCCAGCAAACTTCATCAAGGTGCCCTTGACCCCAACATGTCAAGGCCATAACGAGTCATTTTCTCCAGGAGGAGGCTGTGAGGGACAGCATCAAAATCCTTGGGGAAGTCCAGGTAGACAATGTCCACCACTCACCCTGCATCAGCCAAAGGGCTTACTTTATTGTAGAAGGTGATATGATTCGTCAAGCACAATTTGACCCTGGTAAATCCATGTTGGCTTTTCCCAATCACGTGCTTCAATTGACTTGTGACAGTCCCCAGAAGGATTTGCTCCACAACCCTTCCAGGGACTGAAGTGAGGCTAAGAGGTCTGTAATTACCTGGGTCCTCCTTTGAACCCTTCTTAGAGATGGAGGTGACATTAGCCTTCCTCCAGTCTTCAGGGACATCTCCCAGTCTTCACGATTTCTCAAAGATTATGGAGAGTGGCTTTGGAACAACATCAGCTCTCTCAACACCCTAAGGTGGATGGCATCTGGGCCCATCGATTTGTATGGGTCAAACTCCTGTAATAGTTGACACACCAACTCCTCCTTCACTGACAGCAGGTTGGTTTCTGCATCAACCTGGGCTTTTGTTTCTGTGGCCTGGGACCCAACAGCACTGGTAAAGACAGAGGTGAAGCAGGTGTTGAGCACCTCTGCCTTTTCAGCATTGTTGGTGACTAGTTCACCTCTCCTGTTTAATAGTAGGCCAATATTATTCGTTTCTGCTTGTGGTTAATGTAATATGGAAGAACAAAGGAAAAACATCAACACATCTGATTTCTAAAAACACAGCAAGCACCCAGATTTGTCTGTTAGGTACGACGCAGGAAATTACAAGATCTGGTGGACACAGGTAAGAAAAGTTCTAGAGACAAGCTTAACAATTAAAGATCATTACTCTTATCAGACTTGACAGATCACACTCATTGGAAAAGAATACTGTATTTGTTTCAGTTAGCTGACAGTGCCTTGTGAAAATGTAACTGGCAACTTGCTAGAAAAGAGGAAATCATTCTCTTCACAAAACAGGCCATGTAAGTTAATTATGCTAAATGATTTCATGTGCCTTTTACAGTTCTGACTTTAAAATCATCTTTTAAAAATTGCACCCTGTAGTACCAATAATGATGCTGTTTTCTTGCATTTAAAATTCTTTGTAGTGGTTTTAGCCAAAAAAATGCACTGTTTCAAGTTCTCACACTTGATCCTGACCGTTATTTCCACTGAGCGACACTCAGTGATCATGCACTGCCGTCAGAAGCCCCTGTGACAACTAGCAGAATCTAGCTTCTAACAGTTTTCAGTAGAATGAAAGGTGGTCATTTAGATTTAGCTATCTTTTTATCCATCTCAAATCTAGAGAAATACATATACATCATTAGTTTAACTATATTTGGCTTTGTAGTATAAAATTACTAACTTTAGTACAAAGCAAACAAGAGCCCTGAGCCCTTATGCATTTTGCAGTAAGAAGACTGCTATTTCCCAGCACTCCTAAAACTGAAGAAAAGACTATTTTACATAGATAGAACCTATGTCAGAAGGGCTATGCTTGGTAGGTGACACTCCTTAACACTGATGTAGCGTGAATGCACTTTTTTTCCCCAATTAATTTGGTACATGACACAGATTTTTGAGCAGAACAAAGACAAAAATTGCTGTGGTATTTGGATATTGCACACAACAATGGAGGCTTAAAAACTAAAAGTCTCTGATATTTCCAGTTTAGCCAAAGAGATGAACAAAGTGACCAAAATCGCATTTTTCTCAGCAGGTTCTCTATGAAAACAAAAGAAAAAAACCCAAAACAAAACAAAAAAGACACAAGAAGCAGAGGAACTAATAAAAGTAATAAAGCCTAGGTTTTCATTTCTTACTGCCACTATTCCAGCAGAGTAAATTTAGCTTTCCTCCACTATACTCACTCGGATAGCTACAAAAGGCAAGAAGCACAACATGCTGTTGCTGGTCCCAAGTTAGATTCCTGGCGACTGGCTGGAGAGATACTGCCACACGGGGCATAGAACAGTTGCTTTGACTCTATGAAGAATAAGGAAAGCAGAAATCATGAGGTCTCGTTTTTCTAAAAATAAAGCTGGTAAGAAACCTCTATTAAACATCTAGTATGCTACCAAACTGGCAGTGATTTCACATGTTTCCAAGATCCTAAACACATTTCCTATATGGATGACATGCACAGCTAATCAAGCACTCCGAGGGAAGAATGACTACCTCTATGACTACTAAAGATAGACTACCTCTATCATTCTATGAATGGAATGATGTGGCTCTCTCTTTCACTTTATAAAGTTGTCTTTCTTATCACTAGCTGCATATAACCACATCATAAGGACAACTGATTTCCAGTTAGCTGTGAGAAAAGACATTATGATGTAAGTCATTATGTTGAAGAATGTACTAGGTTAAATAATTCAGTGTTGCTGGTATCAACTGCAAAGTCTCCTACTAAGTAATCTGGAATGAAAGATGTAAAATTGCAAAGCTTCCACAATAGTTTATGTACAATCCCTCTACACTATACCTTTTCAAAGCCTGTACATAATGGCCAAAGGGATAAGGTAACCCTATACTCCAGCAAACAAGAATTTAATATGAAAACATCAAAGTAGTTTGAATTAGCTAGATTGCAATTAAGTAGCAGTTCAATTGGACACGCTACATACTAATTTACCCAGAATTTCAGCAAAATCCAAATAATATAGATACAAAGACAAATTTATCCAATGTGGAAGGACCTATCTATCAATACCATTCTATAGAACGTAAGACAACACTTAGCACTTAATAGCCAAGTTTAAAAATAATCTATCTTTCCTTGGGTTTATGTCATACTCTGTTTATTACCTATCTATTTTCAGGGCAATGTTAAAGACATTTTATGTCACTGTTCTACCACTGGAAAGAAGAGAGGGAGAGAGGAAAGGAAGGGATGAGGGAAGGAAAATCTTCCTTACAGGTAAAACAAACAAACAACAAATACTCCTGTTTTCCTAACATTCGCTCTCTGGCCTAGTCACAGACCGAAATAATGAATATTTAAAGTTAAAATAGACTTAAACCCATATAAAATCCTTACAGAGACACTCTTTAAGCAATGCTGCATTGGATTTGGCTTATACATGTTCTAAATCAAGCTAAATTAAGCAAACAACCAGTCGGCTCTATCACATTAAATGTGACCTCAAGAACTATGGCTAATCTGATTTACTCAGACTGCTTGTAAAATCACACATATAAGTAACTGGTAAAACTCTGTAGACCATGCTTTATCCACAGAGCTTAAGAAAGTAAGGATGCAATATAAAGAAGTCCTATTCACAGACATAAAAAGTATGCGAATAGTCACTTTCTTCAGAAACTTAGCTCAGATCTTGAAGTGCTGACTTGCTTCAACAAATTCAAAACAATCATTATTACAGACAGATGTTGAAAACAGATAAAAAACACAGGTGTTATGTATTCAATGTTTCCTTAGTTCAACTAATAATAAGCTACGTTTCCCATAAGGAGTAAAAAGCACCTAAACCCTTCACCTTAATGATCACAACGCTGCACTAGCTTCTTACTAAGTACTATGAAAAATTTTAAGAACTCATTTTGACTTAAAAATTATGTATTTTGAAATGCTCAACTCTTCGCTCATGTCACTTTATCACAATCTAGTCAAGGCCACTGATTTGCAATTTACCATGCATAAGATTGGTCCCCATAAACGTGACTGCACAGGAGACCTAGAGAAACAGTCCAAGTGCACCAGCACTCAGGACGTGCACCACACATAAGCAATCCTCATTCATGGCTTTGGGTGAAAAGCAGAGGCATATGTTACTGCTCCTGAGTTACTGTTGCCCGTGATGCATGGGTGGATTAGTGATGGAAGGAGAATTACAACTGCAATTACATGTATGGCAAGAAAGTGCTCCTTTCTACATAAAAAACAAAACAAAACAACAAAGTAGATGTGATAATTTGTTGTGATAGTTTCAAAACATCAAAGAAAGATGTGACAATGAAGAGATAAGCACAGGCACACATTGTAACTGGTGGATATAAGAGTACCCCATGCAACACAGCTACTGGCAATGCTGTATGTAATATGCTGAAGCAGCTCGTAGGTAACACAAGGACTTATATACTACAAAAAAATTTGCTGATTTTGAAATTCTGTGACAGCAGCCTTCGTGGTATCTCCTCAAAATCAGTTTACAGTGTGACCCACCGGGAAAACATTTTCTTTAATGCTGACAAAAACAAAGTCTGAATAAAAGTTTCTATGATTCTTAAAATTAAAAAAAAAATCAACCTGACTTACAGAAAGTGTTAAATACCAGCAAAGGGCTAATTATGCTAACTTCCTTCTGCCTAGTATAAAAGGACATTTTCTTACTTTGCCTGGCTAAGTATAATAGCCTATGAATTATGAGATCAAAGCAGCAAACTGTATGTTTTCTAAAGTAAGAGTTTCCTTCACCAAGTTTTACACTTACTACAGCTAAAAGAGCTGTGTGAAGGGATCAGCACTAAACCCAAAGGACAGGCTGTGCACAGCAAGAAAGAGAACAAATCCCTCGTGCTTTTTGCAGGTCACTACCAAGGACCATGTTAGCAGATCCACACCAGACCCTTAACAGGCAGCTCTGCTGCTACCAGTAATTAGCTTGGACAGCTCTGGCTCCAGGAGTAGCAGCAAGGCTACACCATAATGAGCTCAGCTGGGATTAGCAGGACAGGGCAGGGAACCAAGAGAGCTGAGGCATTCTGCATTGCGTATGTATCACTGAGATCAAACAAGGATGGCTGGCTAGGTTATCCCCTCACCACCTCATTCCAAAAATGAAGCACGGCAGTGTGTAAAATACAGGCTAATGAAGAGCGACACCTCCAACAGATGAGAGCCACATTAATTAACACAATCCCTAGATCATGGAATACAGTTTCTGTTAGTGCTAGCAAACTTGTAACTTGTCACTGATTTAAGAGAGGGGAAAAAAAAGGAAAAAAAAAAAAAAGAGCTGATGTTTTCCTTTTCTGCTTTTGGTGGAAGATGGTTTTACCTTGGAATTATGCAAGGAATTCCTCTTATGTGGCCTGCAAAGCACTACCTGCAGAAAAAAATAGAAGAATGTTTCTTTGTATAAACATAATTTAAGAAATGAACTTACTTTTCGATCAACAGCTTTTTGTGCTCCCTTTTGAAAAAAGCCAGTTCATTCCACCCGGCCTCACAATCATCCTCCCAAAGCTGACAGGGGTCTGCATGCTGGTATCTGCTTTTACCACTTTCAATCCTGTTTACGAGTAAAAAGAGACCATTTGCTGTCAAATATCTATATTTTAGGACCAAAAGAATAAAAGCACCTTTGCTTTCAGAAAAATTTTAAACTGCAGTAGCTACTGAATATAAATCTTGTATGATGTATACATTTTGTGAGGCATGAAATCGTCTTACATGTTCTGTTATAGAAAAGTTCAGTGATGTAGTTTTAGACAGAAATTGTGCTAGTATGGCACCATGGCTCTCAAGTGACATGTGGCAGAGCAGTGCCATCTGCATTCATTCTGTCAACATTTCTTACAATACTGGTATGAGAAAGCAGACTGTGAAATGGTCGCACAATCTCTTAAAAAAAATGGGAGAGTCAACAGCTGCCCTAATGCACCTGCAAACCAATCTGGAAGTTGCACTAATGCCCATTCTAAATTAAAGTGTTGATATACTGTCTCATGAGAGAAAAAGCTATCGAATGCTACAATGATGCATGAGGAAAAAGCATATTGAATTCAGAAGCACAGAAAATTTAAATATTTCACACTTTTCCTGTCATTAAAATATGTTTATGTACTTTAATACAATAAAATATTAAAATTACATTTTAAAAATCCTTTTAAAATTAATTAAAATATCTCTGAAATTTAAATTCCTGCTGGGCAAAGAAATAAACTCTCCAAGAATGTGGTAACCACATAAGGCCCCCATCATCTTTGCAGTCACATATGTCAGTGGAAGTTGTATGTACATTGACAGGGGGATTAGGTCGCATCAGGTATCATCACTATCACAGATTCTAATCTATCAGAAAGAATGGGGTCCTTCATCACCTACACAGGATCAGAAGTGCCACCTACATACTTGATACTGAGCTCATAATGCACAATTTACATCACACCCATGATACAAAGCTTTTTGACATACCAAAATAACAGTGAAAGGTATAACCATTCACAGACTGTTATTTGTGTCTTGGCTACTTTGCTTAAGCTTATTAAAAAGGAAAAACAAATCCCTTTTAGTGTGATCGCTTCATATAATTCTGTTCTGATGACAAAAATTATCAAAAACCTGCCATTTTCAGCTCATCTGAATTATAGAAAAAAACACAAACCACAACCAACAGATGAATAAATAAAGCTTTAGTATTACACCTTTCCCAAGATCTACTTTTCCCAAATCCATTTCTGACAGGATGCAAGCAGGTCTCATTTATTTTAAACAGAAACAGAAGTTGCTTTTCTCTCTTTTTCCCTTTCTTTTTTTTTTTAACTATCAGAACTAGAACACTCAGTGCTTCACTGTATATCAAGTTTGATTTTACTGTCTTTATCTACATTGAATTTTTGTATCTTTTCAGCCTTGGTGTCTCAGTGGACTATGAATGCCGACTTAGCTTTAGACACGGAATCAAATAATTTCATTGCATAAAGTAACTATCATTCAGTAGGTTTTAGTAATTTCCAGCTTGCACCTACCTTAAAACAGTAAGCTAGAAGACAAAATCACCCATGCTATAATTTAAACAAATTGATTCATTATTTACGCTTTGATATTTCAAAAAATCTTTCTGTACTACCAATGCCTGTAGCAGATTTGTTCCCTACCACTATTTTCATCCATGCTTTTTTTTTTTTTTAAGACAACTATTAAGTAAATGCCAGAGTATTACAAAGCAATGCAAATCTACTCAGATAGGCCTAAGCATTATTTATATATGAGGGACAGTTTATAATTCACAGTAGAACCCTTTATTTCACCCTGGACACTCTGAACAGCTATCTGATTTTCAGCAATTTCTGTGACTCTGTTTTCGGTTAGAGAGAGATGGAAAGTTTACATCAACATTTGTCAGTATTGCTCTAATTAAAAAAATAACTATTTTTAGTAAAACATATATTGGTTTACTAAACTGCAGGTGCACACATGTCCTGCTAAAGCCACCAGGACTTAAGAACCTGCTCGATTTACTTTATTGAAACACAGCCTGAAAAACTGTACCTCAGCAGCATCTCATAATTGAATAAGAGATGTCTTCATACCTCCAAATGTGTCTCTTTACCAAAAATGCAAACTCTCTGCTAAGGAATTTAAAAAAAAAAACAACAAAATTCTGCAGAAAATGTTCACTGTTCTGTATACAATTTAAGCAATAATTACACATAGAATATTACCTATAAAATATTGTATTATATAGCGAATATCAGCAATTTAAATTTGGTATAAATTTTGAGTCTTCTTTCCGTTAATAAAGATACATTACTGCAATATTTTTGTAGAATGATCAGAAATAATTGACTTTATAATTATTTAGCAGATGAAAGCACCCTGCCTTTCATGCACATACTTTTTTTTCCCCTATTAAGAAAGATATTTTAGGATTAGCTTCAGTTAATATTTGAATTGCTATATGTTAGGCAGGTTGGTATTTCTACTTTGTTTAAGGAATAACATTATTTTAAAAAACTATTTGAAATACAAGGAACAACTGTTCTATTATAGAAAATTAAAAACATACACAGCCAACACATTAACAGACTGGGGAATTAAGCAAGCAAAAATAAGCAGCCCTAGCAGACTCCTGTCCAGTACTCAGGGTCACGATGAGATCCTAAATAAAGTAAGTGAAGGTCTCAGCTCAATACATTTTACTCGTTTTCAACTGTAATTTTTCTTACTTGAAGGGTATGCCATGTATGCTGATTTAACAAAGGGTAGTCTTGATCACCACATAGTAGCTCCTTCCTTCAAATCAAATTCTCTTTTGAATACCTACATAATACTTCTGTGCAGACTTCTTGTTTAAGGGAAATGTTTTTAATGAGCTATGTAACTTACCTGCTATCACACTCTTCCCACTGCTTTAATTGCTCTTTTAGTGCTCTGTAGTTGGTCTGTAACATCTGCAGCCTCTCTTTGCATTTTTCATGGGCTGCTCTTAGCTCATCAGTTTCTCGAGTCTGTAAAGCATCAGAAAAACAAAATGAGAGTTGGGCAAAATGTAAGAGACTCACACAGATCACACAAAACAAATGTTCTGCTTAAGTAACTATTAAAAGCCTCAGAAATCTAAATAGAAAGAACATA
Source organism: Hemiprocne comata (assembly GCA_020745705.1). Classification (NCBI taxonomy): domain Eukaryota; kingdom Metazoa; phylum Chordata; class Aves; order Apodiformes; family Apodidae; genus Hemiprocne; species Hemiprocne comata. The sequence goes on along the minus strand of CM036616.1, from coordinate 73,036,334 downwards.
TTCCCTGAGGTAAAATGTTTCCTTAGTGCTACTCTGGCAAATTTGGCAATTGCTAATTTGGCAAAATTTACTTAAACATTATTACATGCTTCTCAGAAGTTTTTCAGAATTCACTCTCAAAACATTCATTTTCAGCCTGTGAATGCATTGGCCTAATACACCTAGAAATACATACACTGAAAAAGGATTGTTGGCACTGCCTTTACCTCTGAACTCCTTTTCTCTTTCTTTTTTCCCTATAGAAAACTAATCTATGCGTTTTCAAGGGAAACGCTGGCCCCACTGAAGTCCATATCAAAACACCCAAATTTAAATGGCTGCAGGATTTCCTCGTATATACCTTTATTTATGTAAATTTATATAAACCTGCAACACCAAGACTTTGTCCTCTAGCTAGGTAACAAACAAGAAATAAAAACAAATTCTGCAATAGCTTTTATATAATAAAAAATGAACTCTTTTTAGAGAATGAAAAGTAAGATATACTTTGATTTATACCGCAGGATAACACCCTGCAAGTTTCAAAATAAAAAGAAGATTTTCCTAAGTGAAATTGCTCTGAAAAAATTAGCATTAATAGGACATTCCACAGTATAAAGCAAGTCAAATTCCAGCACATAGCAATAAAGAATTCACCAGACGATTATCCTGCAGTAAAATTTGCCCTCAGTGTTTCATTTCCAGTTCAATGGCAGCTCTGCTTGTAGAGTAACTACTGAACATGTTCCTTAATCTCTAGGTAAATCAGAATACTTTATTTCCATGCATTTACTCCTCATATGCAAGGAGGGCTTTCCAACATTAGTCAATAAATAAGATATACCAATAGCCAAAGGTGCAAGCAATAAAAACATGGGAAGGGTTTCTACAGTAGTGCTAACTACAAAGTACCTGGGCTGAACTTGGCTTCTAAAACGTAGACCAACTTTCATGATGCATAAACAAAGCTGAAAAAATACCAGCTAACATTTCAGATTCTACTAGACATAGAATTCTAAAAGTTTTCTTGAAGTGATTCATGCAAAAGAAAAAGCAGATTTAGGTATAGAAGCAGGTACTGCAGTGATCTTTCTGTTAAATCCTTTCTCTAAGCCGTGATGTTTTTTTTCTGAAACAACCTCTAAACCAGATACATTTATGAATTTATAATTACTTCGAGTACTTTTGACTGGTTTTAAGTGGTTCATTTAAACACTTCAATGGTATTAAAAACAGTAACACAAACAGCAGGATAGTTTTATGACAAAGGGCATAGAGACTATTGCCAATCTTTACTTGACGCTACAATACCAATACACTATCCAATTACAGATGTTGGGTATTAAGAGATGTTCATTAAATCATTGTTCTGAGATTGTTTGATATTGCTAGTGAAAAATGATCAAGTCTGATAAGGTACTGGAAAATAGCATCTTCAGCATAAATCCTCAGAAGTTTATTAAATGCCCTTTCAGAGATGCAACCAAGTGTAGAATTTGGCTTTTCCTATTTACGAATCTACACTTTCATTATTGGTTACCTGACCCATTACCCATTCAATTCCAATTATTCCCTTCCCTTATCAGTTGCTCTGCTCTTGCAGAAACAGAAATTAGACAATTAACTGTACTAATAATTCACTTTAATTCAATTAAGCACTCCAGAACCTCAAATTTACAATGTAATTTCCATAATCTCAGTTAGTTACATCTCTGATTGAATTACATTATAATTTTTAATAAATATACTGTCTTGTACACAGTTTTCTATATATAGACAGAAATGGCACAGAACGACCATAGAATCACAGAATCATTAAGGTTAGAAAAGACCTTCCAGATCATCAAGTCCAACCATTAACCTAGCACTGCCAAGTCCACCACTAAATCATGTCCCTGAGCACCACATCTACACGTCTTTTTAATACCTCAAGGGATGGCAATTCCACCACTTCCCTGGATAGCCTGTTCCAGTGCCTGACAACCCTTTTCAATTAAGAATTTTTTTCTAATATTTAATCTAAAACTCCCATGGCTCAACTTTCCTCTCATCCTATCACTTCCTTCTTGGGAGAAGAGACCGACACCCACTCCACTACAACCTCCTTTCAGGTGGCTATAGAGAGGATAAGGTGTCCTCTCAGCCTCCTTTTCTCCAGGTTAAACATCCTCAGTTCTATCAGCAACTTCTCATAAGATATGTACTCCAGACCCTTTACCATCTTTGTTGTCCTTTTACGGACATGCTCCAGAACCTCTATGTCCTTCTTGCAGTGAGAGGCCCAAAACTGAACACAGTACTTGAGGTGAAGTCTCAGCAGTGCCGAGTACAGAGGGACAATCACTTCCCTAGTCCTGCTGGCCACACTATTGCTGATACAAGCCAGGATGCTGTTGGCCTTCTTGGCAACCTGGGCACACTGCTGGTTCACATTCAGCCAGCTGTCAGCCAATACCCTTGGGTCCTTTTCCACCAGGCATCTTTCCAGCCACACTTCCCCAAGCCTGTAGCGTTGCATGGGGTTGTTGTGACCCAAGTGCAGCACCCGACATTTGGCTTTGTTGAGTGTCATACAATTGACCTATTGATCCAGCCTGTCCAGGTCGCAGAATCACAGAATTGTCACAGTTGGAAAAGATGTCCAAGATCACCAAGTCCAACTATATCCAATTTATAAAGAGTTGTGTAAAATTCGAAACAATCAGTTATTATAATAAAACCTCATGTAATCAACTTCTGAGTTACTACTGAAGTAATTTATATCCTTTAGGAGGCAACTGAGCATATTCCTATAATTCACTGTAAACACAGAAGTAAATCCCACATTTAAACCTTCTCTAAAGAAATTATTTATCATGTCATTTAAAAAAAATAAAATTCCAGCAGCTCTGAAACCTTCTCTAAGGCATTTGATTCTGTTTCTTGTAGTTGCTACTTAATATTGTGAAAAAAATATTTTAGAAATCTGTATTGAGTAAGGATTTATGGTCCCTCTGTCGAGCCTTCCTACCCTCAAGCAGATCAACACTCCCACCCAACTAGGTGTTGTACGCAAACTTACTGGGTAACTCATCCATCAGTGATACAGATATTGAAGAAGAATGGCCCCAATACTGAGCTCCCTCTAGTAGTGCTGGATTTCCAGGTTATTCTCCAGCTCTCCACCAAGATGCTATAGTGCTTCCCATGCAATAATGAAAGACTAAAAGATAAAGTCCAATTTCCAGGAGGAAGAACCCAACCTCCTATGGAAAAAAGTAATGTTGTTATTTGCAGGCAGTTCAGAAAAGCCGAAAGATTCTAATCAGTACTTCAAAATTTTCTTGAAATTGACCTATAACAACTTCTGTTACAGTAAACATTGAAGTAAAATGGAATTTTAAAAAATATTGATTCAATTCTGTGACTATTCTTAGACTGACAAGAAGTGAGGAACCTGACCATTACAAAAATAGTTTTTTCTGCAAGTAGTTATGTTGAAAAGCCACACTATTAATATATTTTTTGCATCTGAACACCATGCATGGAACAGGACTATATATGAAATCTTAAGTAAATATTACTGTGCCCTCTCTCACATAAACAACTGTTAAGGTCATCGTAAAGCCTGATTGACATATTGTAGCTCTCATTCTTTCAAAATAACTTAAAAAAAAATAAATATATATATATATGAGGAAACCCAAACTGAAGATCTCCTTTAGCTTTTGAAAACTTCCCGGCTAAAGCCTCCTCTAGGCTACGCTAGGAATTGTAGTACTAGCAACATAATAAGGGAGAAGAGAACATATTCTTACTACATATATCAATTATCTAACTCAGCAATCATACTCCTACCCAGTTACAATAGTAGATGGGTGTACTTATACTTTGGACCTTTCTAAGTACCAGCTTGATAAGTCATTGTTCAAAATCCATTATGTTTTCTTATTTACTTTCACATTCCCTTACTGAAACAAGAGTGCAATCGGGCATGCTCTGTTACTTTTTAGTATGTTCTGGAGTGCACAAATTAAGCTGGTTCTGAACCAAAATAATGGACATTCTGAATGTACACTATTACTCTATTTATACTAGCAATAAAGACAGTAAGAGCCAACTTTCCTTGGCCAGAAATTAAATTAGTCAGCTGAGAAGAACTGGAAAATCCTATGAATAGGACCTTGCCCTTTTCTGTTTCTTTGTAATATTGACAGGGCATCAAATATTCCTGTTCGTGGAAAACACATAAATACAGCTGTTGGGTTTTTTTTGTTTGTTTTTTTTTTTTTTTTTTTTTTTTTTTTTTTTTTTGTGTGTGTGTTGTTTTTTTTTTTTCTTCAAATTGCTACCAATTTTTCAGAAGGACTGATGGATGAAGTCACGATTTCATCTTCAGGATAGATGACATCAGTATGTTCATTGATAGAGCAAGCATTTTTATGAGCAAGTATATTTCAAGTAAACATTTAGTCAGCACTTAGATTGAGGAGATAATAGTGCAGGTGCCAGTTTGAAAATGTTGATCACATGCCTTATTCTTTGTTAGAAGCAATTCCTGAGAGGAGGTTCATAACAAGAAATCATACAATACCAACAGAACTATTCTAATGTTAATGTTATGACAGCTGAATTCACCGTCACACTGGCAATAGCCTCATTGAATCCTGAATGTAGTACCACAACAGCTTTTAATATGTTGACCTGTGCCTCTACAGCTTCTTTTCTATCAATTAAAGCATTCACAAAAGAAGCCAAGTACATTTCCAAAAGAAAATGCAAGGAGTTCATATATTCAGTTTCAGGGAGAGATACAAGACTTAGTCCTTAAAGACCTCATGGTTAAGAGACCCCACACTTTCAACATATTAAAGATGCACAGATTCCTAAATTATGCTTTAGGATGAAACAGAAGAAATTACAAAGGGAATTTTTCTTTTCACTGCTCTTGCCAGAAGAAAACAAAGAAACGTGGTGGACACTAAGATTTAAGACAATAACCACACACACTCATGTGTGAGCTTTGCTGTTAAGAGCAGAGCAGCTGTACTCCACCGTGCCAGAAAAATCCGTAGCATCAGTGCCTGGCAGGCAATCTAAGAGTAACAAAATGAAGGCCTGCCAAAGGGCCAGTCCTTGGGTAAAGGTGGTAGGACATGCCTTAGATTTCTGAATAGGGAGAAAAAACAAAACAAAATTAATCTTTTGACTCTCAGGAACTACGAGTAAGATGGCCTGTAGGACTGAATTTGAAGCCTAAACCATCTTTTCTGTACATCTACGTGTGTTAAGACACTATATTAAACTCTCTCAAGTATACAGGTGATGAACTTTTCCATTTGTGTTAAAATATAATTTCCACTCACATTTTTTCTAAAACTGACTTATCACAAAAGAGTGCGTTTGAGCAGGAGGTAGGAGATCAGGACTATGGTTTGTAGGGCTCTCCAAATTTTCTCACTTATCAGACATTTATCACACCATGTTCAACACAGGCAGTTCTACTACATAAAGTATCTTTCAAATTCTGTAACTCTGAACAAACATAAACAATGAAGAAAGGGGGAAAAGGAGGAGAGTACAAGTTGTAAAAATTTAAGAAAATATGACTCAGTGTTTGGGGTTTTACATTCTTAGGTGCAATTTGAAACCAATAGGCCATTCAAAAGGTGCTATTTTTGAAGTAAAAAATCAAGCCAACACAAACAAACCAAAAAAAATCTATAAAACAGGGGCAAAATAGGAAATCGTAATACATGCTCAATTAAGCTTTTCCACCAAGGGTGGGGAGGGAGTGTTATTTGGATGTGTTTGGCTTTTTTACAGAATTTGTTAGAACAACAGCTTCTGCTTCATAACTTCTAAGAGTACAAGGGGTAATTCTGATCCAAGTAATTGACTTCAGCATTTTAAGATATTGGCTTCACCGTGCAAAAAACAAAAATAAATTAATGTACTTTTGCCTTCACTTTATTTCTATAACAGTACATTAATTTCACATAATACACTGAGACACAAATTTTGAAAATTTATTTAACAAGCACGTATTATTGACGACAGTTCCAATTAGCCTTCCATAGCACTGCAGGAGTACCAAGACAAGATTCCTTGAAGTAAAGGAAAAAAGCAAACTAATGGAGAGTGCTCTCTTATGCTAACACATTTACAGTCCATAAAGATATGCGAATTTTGCATTTTTAAAATGTCTGTTTATTTTGGTATATCTTCATCTATGCAAACTCATAGCTAGAGGGGTGGGGTTTTTTTGTGTTTCGTTGGGGTTATTTTTGTTGTTTTTTTTTAATGTTCACCTTTAGCTGTAGTGTCTTCTCTAAGTTTTCAATCTTCTTTTCAGCTATTTTAAGCCTCCTTAGCTCCTCTGACTCTCTAAAAGAGCTCTTTGGGGACAGAGACCTTGAACGTTTCACAGGTGGTTCCTGGAGAATAAAACAAGGACATGGTTGAACTAGTTGGAACACCGGATTATGAAAGACATGCAGAATTAAAGAAGAAGTAATTTTGAATACTAATAATGAATTATAAAAAAAAAATCTGCATGGAATACCAGAGAAATAACAAGCAGAATTACCACAGCGCTACCACTAAAGGTTTCTCTGTGACTCGTTAATGAGAATATTCATTTACATTTACATTGTTTCTTTCAGAATAATGATGTCCCATTAGGGAAGACTAAAGGGTTATAGACTCAGAAATGCAAGAAACCTCATTACAAAGGAGGGGATAGAGGCTGGTCTAATTGCTCTATAAGGGTCCAAGGTTACACTTGATAGGACAACCAGAAACAAGAGGGAAAGGATTTTTTTCCCTTTGAAATAGTTTAACACACTGTGAAGTTGAAGGAACAATATGCTTGAGGAATATAAATACAACAGACAGTAGATCTTATACCATAATGACCATATGGTCATTAACTATAATGTGACTAACTAGAGACAAGAATATGTTTATATTATGTACAGCTTCATATAGCAATCTGGAGAAAGAATATGCGAAGTAACACTTAAACTGGGCGGCTTTCTTGTTCACTCTGTCATATGTCCTTATGGCAAAGCAGGACAGACCTCATCAAATTAGACTTTCTGATTTTCTGAATAACTTTGGGTTAAGGACAGAGTTATACTGCACACACTTAACATCGACAAGGTAAAATCCTACTACGTAAACACATAAAGTCAAACAAAAACTTAAGATTGTGATTATTCTTGTTGCATGCTGCCATTTTTACAGTAAAATAACCGATTTACAACAAAAGGAATTCAAGTTAAAGTCTTCTTGTATAGTACATATTTCAACACTTTTCCATTAAATTAATTTAATCTCAAAAGGAATCTTAACTAGCGATTGGTATTCTTTTTCTTTGACCATTACCTTTCAGTATTAAATGTTTACAAGATATTGTATACCACACTTTCACTTTAAATCATATGGTTTTCCAAAAAGGAGAAAAAAAAAACATTAAATACCAGAAAATAATACTATGACACAATCAAGAATTTAAATATTGCCAGAGTGTTTTTATAATTTGGTTTGGGGTTTGTTTTATTCTGAAATGTGCTTGAATAAGGTTGGAAAAAAAACCCAGCCATAAACCCAAACTAACATCTGGAAAGAATTTTTGTACATTTAAAATCTGAATATCAAATGGGCATTGTATATTCCTGTCAGTTCCTTTATATAACAGAAGAAATTAGGAAACAGTTTTAATGAACATTTAAAACAATATTTCCAAATTTAAGGTTTTACATTACCAGTATAACATTTTACTGACTAAGAGCAGATCCCTTTGAAATAGTAAGGTTACTGATTTTCATTTTTTTCTAGTAATTCTAGCAGAGATATCCAAAAGTTTACTTCAGTTAATAGATGCTAATATCAATAAGAAAAGATTTTAACGTTGCACAGAACCAAAATGATCCCTTTCACGTGTCTGAAGCAGAACATCCCAAGATCAACACGGCAAAAAACCTACTAATTTTCAAAGGCCTAGATTTCTTGATTAAAAATAGGATCTTATACAAAATTCCTATCTTCCACATTTCCTAATTGTTGCATACCCATACTAATTTTTCCTAAAAATCCAGAATGCATTGTATTTCAAGAAATGTTTCCAAGCTAACCAGTATTTGTTTACAAAAGACTGGGAAAATAAAAAATTTATCTGAAATCACAAATAAAAGGTCAAAGCACTGCATTTGTTGTCTAAAAGAGGGACAACAAAGGAAGAGCAGAGGACCAACAAGCACCAGACTGCTAACAATAACTAGGTAGAGAGACTCTACAGAGAGAAAAGAGAAAAAATACAAAAAAATGTAAAATTCATAGTCTTGCTGTTTTAATCAACGGTGATCAGATACAATCAGCACACGGACTTCATATGAGGCTACCTGGGATTGCACAGTGAATCTTTTCCAAAGGGCCAAAGTAAGGAAAAAATAATGAAAAACGCTAACTATTCATGGACATGGAAATAATTCCTGTGAGACGAATAATTATAAAATAATTTGTGATGTTGGATTAAGAAAAATTCTATTGTTTGACTGTGTTTTTACCTGTTTAGTGATGAGACTAGAGGTCTATGGAAAGAAGGACGTGGTTCTAGGCTTTACAGCTACACATAGGTAGTACAATGGCAGTCTTTGCTAAGAAGGCGAATACTTTCATTTTCCTACCAATACAAAAGATATACTGTGGTTTTCATTGTCTGGGTCTGCTGCAAAACTCAGTTTGGAAGATGACATCTGTAATAGCCTTCTCATAACTGCAATCTTTGCTGCTGCTGCTACCAGCTCTAAGCATTTTATTTTTAATTCAATCCTTGATTTCTACAGTAAATTTAGACATACTTGTATTAAATTTATAAACAAATTGCAGTGTTTTAAATATTTCCTAAATATTTAGGAGTAACGGAAGTCTAGTTTTATGAACGAAGAATGTTAATCCAAGTCAGTAAAGGGTAACAATAGTAGATTTTTCATCAAATGATCCTAAAACATAAAAGACTAATCCAAAAAGACAAAAATAAACAGATTTTGTAATATTAATAGATATGAAATTTTGTGACAGATCTAATGTAAAGAAATATCTGGATGTGACACACATTAACTTTTAACAGAGGTACAGTGAGCAGAAAAATAAAAGACGCCTCTTTCTAAACAAGCTCCTGTTACCCCTCTGCACCCTGAAAAGCTCTATGGAGTGAAGCTGGAATTAAGCAGGTTTTGAATCCAAGAGCTCTTGAATATAACAGGTTTTGTGTTGGATGGAATCCCAAAACAAGTCAATAAAAAAGTAAACAAAGGAAGCCGGAAGTCTTACTGAAATGGCTTGGAGAACTTTCCTACACACAGAGATCAAATCAATGTCTGCCAGGATACAGCAGTGAAGACAGCGGGTAGAAATCGTGTTTTTTATCAATTGAAGAAACAAACTTTATTGAAGCTGAAACAGAGGCTGACAAGACACAGGTAGGGTTTTCTGAAGATGAAAAATGGCAAATTCTTGCCTCACTATGTTTCAACAGGAACTCCATCAGTACTGCAAGTTTACTCATGCATTTTAATATTTTGGCATTATAAACTTAGAAGAATGCTATAGGATGTATATCGATAAGAAGCAATTACATAACTCCCACGCATCCTACAGTGGGAAAGCTGAGGCTGTGTTACTGAATCAGCCAGCAGACATATGAATGGCAGTTTAATTATGTAAGAGAAATCATACATAGCTCATAAAGTTACAAAGTTTAAGCTCCAAAAAGAGCTCGAGGAAGATCAAGTAACTGATTCTTAAGTCTTCATAAAAAATAGCACTCAGCGCTTTCTTCTCAAACTCACTTTCCACAGAGACCAGACTGTGAGGGTTACAGTTGCCTCTTAAAAACACACTTAATATCATGAAAAAATTACACCACATATGCACATTTAACAAAGCTTTAAACCACCATATATTGTGTCTCACAGTAAAAGTATTTGCTATTTCTGCATGATCATAGGCAAGGGATTTGAATTTTGGCAATTCACAAATAACACTAGCCTATAGAAGTATTTCTATCTTTGCATTCTGCAGAACCAAACATAGCTGGAAGCATACAGTCATGTGGCCACACATCCCAATTTATCACACTAGTGGCATATTTCTGTTTTGTCCCAGGCCCCTCTTTTTAACACCTTTACAATTATTTCTTCTTTCAAAATCTTTGGCTTCTGAGAGCAGAAAGTAATGAAAGCAGTGTCATTCACAGAATCGCAGAATTAGTGAGGTTGAAAATGACCTCTGAGATCATCAAGTCCAACCTATGACCACCACCACATCAGCTAGACCATGGCACTAAGCGCCATTTCCAGTCTTTCCTTAAAGACCTCCAGGAATGGTGATTCCACCACTTCCCTGAGCAGTCCATTCTAATGTCTGATCACCCTATCCATGAGGAAGTGCTTCCTAATACCCAACCTAAACCTCCCCTGGCGCAGCTTCAGGCTGTGCCCGCTCATCCTGTCACTAGTTGCCTGGGAGAAGAGCCTGACCCCCACCTGACTACAACCTCCCTTCAGGTAGTTGTAGAGAGTGATAAGGTCTACCCTGAGTCTCCTCTTCTGTGCTTATTTGTCCTTTGTATACTGGGAATGCATGTAAACTGGGGGTGGGGGGGAGGGGGAGGAGGAGAGAATGAAGGGTAAACACAACAGAGCCTTTGTGATGCCAAAAGGATCACCACTGTAAAAAACAAGAACTGTATATCCAACGTATTCTTCCTAATGCTAATAATTTCTGTCATTAATACTTTGTCATAAAAGACTGAACAACGAGGTAATGGGAAGGTATTTCACTGCAAGGGGAAATCAGTAAAGACAGCAGCACTATCTGTTGTACTCTAGTTGTATATTTTGTGATCCTAAAGCCAGAATGTTTCTGTAATTTGCCTTACTGTCTTATCTAAATACAAAGGATTTGGAGCCTGTCAATTCAGTTCCCAAAAGGTTTAACAGATACTGCATTCACATGTGAAAAAATGCATGTATCAAACAACCCTGAGTATCCTGACCAGGATCTACTTATGAAAACAGGAAAAGACTGTCTAAAATAGGATTTAAAAGTTTGTATTTATTTGTTTTGATGTATTATTTTACTCAAGGTAGTGTAATTACTTTACTCCTGACACAGTGATCAGTTCATTACAAACACAGTTCTCTCATTTACATTATTTGGAGGAAAGAAGAAATTACACTGTGGTGGGTTAATCTTGGTAGAACACCCACCCAGCTGCTCACTTACTGTCCTTCCTCAGCAGGACAGGGGGAGAAAATAGGCTGAAAAAGCTCATGGGTTCAGACAAAGATATGAAGAGTGCTTACTATTCACCACCATGGGTACACTTGACCCAGTGAAAGTTAATTGAAGGTATTGACACTTAAAATAGATTTGGCTAGTAAGAAATAAAGAAAATATTAAACCAATACCTTTTCCTCCACCCTGCTTCCCAGGCTCATCTTCAGTCCTTCACTCTTGACTCCTCTATCTCCTACTGAGCAGTGCAGTGGGATAGGGAATGGGGGGTTACAGTCAGCTCAAAACAGCTCCTCTCACCCATTCTTTCCTCCTCACACTTTGCCCCTGCTCCAGCATGGGGCCTCTCCATGGCCTGGAGACCTACTCCAGAGTGGGTCCTCCATGGGTCACAGTTCCTATCACAGAAGAAACTGTTCCAGCATGGACTCCTCTTCACACACTGTGGTTTCTGAGAGGGAATATCTATCTACTGCAGTGTGGACTTCTCCACAAGGTGTAGTGTGGACATCTGCTCCATGGTAATCGTCCCCCTGGGCTGCAGGGAAATACCTGCTTCCAGCACTTGAAGCACCTTCTCCCTCTTCTCCTCCTCTAACCTTGGTGTTTGCAGGGCTGTTTCTCACCTTCTCTTCTTAACTCTACACTGCCTGTGCAACATTTTGTGCTTTAAGATGTTTTCCGAAAAACAGCATACAGTGAAGGATATTGAGAAAGAACAAGCCATACAGTTGTCAAAGGATATATGTCAAACATAGCAAATGTGGGATAATCAGGAGATTTCTAAGGAAGCAGAATGTGATGGTTCACCCTTCCAGACTGTTTATACCAGAGAGAAGCATGTTCTTATTTGATTCCTTGAAACAGAAATCTCTACCAAGTTTCCCACACTCCATACAGTCACAAGAAAAAAAAAACAACAGATGAGGAAGAGGCTGAACACAGGGAAAAATACCCTAACTTAAGATATTTTCATAAATCAATTTAAGTAATAGATTTATCTATGGATCTATTTCATTAGCTGCAGTTTGTAGCTGTTAGTTACCTGGTGCCCAAATTTAACAGCAAGTCATCACGAAAAAGTTAGTCCAGCACTATGCAAAGTAATAAAAAGTTGAAAGTATAAACTTCTAAAGGACATTGTTGTCAATCTTCACAGAAGAAAAATACAAAATCATACTTCAAAAAATCAAGAATCTGAAAAAATATTTTTCACTTATAAAATCATCATAATAAGCATTTATAGTTTTCTCATTTACCTTCAGGGAAAGATGGTCATTCTGAAATACACCACAAAATACCTGATAAATATTCATTTCAACAAACCTACAAAGAATTTATCCTTCAAATATTTAATTAATAATCCCTTATTCAGTATTTAATAAGGTAAAACCTTCTACTCCCAACAGCTATTTTAACAAGTCTTTGGCAGATAAACAAGAACCATTCAAACAAGCTTCCAGAATTAGAAGCAGCATCAACAGATAATAAAATTATTATGTGGACCCTTGAGCAAAAAAGTTTGGTTTACCAGCCTGACTTTGACACAAATACATAAGACAGAAACACTATCCTACCTCATGCTTTCTTTCGCTCCTTTTCTTGCTGCTTTCCAGAGTACCTGTAGCATACAAATTATGCTCTACCAAGTTAAGACTTGTTTTTTTCAATTTTTCCTGTAAAAGCTTGATTTCTGACTTTTGCATTGCAATAAGACGCTCTAGCTCACCTAAAGAAGGCTGTTGAAATACCTAGAGAATGACAGTACAATTATATTACATTAATAACAATTAGAAGCATAACAAATCATTTAGATAATACTGTCTAGAAAAATACATTACCAATATTACAGCAATGTGAGAGCAGTAAATAATTCTGCTTTTGTAAATGACTCATGAATCCATAATCAAAAACAGACCTCAAGGTGTTAACTAAACATTTTCACACCACCACCAGCACCATTTCCAAAGCCAAATTTGCACTTTTAACAGCGGTGGTTTTACACAGACATTTATTTCTGCAGCAACTTATTCTACTATGGTATTTTTTCTATCACATATTGTCAAAATGTCTTAACAAAATGTTTTATCACTTGCCTTGTTCATGGTGAAATTTCAAGTTGGTAAGTATCACTGGCTATCAAACATGAGAAAAAAACCAAACCAAAACAAAACACTTTACTATATATTCTGTCATTAAAGATATTCTTAGTTAAACACTGCCTCTGAAAATCTAAATCTCTGAAAATGTAAATCTACAACATGTATCCACTATATCCATAAACTGATGCAGAAATGTTGTGGTTGAATGGAAGACTTAGACAAAAAATAGACAGTAATTGTAGATCACAGCGTTACACAAGGCAGATAAGCAATTTCATTAAGCCACTGAATTCCAGGACCCTTCCCAGCTATCAATTTCTTCACAGCAATTCCTCGGCACAATACAATACTGCCGCACACAGCTCACCTTGGCCCTGTTACAAAACCTGTTCAGATCAAGAGATGTTTTCATTGGTACCAGCTACCTTTAAGTCATATGCCTGATGTCAAACGGCAGACTTGAGCATGTACATGATCAAGAGTGGTGAAGTTACCATGGATTGATAAATTACTGCTTGTCAGCTGAGTTTTCATTAACCTTCTGTGATCACACCTCACTGCATTAGAACCACAAGGCAAAATGTGTTAGCTTAGCATAAGCAAAAGCAATATGCCTGTTGTGGCAGTCTATGGTAATCACAAAGTGAAATGCTTTAGCACAAACCTCTTCCACAGTGCTTTAATGCTGGGGACAGACATTCACCTTGCAACAGCTGTGCCAGACAAATATAATATAATTCCCAGATGGCCAACGCGTCCAGGCAGCTGGAGGTTAGCATCCCAACACTCCCTGAACAAGGAATGGTGAAACGCCCTCCCTAATCCACCGCTTAAATAAAAGGGCAGGTTAGTTTAAAAAGTCAATGCAAGTGGCTTAAGCTGACCCAGCTGACCCTGTATTGCACTGATTAGGGCAAACTGATAAAACTCCTATTGCCAGAGGTGCTTTGACAGCAATGACAAGCAGCTAGGAAACAGTGAAGTCTTCAGTCAACAAAGCCTGATGCAGAAGACAACTTCCTCAAGACTGATAAAAAGCTTAATTTTACAGATACTTTCCCTAATTAGTAAATTGACAAACTTACTTGCTTGCAGCTGTTGAACATAATCTTAAAACAAATACTTATTTCAATAGAGAAAAAAAAAAATTGGTACAATTATCACTTGTTCCTCCTAGCTCAATTACTGGTATGCCCCAAGTAAAACAAATCAGGTACACTGACAAAAATCAGGAAAGGCAGTGTAAAAAAGGCTAAGCAAAACAACACCTGTCCAAATTCATGCCAATCAAGAAATTAGATCGTCCAAAGTTGATAAAAATTAAGCAAGTAAACAACCTAGTAAGCCTAGTATTTTAAAGAAACAGATATATGGCCATGGCCATTTTAGGTCTTTCTATGCAGAACATGAAGCTTTTCATAAAGCATACTATAAATTCACCCCTTCTACCAATAAATCCCAAACTAGAAATATCAAACATTTATTTCAGAAGAAAGTGCAACCCTTCATGCAGCAAACAAGTGCAATTTGACATAAAGTTAAGACAAAGCTGTGAGAGAGTTAAAGTTGCCCATGATTTTTTTTGACTGTTCCGTAAATAATTTGTTGCTCATTTTGCATAATTTAGGCATTATGTAGTTGCAAAGAGATGTAATTTCCACCTATGACCAGAAAAAGGGCAGTTTATAACTGAAAGAAAACTCCAGACAGAGGGGAAAAAAAAAAGGGAAATTGAAAAATGAGGAGCAGACAAGCCATGCATTGAAAAGAACATTTAAAATAAAACTGGTCTTTTTCTTCATTTGACCAAAATCTTAGCACTTTATAAAAAGGACAAAAAAATCCAACAAAACCTTGAGGACAGAAATAGTGCCATTATGAAGGGGAAATTTAGTTATATTTAAGGGATATAAAGTTGATTTTTTTTTTTTTAACTTGAGCTTTATTCTTTCTTATTAACAATGAGAAATACACCTACCAACATGTTTTATTGGTTTCTCAGCTGCATGTAACAAAGGACTTCTACATGTAATATAAATTATACATTTCATTAGTAACTAAAGAAAGAGCTTCAATCTATTATGATTTTAATTCATATTACCATTACTTTAAAACATCTGCAATTATTAAATGTTAAGAAGACCTGGGTATAACTTTCTGTTAAATTTTAAATCTCTTTCACTATTTGATAAATATTCTACATTTTCTAGCCTAGAAGACATTGTTTACTAAAATATCAAGAGAATTTCTGAACATGAAAAGAGATCTTCGAAAGACAGAAAGCTGGATGAGATTTTTTTGTCTGGTTTTTCTTTTCAGATTCATGTGTATTACCACACTTTTATGTTCCAGGTGTCCTCGGTTAAGAGGTAAAAAAAGACTACCAAAACCCAAATTATTTAGTGAAAATACCTGGCTGTTATGAGAACCTCAATTTCTTCTGTATAAAAAATCACTCTAAGAACAACTCAGAGTTCTAAGATTTATTAATGAAGAAAAAAGTGCAATTTCATCAGATCCTCGGAGAGAAAAGTGACCTTTTCCTGGCTTTTCACTGTCTAGCTTTATATCTGAACTCTTCCTTGTAATCTAAGCACTAAGTGAAATATTACAACTAGTAAGGCCAAAGTGGCAAATAATTTGGACTATAAGGGAGCTCTAACTTAAAAATCCTACAATTATTAGATAAAAAGCACAACATTTTGTTTCACAACTGCAGAAAACATTCAACATCCAAGCTCTGTATGAAGAATGTAGTCCAGTTTCATATTAAAGATCAGAAATGTGCAATCCAGAAAAATAAAAAAAGTTACATGCTAACAGGCAGCACCAGATTCTTCCACAGCCTGTCTCATAATTATTACTGTAGATCTTTGATCTTACAAACAGAAATAGCAGCTCACTTCAATCGAGGGTTCCATGGAGGTTCACTTCCTAAATCTGTTCTGAATCTTAAACCTAACATTCCCACAAGATGATTGTTTCAGTGTACACAAAACATTGAGCCTCTTCACAGTCTATCCCTCTACACGTTGAGTGCAGCAAATGAATAGTTTGACCCAGAATTTAGCATCTTAGATTGGATTCAACCTATGTAACAAAGTCTATCTTAGCAGAATAATTGTTTCTTCTTTCACTTAGCAAAATCTGTTTCTATAATATGCTATACACATATATAGATACACAACAGATACAGGTTTTTTCAGACTGAAACTCACTTTAACATGCAAAATATATATTCCAAATACATGTCACAGTGTTACTGATGTTTTAAACAACAAATACAATCCAGAAAGTATTTCTTTCTACCAAGCACTTCTCTCACTCCTCCTAAGTTTATATGTCTTTTCAAAGTCAAACATAGTTCCTGTTTTCTTGAAGCATTAATCAAGATGAAGCATAAGCACCATCTTCACCAC